>JBAIZL010000010.1:93077521-93112521 GCA_036971475.1 Prosapia bicincta
TAACTTGAGAAAGCTGCTAGACACCTGTTTTACCTTTCGTTAAAGACTATTTCAAGAGAAACAGTAATCCTTCCCTTGCTCACGCCGGGTAATAATCCTTCTACATATTTCAGGAGATATTTAAGCCCCTACTTCAATCTTCCCTTTGATTCTCAATATCTTACCCAAAATGTTACTATTGCTTATAAACTTCAACAAATATTAATAAAAGAAATATATCACGAAACGAAAATCCTCATTTAAACAAAAAGTAAGTTCTACTTCACACAAGTGGTATATATTGAAACAAGCTGAATTGTATAAGGGTAGACTAGCGTCTCAAGTTGAACATGGTAACAAATGGATATTATTACTATTTTCACCCAATTGTATTAAAATAAACTGAAAAGGTTAGTTTCCACAAAAAATATAATGGGTTGATCAAGAGACGGTAGATACAATAAAACCATTAGGCGTATCACTTATTGCGAGTCGTCAGCTTTTTTATTTTTGTTTGTTTTTTTAGGGCGATCAGCTAGTATGAAAAGATTGTTCACAGGACTATGAAAGGTATGTGAAAGGATTCAGGTATATGAAAGGATATAGGTAGATTTAGGATGATAACTGTTACTGGGCATACCTCTAAAGGTCTAATGGAAGGGATTTATCGCCATCTAGGACCCATTCCCGAGTCTGAGGATCTGGCCCTTAGGTATCGCCAGATTGCATTATCTGGTCCGAACTAATGAAACGGGTAATTTAGGTACGGATACCTAGCCGTTAGGAAGGTTCTACGGGTCCCGAGTGTTTTTGTGAGAGAGGGAAAAACCGTTGTGCCTGGTTCGTGCTCGACTCATTCCATGGGTGACCAGTCCAGGCATTATAGCAGAGTCTTAAGACTCTGGATTACTAGTACCATGAGTCGTGGCATCGATTCCCCCGCCTCGTGCCTGATGCTCGTCACCTGTGCGAGAGACACATGTTCGATGTTGGATTCGGGGGTTAGAGGTTTCATAAGCTAGACTGTAGATACTTTCACACGTAGTATCTATGCGTTCTTTGACAAGGTGGGGAAATCGGAACGGACTCCTTATGCCCATTCTTCTTTTTTTCACCACCCCTCTTTACTCTTCTACACATTTCCAAGAAGCACTGTCGCATGTTACTGGCCATAGTAGTCCTGGCCGTTCGAAGGCTCTACTGGTCCCTGATGGTTGTGGAAGGAGTGCGAGAAACCGTATAGTCCGGCTGGAGTATTTTCTAATCTCAGGGGCAGTAATGACCGTTAGGAGTGGTGACTGTCAGGCTTTACAGGAAGACCCTCAGGCTCTTAAATACTGATACCACGGATCGTGACACCAAGCCACCCCGTCACTGGCCAGACCCTAGTCACCCGGTTGGGATACACCAGTGTGGAGTTGGATTCTTCGGGTCGTTGATTCACATGCTGGACTGTAGATTCTTCCCAACATTAGTATGTTTATATTATTTGGACGAAGAGATAAAAGGGAAGTGCCTAGGTTCCATTCTTCAACCTTCTTCATGATTCAGCCTCTCTTTCTCCAATAACATTTCACAAACACACGGGCAAAAGTCACTGGTTACAACGCGGGGGCTGTTGCTTCCGTGTACCTGAAGTAAACCTACTTTTCACCGAGGTGAAGCAAGATATCTATCCACTACCTTTAGGTTTTAAGCAGAGACCACAAGAGAAAACAGCTGAAGAACTTTTGTTATTAAACTCTATCATTCTATAAACACAAAGAAATCACAGAACTGTGCAATTGAATTTCATGAGCACATCTACGTTAATTATGAAAACAACATTTTTAATGCTGTAATATATACAGTAGATCCCTACATTTTACATTCCTAGCTTACACATACTTATTAATGGTCTCAGATATATAAAGTTGAGATAATATTTGATGATGGACGGTCATATTTTGTATTCATTAGAAATATTACTCTTCTATCCCACTTTTGTTAAAGCAATCTCTTTGTCCATTATGAAGCTTTTATAAGCAAGTCATATAACAAGTACTGTATATTTTTAGATAGTTGTATTTATATGGAAGAATACTCTTCTATTCCATTTTTGTTAGAGCAATCTCTTTGTCCATTATGAAGCTTTTATAAGCAAGTCATATAACAAGTACTATATATTTTAAGATAGTTGTATTTATATGGAAGAATACTCTTCTATTCCATTTTGGTTAGAGTAATCCCTTTGTCCGTTATGAAGCTTTTATAAACATGTCACATAACAATCACTGTATATTTTTAGATAGTTGTATTTATAAGGAAGAATACTCTTCTATTCCATTTTTGTTATAGCAATCTCTTTGTCCATTATGAAGCTTTTATAAGCATGTCACATAACAATCACTGTATATTTTTAGATAGTTGTATTTATAAGGAAGAATACTCTTCTATTCCATTTTGGTTAGAGCAATCTCTTTGTCCATTATGAAGCTTTTATAAGCAAGTCATATAACAAGTACTATATATTTTAAGATAGTTGTATTTATAAGGAAGAATACTCTTCTATTCCATTTTTGTTATAGCAATCTCTTTGTCCATTATGAAGCTTTTATAAGCATGTCACATAACAATCACTGTATATTTTTAGATAGTTGTATTTATATGGAAGAATACTCTTCTATTCCATTTTTGTTAGAGCAATCTCTTTGTCCATTATGAAGCTTTTATAAGCAAGTCATATAACAAGTACTATATATTTTAAGATAGTTGTATTTATATGGAAGAATACTCTTCTATTCCATTTTGGTTAGAGTAATCCCTTTGTCCGTTATGAAGCTTTTATAAACATGTCACATAACAATCACTGTATATTTTTAGATAGTTGTATTTATAAGGAAGAATACTCTTCTATTCCATTTTTGTTATAGCAATCTCCTTGTCCATTATGAAGCTTTTATATGCATGTCACATAACAATCACTGTATATTTTTAGATAGTTGTATTTATAAGGAAGAATACTCTTCTATTCCATTTTTGTTATAGCAATCTCTTTGTCCATTATGAAGCTTTTATAAGCATGTCACATAACAATCACTGTATATTTTTAGATAGTTGTATTTATAAGGAAGAATACTCTTCTATTCCATTTTGGTTAGAGCAATCTCTTTGTCCATTATGAAGCTTTTATAAACATGTCACATAACAATCATTGTATATTTTTAGATAGTTGTATTTATAAGGAAGAATACTCTTCTATTCCATTTTGGTTAGAGCAATCTCTTTGTCCATTATGAAGCTTTTATAAGCATGTCACATAACAATCACTGTATATTTTTAGATAGTTGTATTTATAAGGAAGAATACTCTTCTATTCCATTTTTGTTATAGAAATCTCTTTGTCCATTATGAAGCTTTGATAAGCAAGTCATATAACACGTACTGTATATTTTTAGATAGTTGTATTTATAAGGAAGAATACTCTTCTATTCCATTTTGGTTAGAGCAATCTCTTTGTCCATTATGAAGCTTTTATAAGCATGTCACATAACAATCACTGTATATTTTTAGATAGTTGTATTTATAAGGAAGAATACTCTTCTATTCCATTTTTGTAATAGCAATCTCTTTGTCCATTATGAAGCTTTTATAAGCATGTCACATAACAATCACTGTATATTTTTAGATAGTTGTATTTATAAGGAAGAATACTCTTCTATTCCATTTTTGTTATAGCAATCTCTTTGTCCATTATGAAGCTTTTATAAGCATGTCACATAACAATCACTGTATATTTTTAGATAGTTGTATTTATAAGGAAGAATACTCTTCTATTCCATTTTTGTTATAGCAATCTCTTTGTCCATTATGAAGCTTTTATAAGCATGTCACATAACAATCACTGTATATTTTTAGATAGTTGTATTTATAAGGAAGAATACTCTTCTATTCCATTTTGGTTAGAGCAATCTCTTTGTCCATTATGAAGCTTTTATAAGCATGTCACATAACAATCACTGTATATTTTTAGATAGTTGTATTTATAAGGAAGAATACTCTTCTATTCCATTTTTGTTATAGAAATCTCTTTGTCCATTATGAAGCTTTTATAAGCATGTCACATAACAATCACTGTATATTTTTAGATAGTTGTATTTATAAGGAAGAATACTCTTCTATTCCATTTTTGTTATAGCAATCTCTTTGTCCATTATGAAGCTTTTATAAGCATGTCACATAACAATCACTGTATATTTTTAGATAGTTGTATTTATAAGGAAGAATACTCTTCTATTCCATTTTGGTTAGAGCAATCTCTTTGTCCATTATGAAGCTTTTATAAGCAAGTCATATAACAAGTACTATATATTTTAAGGTAGTTGTATTTATAAGGAAGAATACTCTTCTATTCCATTTTTGTTATAGCAATCTCTTTGTCCATTATGAAGCTTTTATAAGCATGTCACATAACAATCACTGTATATTTTTAGATAGTTGTATTTATAAGGAAGAATACTCTTCTATTCCATTTTGGTTAGAGCAATCTCTTTGTCCATTATGAAGCTTTTATAAGCATGTCACATAACAATCACTGTATATTTTTAGATAGTTGTATTTATAAGGAAGAATACTCTTCTATTCCATTTTTGTTATAGCAATCTCTTTGTCCATTATGAAGCTTTTATAAGCATGTCACATAACAATCACTGTATATTTTTAGATAGTTGTATTTATAAGGAAGAATACTCTTCTATTCCATTTTGGTTAGAGCAATCTCTTTGTCCATTATGAAGCTTTTATAAGCATGTCACATAACAATCACTGTATATTTTTAGATAGTTGTATTTATAAGGAAGAATACTCTTCTATTCCATTTTTGTTATAGAAATCTCTTTGTCCATTATGAAGCTTTTATAAGCATGTCACATAACAATCACTGTATATTTTTAGATAGTTGTATTTATAAGGAAGAATACTCTTCTATTCCATTTTTGTTATAGAAATCTCTTTGTCCATTATGAAGCTTTTATAAGCATGTCACATAACAATCACTGTATATTTTTAGATAGTTGTATTTATAAGGAAGAATACTCTTCTATTCCATTTTTGTTATAGCAATCTCTTTGTCCATTATGAAGCTTTTATAAGCATGTCACATAACAATCACTGTATATTTTTAGATAGTTGTATTTATAAGGAAGAATACTCTTCTATTCCATTTTGGTTAGAGCAATCTCTTTGTCCATTATGAAGCTTTTATAAGCAAGTCATATAACAAGTACTATATATTTTAAGATAGTTGTATTTATAAGGAAGAATACTCTTCTATTCCATTTTTGTTATAGCAATCTCTTTGTCCATTATGAAGCTTTTATAAGCATGTCACATAACAATCACTGTATATTTTTAGATAGTTGTATTTATAAGGAAGAATACTCTTCTATTCCATTTTGGTTAGAGCAATCTCTTTGTCCATTATGAAGCTTTTATAAGCATGTCACATAACAATCACTGTATATTTTTAGATAGTTGTATTTATAAGGAAGAATACTCTTCTATTCCATTTTGGTTAGAGCAATCTCTTTGTCCATTATGAAGCTTTTATAAGCATGTCACATAACAATCACTGTATATTTTTAGATAGTTGTATTTATAAGGAAGAATACTCTTCTATTCCATTTTGGTTAGAGCAATCTCTTTGTCCATTATGAAGCTTTTATAAGCAAGTCATATAACAAGTACTATATATTTTAAGATAGTTGTATTTATAAGGAAGAATACTCTTCTATTCCATCTTTGTTATAGCAATCTCTTTGTCCATAATGAAGCTTTTATAAGCAAGTCATATAACACGTACTGTATATTTTTAGATAGTTGTATTTATATGGAAGAATACTCTTCTATTCCATTTTTGTTATAGCAATCTCTTTGTCCATAATGAAGCTTTGATAAGCAAGTCATATAACACGTACTGTATATTTTTAGATAGTTGTATTTATATGGAAGAATACTCTTCTATTCCATTTTTGTTATAGCAATGTCTTTGTCCATAATGAAGCTTTGATAAGCAAGTCATATAACACGTACTGTATATTTTTAGATAGTTGTATTTATATGGAAGAATACTCTTCTATTCCAACTTTGTTATAGCAATCTCTTTGTCCATAATGAAGCTTTGATAAGCAAGTCATATAACAAGTACTGTATATTTTTAGATAGTTTTATTTATATGGAAGAATACTCTTCTATTCCATCTTTGTTATAGCAATCTCTTTGTCCATAATGAAGCTTTTATAAGCAAGTCATATAACACGTACTGTATATTTTTAGATAGTTGTATTTATATGGAAGAATACTCTTCTATTCCATCTTTGTTATAGCAATCTCTTTGTCCATTATGAAGCTTTTATAAGCATGTCACATAACAATCACTGTATATTTTTAGATAGTTGTATTTATATGGAAGAATACTCTTCTATTCCATTTTTGTTAGAGCAATCTCTTTGTCCATTATGAAGCTTTTATAAGCAAGTCATATAACACGTACTGTATATTTTTAGATAGTTGTATTTATATGGAAGAATACTCTTCGATTCCATTTTTGTTAGAGCAATCTCTTTGTCCGTTATGAAGCTTTGATAAGCAAGTCATATAACACGTACTGTATATTTTTAGATAGTTGTATTTATATGGAAGAATACTCTTCTATTCCATTTTTGTTATAGAAATCTCTTTGTCCATTATGAAGCTCTTATAAGCATGTCACATAACAATCACTGTATATTTTTAGATAGTTGTATTTATAAGGAAGAATACTCTTCTATTCCATTTTTGTTATAGCAATCTCTTTGTCCATTATGAAGCTTTTATAAGCATGTCACATAACAATCACTGTATATTTTTAGATAGTTGTATTTATAAGGAAGAATACTCTTCTATTCCATTTTGGTTAGAGCAATCTCTTTGTCCATTATGAAGCTTTTATAAGCAAGTCATATAACAAGTACTATATATTTTAAGGTAGTTGTATTTATAAGGAAGAATACTCTTCTATTCCATTTTTGTTATAGCAATCTCTTTGTCCATTATGAAGCTTTTATAAGCATGTCACATAACAATCACTGTATATTTTTAGATAGTTGTATTTATAAGGAAGAATACTCTTCTATTCCATTTTGGTTAGAGCAATCTCTTTGTCCATTATGAAGCTTTTATAAGCATGTCACATAACAATCACTGTATATTTTTAGATAGTTGTATTTATAAGGAAGAATACTCTTCTATTCCATTTTTGTTATAGCAATCTCTTTGTCCATTATGAAGCTTTTATAAGCATGTCACATAACAATCACTGTATATTTTTAGATAGTTGTATTTATAAGGAAGAATACTCTTCTATTCCATTTTGGTTAGAGCAATCTCTTTGTCCATTATGAAGCTTTTATAAGCATGTCACATAACAAACACTGTATATTTTTAGATAGTTGTATTTAGAAGGAAGAATACTCTTCTATTCCATTTTTGTTATAGAAATCTCTTTGTCCATTATGAAGCTTTTATAAGCATGTCACATAACAATCACTGTATATTTTTAGATAGTTGTATTTATAAGGAAGAATACTCTTCTATTCCATTTTTGTTATAGAAATCTCTTTGTCCATTATGAAGCTTTTATAAGCATGTCACATAACAATCACTGTATATTTTTAGATAGTTGTATTTATAAGGAAGAATACTCTTCTATTCCATTTTTGTTATAGCAATCTCTTTGTCCATTATGAAGCTTTTATAAGCATGTCACATAACAATCACTGTATATTTTTAGATAGTTGTATTTATAAGGAAGAATACTCTTCTATTCCATTTTGGTTAGAGCAATCTCTTTGTCCATTATGAAGCTTTTATAAGCAAGTCATATAACAAGTACTATATATTTTAAGATAGTTGTATTTATAAGGAAGAATACTCTTCTATTCCATTTTTGTTATAGCAATCTCTTTGTCCATTATGAAGCTTTTATAAGCATGTCACATAACAATCACTGTATATTTTTAGATAGTTGTATTTATAAGGAAGAATACTCTTCTATTCCATTTTGGTTAGAGCAATCTCTTTGTCCATTATGAAGCTTTTATAAGCATGTCACATAACAATCACTGTATATTTTTAGATAGTTGTATTTATAAGGAAGAATACTCTTCTATTCCATTTTGGTTAGAGCAATCTCTTTGTCCATTATGAAGCTTTTATAAGCATGTCACATAACAATCACTGTATATTTTTAGATAGTTGTATTTATAAGGAAGAATACTCTTCTATTCCATTTTGGTTAGAGCAATCTCTTTGTCCATTATGAAGCTTTTATAAGCAAGTCATATAACAAGTACTATATATTTTAAGATAGTTGTATTTATAAGGAAGAATACTCTTCTATTCCATTTTGGTTAGAGTAATCCCTTTGTCCGTTATGAAGCTTTTATAAGCATGTCACATAACAATCACTGTATATTTTTAGATAGTTGTATTTATAAGGAAGAATACTCTTCTATTCCATTTTTGTTATAGCAATCTCTTTGTCCATAATGAAGCTTTGATAAGCAAGTCATATAACACGTACTGTATATTTTTAGATAGTTGTATTTATATGGAAGAATACTCTTCTATTCCATTTTTGTTATAGCAATCTCTTTGTCCATAATGAAGCTTTGATAAGCAAGTCATATAACACGTACTGTATATTTTTAGATAGTTGTATTTATATGGAAGAATACTCTTCTATTCCATCTTTGTTATAGCAATCTCTTTGTCCATAATGAAGCTTTGATAAGCAAGTCATATAACAAGTACTGTATATTTTTAGATAGTTTTATTTATATGGAAGAATACTCTTCTATTCCATCTTTGTTATAGCAATCTCTTTGTCCATAATGAAGCTTTTATAAGCAAGTCATATAACACGTACTGTATATTTTTAGATAGTTGTATTTATATGGAAGAATACTCTTCTATTCCATCTTTGTTATAGCAATCTCTTTGTCCATAATGAAGCTTTTATAAGCAAGTCATATAACACGTACTGTATATTTTTAGATAGTTGTATTTATATGGAAGAATACTCTTCTATTCCATCTTTGTTATAGCAATCTCTTTGTCCATAATGAAGCTTTTATAAGCAAGTCATATAACACGTACTGTATATTTTTAGATAGTTGTATTTATATGGAAGAATACTCTTCTATTCCATCTTTGTTATAGCAATCTCTTTGTCCATAATGAAGCTTTTATAAGCAAGTCATATAACACGTACTGTATATTTTTAGATAGTTGTATTTATATGGAAGAATACTCTTCTATTCCATTTTTGTTATAGCAATCTCTTTGTCCATTATGAAGCTTTTATAAGCATGTCACATAACAATCACTGTATATTTTTAGATAGTTGTATTTATAAGGAAGAATACTCTTCTATTCCATTTTGGTTAGAGCAATCTCTTTGTCCATTATGAAGCTTTTATAAGCAAGTCATATAACAAGTACTATATATTTTAAGGTAGTTGTATTTATAAGGAAGAATACTCTTCTATTCCATT
This sequence comes from Prosapia bicincta, assembly GCA_036971475.1. Classification (NCBI taxonomy): domain Eukaryota; kingdom Metazoa; phylum Arthropoda; class Insecta; order Hemiptera; family Cercopidae; genus Prosapia; species Prosapia bicincta. The sequence continues at coordinate 93,087,073 of JBAIZL010000010.1, forward strand.
TTTGTTATAGCAATCTCTTTGTCCATTATGAAGCTTTTATAAGCATGTCACATAACAATCACTGTATATTTTTAGATAGTTGTATTTATAAGGAAGAATACTCTTCTATTCCATTTTGGTTAGAGCAATCTCTTTGTCCATTATGAAGCTTTTATAAGCATGTCACATAACAATCACTGTATATTTTTAGATAGTTGTATTTATAAGGAAGAATACTCTTCTATTCCATTTTTGTTATAGCAATCTCTTTGTCCATTATGAAGCTTTTATAAGCATGTCACATAACAATCACTGTATATTTTTAGATAGTTGTATTTATAAGGAAGAATACTCTTCTATTCCATTTTGGTTAGAGCAATCTCTTTGTCCATTATGAAGCTTTTATAAGCATGTCACATAACAATCACTGTATATTTTTAGATAGTTGTATTTAGAAGGAAGAATACTCTTCTATTCCATTTTTGTTATAGCAATCTCTTTGTCCATTATGAAGCTTTTATAAGCATGTCACATAACAATCACTGTATATTTTTAGATAGTTGTATTTATAAGGAAGAATACTCTTCTATTCCATTTTTGTTATAGAAATCTCTTTGTCCATTATGAAGCTTTTATAAGCATGTCACATAACAATCACTGTATATTTTTAGATAGTTGTATTTATAAGGAAGAATACTCTTCTATTCCATTTTTGTTATAGCAATCTCTTTGTCCATTATGAAGCTTTTATAAGCATGTCACATAACAATCACTGTATATTTTTAGATAGTTGTATTTATAAGGAAGAATACTCTTCTATTCCATTTTGGTTAGAGCAATCTCTTTGTCCATTATGAAGCTTTTATAAGCAAGTCATATAACAAGTACTATATATTTTAAGATAGTTGTATTTATAAGGAAGAATACTCTTCTATTCCATTTTTGTTATAGCAATCTCTTTGTCCATTATGAAGCTTTTATAAGCATGTCACATAACAATCACTGTATATTTTTAGATAGTTGTATTTATAAGGAAGAATACTCTTCTATTCCATTTTGGTTAGAGCAATCTCTTTGTCCATTATGAAGCTTTTATAAGCATGTCACATAACAATCACTGTATATTTTTAGATAGTTGTATTTATAAGGAAGAATACTCTTCTATTCCATTTTGGTTAGAGCAATCTCTTTGTCCATTATGAAGCTTTTATAAGCATGTCACATAACAATCACTGTATATTTTTAGATAGTTGTATTTATAAGGAAGAATACTCTTCTATTCCATTTTGGTTAGAGCAATCTCTTTGTCCATTATGAAGCTTTTATAAGCAAGTCATATAACAAGTACTATATATTTTAAGATAGTTGTATTTATAAGGAAGAATACTCTTCTATTCCATTTTGGTTAGAGTAATCCCTTTGTCCGTTATGAAGCTTTTATAAGCATGTCACATAACAATCACTGTATATTTTTAGATAGTTGTATTTATAAGGAAGAATACTCTTCTATTCCATTTTTGTTATAGCAATCTCTTTGTCCATAATGAAGCTTTGATAAGCAAGTCATATAACACGTACTGTATATTTTTAGATAGTTGTATTTATATGGAAGAATACTCTTCTATTCCATTTTTGTTATAGCAATCTCTTTGTCCATAATGAAGCTTTGATAAGCAAGTCATATAACACGTACTGTATATTTTTAGATAGTTGTATTTATATGGAAGAATACTCTTCTATTCCATTTTTGTTATAGCAATCTCTTTGTCCATAATGAAGCTTTGATAAGCAAGTCATATAACACGTACTGTATATTTTTAGATAGTTGTATTTATATGGAAGAATACTCTTCTATTCCATCTTTGTTATAGCAATCTCTTTGTCCATAATGAAGCGTTGATAAGCAAGTCATATAACAAGTACTGTATATTTTTAGATAGTTTTATTTATATGGAAGAATACTCTTCTATTCCATCTTTGTTATAGCAATCTCTTTGTCCATAATGAAGCTTTTATAAGCAAGTCATATAACACGTACTGTATATTTTTAGATAGTTGTATTTATATGGAAGAATACTCTTCTATTCCATCTTTGTTATAGCAATCTCTTTGTCCATAATGAAGCTTTTATAAGCAAGTCATATAACACGTACTGTATATTTTTAGATAGTTGTATTTATATGGAAGAATACTCTTCTATTCCATCTTTGTTATAGCAATCTCTTTGTCCATAATGAAGCTTTTATAAGCAAGTCATATAACACGTACTGTATATTTTTAGATAGTTGTATTTATATGGAAGAATACTCTTCTATTCCATCTTTGTTATAGCAATCTCTTTGTCCATTATGAAGCTTTTATAAGCATGTCACATAACAATCACTGTATATTTTTAGATAGTTGTATTTATAAGGAAGAATACTCTTCTATTCCATTTTTGTTAGAGCAATCTCTTTGTCCATTATGAAGCTTTGATAAGCAAGTCATATAACACGTACTGTATATTTTTAGATAGTTGTATTTATATGGAAGAATACTCTTCTATTCCATTTTTGTTAGAGCAATCTCTTTGTCCATTATGAAGCTTTTATAAGCAAGTCATATAACACGTACTGTATATTTTTAGATAGTTGTATTTATATGGAAGAATACTCTTCGATTCCATTTTTGTTAGAGCAATCTCTTTGTCCGTTATGAAGCTTTGATAAGCAAGTCATATAACACGTACTGTATATTTTTAGATAGTTGTATTTATATGGAAGAATACTCTTCTATTCCACTTTTGTTATAGAAATCTCTTTGTTAATTATGAAGCTTTGATAAGCAAGTCATATAACACGTACTGTATATTTTTAGATAGTTGTATTTATATGGAAGAATACTCTTCGATTCCATTTTTGTTAGAGCAATCTCTTTGTCCGTTATGAAGCTTTGATAAGCAAGTCATATAACACGTACTGTATATTTTTAGATAGTTGTATTTATATGGAAGAATACTCTTCGATTCCATTTTTGTTAGAGCAATCCCTTTGTGCGTTATGAAGCTTTGATAAGCAAGTCATATAACACGTACTGTATATTTTTAGATAGTTGTATTTATATGGAAGAATACTCTTCTATTCCACTTTTGTTATAGAAATCTCTTTGTTAATTATGAAGCTTTGATAAGCAAGTCATATAACACGTACTGTATATTTTTAGATAGTTGTATTTATATGGAAGAATACTCTTCTATTCCATTTTTGTTATAGAAATCTCTTTGTCCATTATGAAGCTTTGATAAGCAAGTCATATAACACGTACTGTATATTTTTAGATAGTTGTATTTAAATGGAAGAATACTCTTCTATTCCATTTTTGTTATAGAAATCTCTTTGTCCATTATGAAGCTTTGATAAGCAAGTCATATAACACGTACTGTATATTTTAAGATAGTTGTATTTATAAGGAAGAATACTCTTCTATTCCATTTTTGTTAGAGCAATCTCTTTGTCCGTTATGAAGCTTTGATAAGCAAGTTATATAACACGTACTGTATATTTTTAGATAGTTGTATTTATATGGAAGAATACTCTTCTATTCCACTTTTGTTATAGAAATCTCTTTGTCCATTATGAAGCTTTGATAAGCAAGTCATATAACACGTACTGTATATTTTAAGATAGTTGTATTTATAAGGAAGAATACTCTTCTATTCCATTTTGGTTAGAGTAATCCCTTTGTCTGTTATGAAACTTTTATAAGCATGTCACATAACAATCACTGTATATTTTTAGATAGTTGTATTTATAAGGAAGAATACTCTTCTATTCCATTTTTGTTAGAGCAATCTCTTTGTTCATTAGGAAGCTTTGATAAGCAAGTCATATAACAAGTACTGTATATTTTTAGATAGTTGTATTAATATGGAAGAATACTCTTCTATTCCATTTTTGGTTAGAACAATCTCTTTGTCCATTATGAAGCTGTTCTAAGCAAGTCATATAACAAGTACTGTATATTTTTAGATAGTTGTATTAATATGGAAGAATACTCTTCTATTCCATTTTTGGTTAGAACAATCTCTTTGTCCATTATGAAGCTGTTCTAAGCAAGTCATATAACAATCACTGTATATTTTTAGATAGTTGTATTTATAAGGAAGAATACTCTTCTATTCCATTTTTGTTAGAGCAATCTCTTTGTTCATTAGGAAGCTTTGATAAGCAAGTCATATAACAAGTACTGTATATTTTTAGATAGTTGTATTAATATGGAAGAATACTCTTCTATTCCATTTTTGGTTAGAACAATCTCTTTGTCCATTATGAAGCTGTTCTAAGCAAGTCATATAACAAGTACTGTATATTTTTAGATAGTTGTATTTATATGGAAGAATACTCTTCTATTCCATTTTTGTTAGAGCAATCTCTTTGTCCATTATGAAGCTTTGATAAGCAAGTCATATAACACGTACTTTATATTTTTAGATAGTTGTATTTATATGGAAGAATACTCTTCTATTCCACTTTTGTTATAGAAATCTCTTTGTCCATTATGAAGCTTTGATAAGCAAGTCATATAACACGTACTGTATATTTTAAGATAGTTGTATTTATAAGGAAGAATACTCTTCTATTCCATTTTGGTTAGAGTAATCCCTTTGTCTGTTATGAAGCTTTTATAAGCATGTCACATAACAATCACTGTATATTTTTAGATAGTTGTATTTATAAGGAAGAATACTCTTCTATTCCATTTTTGTTAGAGCAATCTCTTTGTTCATTAGGAAGCTTTGATAAGCAAGTCATATAACAAGTACTGTATATTTTTAGATAGTTGTATTAATATGGAAGAATACTCTTCTATTCCATTTTTGGTTAGAACAATCTCTTTGTCCATTATGAAGCTGTTCTAAGCAAGTCATATAACAAGTACTGTATATTTTTAGATAGTTGTATTTATATGGAAGAATACTCTTCTATTCCATTTTTGTTAGAGCAATCTCTTTGTCCGTTATGAAGCTTTTATAAGCAAGTCATATAACAAGTACTGTATATTGTTAGATAGTTTTATTTATAAGGCAGATTACTCTTCCATCCCATTTTTGTCAGAGGAATCTCTTTGTCAATTATGAATCTTTTATACACACGTCATATAACTAGTACTATATATTTTTACATCATTAATATTGCCCTTTTCTAACTAACGTAGAAATTTTCATGCTATTCAATTTATAGCAACTTACTTTTATCTCCCATTGCGCAGTGTTGACGTTTCTTTGTGTTAATAGGACGTTATTGTGGAAACTAATCCAGTATTGTCAACTTAGATATAAGGAAAATCTTTGAAAAAGTTAATTTTCTCAACACAAAGTCAATATTACCATTTGCAACACGAACCCGTCAAATCTTTGAATTAATAATCAATCCTGTAGCGTTGCATGTTACGAGACTTGGGTGTGCCGTTTGTCTACAGAAATACATCCTATCTGCAGGCAGACAAATTAATATAATGGGAACAACTGAGGTTAAATAAAAACAAGTAATATACACAAACATTATTTTAAAGTCAATTCCTACTTAAGTCAACAAAGAAAAATTTTATATTTGTTACTTTTTATTAAATAATTACAATTAATATAAACAAAGTAACATAACCTATACGTTATAACAGTTGTTCTACCACATAACCTATAACATAATATCAGCTGTTTTATGAAATCAGCTGTTTCATGAAATCATATGTTATCACTTATTTTAAGCCAAATGGGACGAAATAACTTTATTGCATACCTTGCCCGTTTTTTGAAACGTTTTTTCCTCTAAAAAAGTAAAATTAATTCATTAAATTTAAAATATGAATTATCATTTAAAATAACTGTATTAATTAACATCAAGTGTAGTCCACTACAAGTTTAAACAAATGTATTTGAACTTGAGCGGATGAATTAAAATTATTTTAGTAACGATTGAAATTTTGTAGAAAATATATATATACATATCACCATATTTAATATAATATATATATATATATATATATATATATATATATATATATATATATATACATATTTAAGAAGAGTGTAAACTAATAGAAGGAATTAAAAAAGTGGAGAATAAAAATGTTTATTTTTAAAATAATGAAATTATCACACTGTAATATTCTTGTAAATTTAGATAATTAGATCTTAGCTTGTAAGAACTATTCACAACGGTAAAAAAATAGTCAACTCAAAATCACACCAAATAATTAGTTTTTAATAAAAGAAACACACTGGTTTCTATAAGACAGACTAGTTTAAGGTGAAACCAACTTTTTTTTTTTTTTTTTTTTTTTTTTTTTTTTTTTTTTTTTTTTTTTTTTTTTTTTAAACCAACTAGTAGCCAAGCACTGAGGAAGGGGACATCGTCACCGAAACTAGTTTGTGGTTAGAAATAGTGTGTTTCCTTTTTTAAAAAAACTAATTTTTTGTGAGGTTTTGAGTTGAGTCGTGAATGTGTTGGATCGGGTAGCTAGTTGTCACCTCTTTTAACCCCGGATGAGTTCTCGCCTACTTCTTTCAAGTAACGTTGTTCCAACGATGTCATAGCTTTATAATATCTCCTGTACCATTAAAGCCTATGGTGTCTTATTGACTGGTGTAATGAGTCGTGGCACTAACACCACCCCCTGTCTTAGGCCTGACCCAACGGACGTCACGTGGGTGTGTGGTTTAACAAGCTAGACTATGAATAATCTCAACACATAGCGCTATATTTACGCCTTTGAAGGAAGGGGGAAGAAAACGCAAGCCTTCGTCAACAACATTCTTGTTTCACCATCTTTTATTTCTTCTTTTCACTTTTCACGAACTTTGGCTATGTCCCCAGTACCAGGGCACCATTTTGTCGTTTTATTATCCCTTCTTAATTCCATATTTCCTTCCCAGCGGGATGGTGTAACTTGTAGACATACTTTTATTTCTTCATTTCGCTTTTCACGAACTTTGGCTATGTCCCCAGTACCAGAGGACCATTTTGTCGTTTTATTATACCTTCTTAATTCCATATTTCCTTCCCAGCGGGATGGTGTAACTTGTAGACATACTTTTATTTCTTCTTTTCGCTTTTCACAAACTTTGGATATGTCCCAAGTACCATTTTGTCGTTTTACTATACTTCCTTAATTCCATATTTCCTTCCTTGCAGGATGGCGTAGCTTGTAGACATACTTTCTTTCATTTAAACAGTATGTTTGTATACTTGGCTCAAAGAAAAGATAATTTTATTGTATGCTAGAAGCCAAAGCGAAGATTCGAAAAACTGCATCCAATTTAGCTCAAGTGTTATAAAATAACAGATTTTGTAAATTTTAATAACTTTTCAAATTTAATAAGTAAATATTCAAAGCTCTAGAGTATAACACTTTTTACTATTTTCTGGTTTTTGAAAATAAAAAACAACACTGGAGTCTTGTTTTGGGCACTTCAATTACAGTTAAACCTCTCTTATCCAAAACCTCCGATATCCGGACGTAATATGAAAATAAAGTAACCGTCTTTATTTCGCGAATTTGTAAACTATATGTTTAGTGAGCACACACCCAGCGCCTGACGTAGGTGACGAAAGAAAACAAACCCTGATGCATAGCGAAGCTCTCCAGGCATTTGATCGAGTACGCCGAACAAGACGGAAGCAACAAGAGTCGATCGTCTACTTTTTCGAAGGTAGAGGGATATTTCATCAAAGAAAAATGGGATGTGTTCAACGAAAAAGGTAACCCACCCTTAACAACTTGTTTTACCAATATTGATCAATAATATACATATGTATCTACAGCATAGTATTAAAGGACTGTACATACAGGCTTGTAATTAAATTGTAAGTACAGTTCTGCATTTCTATTAAAACATAATTACAATCTTCAATAAGTGTAACTTATTTACTTAAAAACGATCATGCATCTACTTCCGATAGGAATGGTTGCACTAGCAAACGTACAACCATTACATAATCTTTCCCACATGCAGATTTTACGGTATCCCGATCGGCCTGTCGCCACATTGATCCGGATGTGAGAGGTTGTACTGTATATATATATATATATATATATATTAGAATATTATAACGAAAAGCTTTGAATAATAAGAATCAATAAATATTTCTGATATTTGTATATCCTCAGTTGTTTTGATTACTATACAAGAAAACATATTCTACTTTATAATATATATATATATGTGTGTGTGTGTATGTGTATGTGTGTGTGTGTAAAGTTATTAATATTACTTGTAAATAATGTTTTCCACCACTAAGTGCAATATTTTTACTTTTGTTTCGTTATTTTTCTGATGTGAATGTTCGGTCCGTGATGTTGGTATTTGTTGACGTCATACATATTTCTTCTTGAGCCTCGTGTATAGTGTTTTTAAATAGTACGTCACCTGCATATGTTGTCTGTAGGTTCATTAAATTGTTGTGTATGTTTTTATAAATGTGGTATTTTCTAGTGAGTTTAGTTCTATTGGGTTATTATTTATTTCAAGTATGGTCAGGTTATTTTCGTAACTTGTTATTTCATGTTTATGTGATATTAGGTGTGCTGCAACATTTGATGTTTTTGTATTTTTATTTTTGAATGCTCTGTAATGTTCCGCAAATCTTATTTTAAATGATGTGGTTGTTTTCCCTATCTAAAATGCATTGCAGCCGTTACATGTAATTTTGTAAATTCCTGATAGGTTATGTTTTTCTGTATTTGTTTTGTGTTTTGTGTTATTAAGATATTTTATTATTTTGTTGTTTGGTTTGTTTGTTGTATGCTGTTTGTATTCTTTGTTATATATATTTGTTAATTTTTCTATTTTGTTATTGGTGTATTTATATTTTAGGTAGATTTTTAAATTTTTACTATGAACAAAGTACGTTGACGATTTACTTGTAATATACCAACCTACTATTCACAACGAACACATCATAATACTAAACAAATTAAATACATACAACTAAAACATACAATTCACCGTCGAAACAGAAACAAACAGAACAATTAACGATCTTGACATACATTAAATATAAATAATAATAAAATAAAAACTACAGTACACACAAAACCAACTTCCAACAGCACCACAATACACTACAAATCTATCCACCCCTGGACAAACAAAATTAGCACTTACAATAACATGATAAATAAAGCCATAAAATACACACAAGATAACAAATAACAATTAAATGAATGGATACAACAAACACCTTATAAAAAACATATACAATAAATTTACAAAAAACCCTAATCTCAACACAACACTACAACCTGAACACAAAAAAATAAAAATAAAAGTGACCGAAAGGTGCCTTATCACAAAGGTAAAAATGTTGCACTTAGTGGTGGAAAACATTATTTAAAAGTAATAATAATAACAACTTCATAAAGTCAGTGCAACGGAAAAATAATGGACTACGTGATATATCAAGATATATATATATATATATATATATAAAGAACTAAGTCAAAATACAAATACAAGAATTATAATTGTATTTACAATTCAAAGCTTTTCGTTGGCTAACAGTACCAGCATCATCAGGAATATTAAACCATATTTGTTTAATATTCCTGATGATGTTGGTACTGTTAGCTAACGAAAAGCTTTGAATTGTAAATTCAATTATAATTCTTGTATTTGTATTTTGACTTAGTTCTTTATTAATACACAAGAATACATATTGCGATATATATAAACTGAGAATAGAATGTGTATCACTAGAGTTGTGAAGCTTCATCCTGGCCGGCTTAATGAACTTGGTAAAATGGGTTCGAAATTCCCCAGCTTTACTTCTGTCTCGAGTATGTCACACGTTATTGCGTCGCTCGATGTCGCACCCCCCGATCCATCTAATACTGAAAGGGTTAGAAGAAATTACCACATGAATGGACACAAGTTAAAGCCAGTGAAGAGAGAAATAAAGGGATTTCCATTTGTAGGAAAACCCACCCCTTCTTCCTTCCGTCCTCTCTCACCACCTCCTCTCTTTCTCTATCACACAGGCCTATGTACGTGTGTTCCCGTAAGTTTTTTTTGTTGTTGCTTTTCAATATGAGTTAAATGTATCAGCTACCGAACTTCGGAAATAAAATTAAATAAAACTTATAACAATTTTGCTATTTGTAGACCTATGTTTCTGAGGCAGGAAAGTTATGTTTTAAAATTGGATACTCAATATCTATATATAAATGAATGTATGTGCGTATGTATTTTATGGACGCTCAAGCAGCTGATCAGAAGTTAAAGAAATTTAGAGACTTGTTTGACATATTTCCAGGATAGTTCGTTTTGAAGTTTGGAGTAGATCCATCCACAGGGCTCCACCACAGAGGCTTGAGATGGTTCAAAAACTGATGAATGAATGAATGTATGTATGTATGTGTGTACAGGCCTATATCTTATGCACGCCTAAACCGCTGAACAGAAGCTATTGAAATTTAGAGAAACTGTTTGACATATTCTTATGATTATGTGTCAAGTTTAGTGTAGATGCATCTACAAGGCTTCGCCCCAGAGGCTTAGGATTGTTCAAAAACCGATGTATATATGTATGTGTGTATGTATGTATCTTATAGACGCCTAAACCGCTAAACAGAAGGTAATAAAATTTGGAGGGATTGTTAAACATCTTTCATGGATGGTTCGTGTGACGTTTGGTGCAGATCAATCTACGGGGCTCCGTCCCAGAGGCTTAGGATGATTCAGTGTACAGCCTTCCATAAGTCTAATGTTAAAATTGATTTCCATACTAGCGTCACTTAAAATAAATTTAAAAAACCATCAACTAAATGTAAAAATAAAAATACATTATTAATTACTTAAAATTGTTTAAAATTTCTGAATTCCATGTAGAATTATTGCATCACACATTGATACTAAAAGTAGGATCGCCGATAATATTCTGGCGAAATTTGTATAAACCGTAATTGTACAACGGAACCAGAACAACCACAAAAAGACTGACACCTAACTTGATCCAGGCATAAATCAGAGGTGGCAAGTTCAAAGGAGAGATGATCTTAATTCCACTAATACCGATGATTTCTTCCGATATACCCTTCGATTTCAAACGACTATAATTTTCCTTTGCGTCTTGCATTCACAATAACCATAAACAAGGTAAAAGGGCAATCATTGGCCATAGCTGGATTAAATTTGGAACATTCGAGCTTTTACCACGGATATGTTGCGTGCTCACGTGTTGGGACACCTACAATTTATATGTTTATACGTCTAATGAAATGAAGAAAACCATTGTCTATCCTCTAGCATTGCAGTAAATGAAATATAACTATTTAGATGTTTGATTAGCTTTTCTAATTGCAAAAATTATGATTTTGGGGAAACGTGCTCCCGGGTAACGCTAGTATGTTAATAAAAGGAGAAGTTTATTAAGAATTGATGACTTTTTTCACAATTAGCGCGATCCTGTCGCTATCAAATTTGTAAAGGCTGTATTATAAGACAATTTGTTACATAAACATTCATTACTTTTACTATAAGCCTAGATCGATATAAAAATTATCATGATTAGCATTTTCAAAGAATTTTTTCAATATAACCAAAAGTTCATAACAGTTTTTTTGCACCACAAAAGCGTCATTTTGCAAAACAATCAAAAAACATTCAAAGGGTTTCTTTGTTTTATATACAGAGGTTCGAAATAATCCTATAAAGTTCAAAAACCTGTTTTCCAATCGGTTAAGCCAGTAAAAGCGAAATTAAAAAATGAGCTGAGATAAGTCAGAGCTTTCAAAATTCTTATGTGACGTTGTTTCATGACTTCATTTTTATCATTTTATGCGCCAAAAAGTACGAATAAAAGTAGTAGGAAAAGGAATTTCCATTGGCCGGAAAATCCCTCATACCTGCCCAACCCTCACCAGCACTTACCCCTAATCTCAAGCCTAGTTTCCTGTCCTCATCTCTCCTTCCTCCTTGTCCCTATCACCATGTGTATTTACGTTAGACACACACAAATATATATGTATATATATATATATATATATGTGTGTATGTATGTATATATATTGTATCCTTGGATGAATTTCTTTTTCTTGTTTTATATATACTCAATTAAATGATACTTTCATAAACAAGAATTTTTTTATTTTATTTTTCTTCATACATTAAAGTCTTTCGCTGATTATCAGTATCAGCATTATCAAAATTTTCAATGTACCTTATAGTTCTATGACTACATCTGAGTAGTCCATAGAACGATAAGGTACGTCTTTGAAAATTTTGATAATGCTGATACTGCCAATCAGCAAAAAGCTTCAATGTATGAAGAAAAATAAAATAAAAAATTCTTGTTTAAGAAAGTATCATTTAATTGTATATATATATATATATATATATATATATATATATATATATATTTATATATATATGCTGATACGTATTCCTTCACGGATGGAAAAATATGACGAATAGATACTATCTGGAACATCCGTTCATTCTGCAGTCCATAAATTCGCAGTTCCGACGTTTCGCTAGAATCTCATCAAGCATTGACAAGGTGAACCCAACAACTGAAACCCAGCTCTTCTACTGTTGTTGGGTTCACCTTGTCAATGCTGGATGAGATTCTAGCGAAACGTCGGAACTGCGAATTTATGGACTGCAGAATGAACGGATGTACTCCAGATAGTAACTATTCATCATATATATATATCCCATATTTACTGTTAATATATTATTTTTTAAATAGAAATTAATTTATTCTCATTGATTTTGTTTCAACATTTTGCTTAGGACTAGTTTTTTTAAAATTATTTCAAACAAAATATTTTAAATTTGAAACTCCCGCCATTTTGTACTGGCACAACACGTACCAAGCTACTGTTACAATATGATTATGTTTTCGCACTTGGCTAATCTCGCTAATGGGTTCTTACAATACCCGGTCCTATTGTTAAGACGACGTCATTTAATGACAACGAGAGAGCTACGTGCCAAGACATTTTATTATCCGATATGGAAGCACTGGCCAATCTATCATTCCATCCCCTCGGGAAATCACGGTGAAACATAAAAGAAAACCTCCGACAGTTTTATGCACGCTAAGAATTTGCTTTAACTCTCTTGCCATTATAGCTTTACTTACAGTTGTAACCTTTTCAACGGAGGAGTGGTTGGCTCATAAATACCATATTATCATTCTAAGAAGCAAGTAACAACAAATACACCGTTTCTAACATTCTCTCTTCAGCTAATATTTTTATTTAATGTCTGTTAATAACTATTAATTTTTTTATACAGACTAATGACAGATCACAGACAACAAGTGTTTTAAAAACGTGTTGAAGTGTTGAGTGTTTTGAAAAAGCAAAATTTTCTGTGATATGTCATTAGCCTGTATTAAAAAAATTCTCTCCTTAGATTATTTTTCGATATAAAATTTAATTCGACTGTACCAAAACAGCGCTCGGACGTACTCATTATGAGTCTGGCAACAACCTTTTACGCTATGAATTAATAACTCCAGTTCCCCTGAAAAACTTTAAAATGTAACTTTTTTGTTTTGAATATTTTTTCATACTAGTTCAATGTTTTCCTTGCAACGTTTCCGTTCACCATATCAAAAGAAAAACCTAAGCACCAGTTGTCCCCTAAATACAGCAAGACATTATGCAAATATAACAAATCACTGGTTTTTAACGGGAAAAAATCATTGTTTACAAGTAATATAAACAAGAATTTTTAAAATCAATTCGTACATCAGTTTAAAAAGATACCTAATATTTATTTTATTTACTTTTTTTATTAAATAATCACAATTAATGTAAAATAACATGATCTATACGTTCAAACAGCTGATCTACCACATAACCTATAACATAAAATCAGCTGTTTTATGAAATCATATTTTATCTTTTATATCAAGCCAAATGTGATGAAATAACTTAATTGCCCCTTTTTGTGAAAAGTGTTTCTCTCATATAAAACTAAAATTAATTCATGAAATTTAATTACTGAATTATATTTGGCACAAAACTGTACTAACCAAGTGTCATTCATCACAAGTTCAAAAGAATTTCGCCTATTTGAACTTGAGAGGAAAAATAAAAAGTATTTTTTACGATTGAAAATTTTAAATATATAGGTAAAGTATGGACTAATAGTAGGAATTGATAAAAAAAACAACTGGAAGAGCTTTACACAGCACATTAAGATACGTAGAACCCCTCATACTGCCCAGAAGGGACTGGGATAAAATCAATGTTTTTACTTTTTCTGAAATTGGCGAAAAACGCTTTAAAAAATTTATTTCAGATATCTCAATATCCAATCAATATATCATTACCAAATTTTCACAGTATGTTTACTATGCCCATATCTAGATCCACACAAAACACTTTTTTAATATTTCAAAAATACGCTTTATATAAAATGAAATGTATATACTATTTGATAATTTCTGTAACGGTTTTGTTTTTTAAAATATCAAAAAAAGTTATGTTCTTTTGAATTAAAAAAAAAAATATTGGTTCAGGTTAAGTAGAACTAGGTGCATGTTAAGATGTAGGTTATAGGGCGTTCTATGCCACCTAAAGTGGATAATACGATTAGTGCTATCTTTCAGTGTCTTTCATATCTCCATTGCACTGCATAATAAACAGTTGTTGTTGTAGTGTCTATTGATGTGCAAAGTGTAAAAAGTTCCCTCCAAAAGCTCTGATGACAAGATCTGCCAGTTCTGGAGCCCGATGGCCATGAAGCATTGGTGGTGCTCCAAGTTGAAAGAGGGAATGTACAATGACTTGGCAGTCAAAACATAATCTGGGGCTAGTAGTGATTAGGGACAGTACTTGAAATGGGATAAAATTTTATACTAGTTGGTGATTTCTTCTTACTCTTAGAATGTCCAGTAAGCAGCCTAGCTATAGTAGAAAAGGTTTCTTAGGCAGTTTAGATCGGGGATGGTTGCCTTGTTAAAATGCTGGTTGATGTAGATTTTTCGCTTGGTAACAGCATTCGAATCTGTATAAGTGACTGTTAGAGGTTGATCTTCGTCACGTGCTACCTTTGCAAGAGCATCTGCGCACTCATTACCCTCAATTCCGACATAAGCAGGTGTCCACTGGAGAACGCAAGGTATATTTAATGAATGGAGAAGAGTAATTTCTTGTGTCAGTCTTGTCTTAACATTATGTATGGCTTCGAGTGCTACCTATGCAAGGGCATCTGCGCACTCTTTACCCTCTATTCCGACATGAGCAGGTGTCCACTGGAGAACGCAAGGTATATTTAATGAATGGAGAAGAGTAATTTCTTGTGTCAGTCTTGTCTTAACATTATGTATGGCTTCGAGTGCTACCTTTGCAAGGGCATCTGCGCACTCATTAGCCTCAAATCCGACATGAGCAGGTGTCCACTGGAGAACGCAAGGTATATTTAATGAATGGAGAAGAGTAATTTCTTGTGTCAGTTTTGTCTCACCATTATGTATGGCTTCGAGTGCTACCTTTGCAAGGGCATCTGCGCACTCATTAGCCTCAAATCCGACATGAGCAGGTGTCCACTGGAGAACGCAAGGTATATTTAATGCATGGAGAAGAGTAATTTCTTGTGTCAGTTTTGTCTCGCCATTATGTATGGCTTCGAGTGCTACCTTTGCAAGGGCATCTGCGCACTCATTAGCCTCAAATCCGACATGAGCAGGTGTCCACTGGAGAACGCAAGGTATATTTAATGAATGGAGAAGAGTAATTTCTTGTGTCAGTTTTGTCTCACCATTATGTATGGCTTCGAGTGCTACCTTTGCAAGGGCATCTGCGCACTCATTAGCCTCAAATCCGACATGAGCAGGTGTCCACTGGAGAACGCAAGGTATATTTAATGAATGGAGAAGAGTAATTTCTTGTGTCAGTTTTGTCTCACCATTATGTATGGCTTCGAGTGCTACCTTTGCAAGGGCATCTGCGCACTCATTAGCCTCAAATCCGACATGAGCAGGTGTCCACTGGAGAACGCAAGGTATATTTAATGAATGGAGAAGAGTAATTTCTTGTGTCAGTTTTGTCTCACCATTATGTATAGCTTCGAGTGCTACCTTTGCAAGGGCATCTGCACACTCATTACCCTCAAATCCGACATGAGCAGGTGGAGAACGCAAGGTATATTTAATGAATGGAGAAGAGTAATTTCTTCTGTCAGTTTTGTCTCACCATTATGTATGGCTTCGAGTGCTACCTTTGCAAGGGCATCTGCACACTCATTACCCTCAAATCCGACATGAGCAGGTGGAGAACGCAAGGTATATTTAATGAATGGAGAAGAGTAATTTCTTCTGTCAGTTTTGTCTCACCATTATGTATGGCTTCGAGTGCTACCTTTGCAAGGGCATCTGCACACTCATTACCCTCAAATCCGACATGAGCAGGTGGAGAACGCAAGGTATATTTAATGAATGGAGAAGAGTAATTTCTTCTGTCAGTTTTGTCTCACCATTATGTATGGCTTCGAGTGCTACCTTTGCAAGGGCATCTGCACACTCATTACCCTCAAATCCGACATGAGCAGGTGGAGAACGCAAGGTATATTTAATGAATGGAGAAGAGTAATTTCTTCTGTCAGTTTTGTCTCACCATTATGTATGGCTTCGAGTGCTACCTTTGCAAGGGCATCTGCACACTCATTACCCTCAAATCCGACATGAGCAGGTGGAGAACGCAAGGTATATTTAATGAATGGAGAAGAGTAATTTCTTCTGTCAGTTTTGTCTCACCATTATGTATGGCTTCGAGTGCTACCTTTGCAAGGGCATCTGCACAGTCATTACCCTCAAATCCGACATGAGCAGGTGGAGAACGCAAGGTATATTTAATGAATGGAGAAGAGTAATTTCTTGTGTCAGTCTTGTCTCACCATGTGTGGCTTCGAGTGCCATGATGATTTTGAGTTTGAGAAAAGTACAACTTCTTCTATTGAGTTGTTAGGAGGAGGAAAACAGTGACAGTGGGTAAGCGCCTCTTTAATAGCAATTAGTTCACTAGTGAAGGTTGAAGCAATTTGGCCAGTGGGTATTTTGAGCCTAACGTTATTTCCTGAGGGGTAAATGATAGAGATGCCTCCACCACCTCTATTAGAGTCAATATCAGAGAAACCATCTGTGTAGTAACTGATAAAAACGATTTTAACACTTCAATAACACCAAAGTCCTATTTATGTGTTTAAAACAAAAAACCTAATATAAATGTCAGGGGCAGAAATACTCACCGTTCCGAAAACTGCAACGTAACTAAGTTGCTTATAAACTACCAGAATCATATACGAATATACAGCCTCTAGTCCCAAGAGCTAAGACCTCACCCATGTTGACATCCCCATTGCCCAAATACGCGTCAGTAAGTTGCCAGTTGAATTCAACCGGCCCAAACAAACATTTTAGAATCATTTATCTAAGGTAAACCCTCTGTTTAGATACAAATGAATGCCGTGAAACCTCGTCGTGAGAGATATGCGCAGCAACTACCGTCTTAAATATATTTTTTTTTTTAACCCAGATCTAATCCCTCAGACAGTCACACTACAGTGAGCTGCCTCCGTCTCAGATGCACATGCTTTTAGTATTCATACCGCACGTGAGGGAATCATGATTGATTACCCATGTAACAAACTGATAAGCTCTATTGCAAAATCAGGAGGCAATGAATAAAAGTGTCGCGTAAGGACGGAATGAAGAAACCTGGGAAGAAAAAAACCTTGTCAGGAAAAACCCAACTACAGATCATGCTGGTATCCGGGGGCTAGGATATCTTTAAACTAAGGTATAATGAGTGGTATTACCTTATAATTACATTTTTAGTAAGGCTATGGAAGGAATGACATGCACTATAACAATTATCACTAAGTAAGTGTTGCTATCTGTCTATTACATTTACAAAATCCAATAAAAACAGATTGAAAGTATTCAAGTGGACAGAAGGCGAATTCCCAAAGTAAACGTATGACGTCACAAAGCTAGACTTTAATATGTTAAAAATTATATTTACAATTTAGAAAATAAGGTAGTTTTAACAATAATTCTGTATATTTATAAATTTGTAATTATCATGCATATTATGTGTGTAGCGTGTTCCTACCTAATGTTGGTGTCAGGCAATTGCGATTTCATTGCAGGTTGGTGTTGCCATTGTTGAGGATTTATTCATTATTAGGCCTTCTATTTGTAACGACTTCAGCAACTAAAAGAACATAAGTAGTTTACTATTAGAATATACACCTTAGAATATACATAATACATTGAATTTATTTATTAAAGTATATTTTAAAATTACGAATTGAAAATAAAAGCCGTTATAGTAAACTCTACATTGGTACACAAGCATTTACAATATATTTACTTAAAACTTTATTGTGGTCGCACCTCTTTACTAAACCAATAAAGTCACTGAATTTATTTTATAAATATTTTAAAGTGAATTCCTGCTTAGGTCAACAAAGAATGTTTTTATTTTAGTTACTTTTTATTAAATAATTACAATTAATGTAAATAAAGTTTTAAAAGTAACATAACCTACGTTAAAACAGCTGTTCTACCACATAACCTATAACATAGAATCAACTGTTGCATGAAATCTCGGTTGATACGTGAGTCAAGAAACCATGATTTACTAAAAATCCGGTTACGTTTCGACGACTAAATTGTCGTCCTCATTAGGGCATACATGTACAATATACAGAATTAACATTTACGTCTAAAAACTTCACATACAAAATTAATATAAGACATTACAATGTACAAGTTACTAATACTAATAAGTTACCAAAACAACCACACAAATAATCAAATTAAATAATTAAAAGCACACTATAAAAAGTAAAGGCTCATGATAATAAAAACTATAAGACAATTAATTAAAATGTGTCAAACGAAATTCCCAAACCTCTCATCAGTTAACATTAATAACCTCTCGAAATTCATGCAAAGACATCGTTCCAATAAATTACATTACAAATTCCTAATAATGTATAAAAGAACACGACCTGACAATAGCAATTCACAAAAACCATAAAGTATTCAAAAAACCACATAGGTAAATAAAAGTTTCATATTGAACCTCACAATGTGGTTAACTATGTATATATATATATATATATATATATATATATATATATATATATATATATATATATATATATATCAATAATATAGCCTGAAAAAATAAATCATTACCAGGCATCTAGTGCATCAACAACTTAGGAACCCTAAAGTGTTTTCAAGCTTTAAGACTAAAGGAATATAAATATTGGCCAATTTATTAGTATCCTCATTAACATTAATAGAACTTTGTTGCAACCTTATACGGAGCATTTCAGAAAATAGTCGTCTACTCCAATTACTTTCAGTGTCCAAAATCATAGGACTTTGGAAATTAAACGAATGATTATGTTCGTTGATGTGATAGTACACTTTTTGTGAATATTAAAAAAAGTGTTTAATATTCACTTTTAATCCCCAAATTATGGAATTATGTTTAGCTGTTTTATGAAATCATATGTTATCCCTTATTTGAAGGCAAATATGAAAAAATAAATGTATTGCATACCTTGCCCTTTTTGATAAATGCTTTTCTCCCATATATAACTAAAATTAATTCATTAATAAATTTATTTAATAATAAAAACTACTGGTAATACAAGTTACCTAAGATTGAACCCTTATGTATGTTTCGATTGAATATGTCATTATCATCAGAGTCTTATTACAAAATTACAATATAGAAAACAATAAGTTACATACTAGATTGAGTGGGTAAAAAGTAGTTTAAAAATTTGAATAAGATCTGTATAAGCATAGAGTAAACTAATAGAAGGAATTTAAAAACATAATTCAAAAGAGAATTGTTTATTTTTAAAAAGAATTTCCTATATATAGCGATCCGTAAAGGCCTCGTCCAAGCACTAAAAGGTCTTTATTTCCCGGCTACCGACCTGACGGCATCTGTTGCGCGGGTAACCAGCAACCAGTCTCCCTCCAAGGTGGTATAATTCGGCAAATACTCCCCCTATATAACGATTACAAACAATCTGTGGCGAAGTAGATACGTGGCAAGGAAGGAACCTGTCTAACCGAGTCTCAGGAGGCACTCAATGGAACCACTTCAATGCCTTTCACTCTCATGATGTGGAAAACCTTAGTGACTTACTACAAGAGACACTTAATTTAACGAAGATGGTTCAGAGAAAAGGATCTATGCATTCGCCAATAACCTTCATCAGGGGATATAAAACCAAGTCGCTGGGGGAAATGGTAACAGAGATAATATGCCTGTAGTGTACTTAACACCTGGGGGTCCTGGATAGAAGGTGCTCTTGAATGAATAACTCGAAGGGGTTAGAGAGTATTCTTTTTTTATAGAAATTAGGTCTACAGTACTACAAGTAAAAATCATGCATCTGTGATAACATAATCTCCCCAGTATTCTATTAATTTGGTACCTAAACTAACCCATGTGTAAAGTATATGCCCATTCATTGTAGCATATAACAGTCACACTGGCTATTCCCCTTACACTTAAGAGAAAGATACTTAAAACAAATATAAGTTGAATATCAAATAAAGGTTATAAATTAGGTTATTATTCACAAAGATATTCTGGGATTACCAAATTTGTAATGAATTATAAATAAATGATTTTATTATTCTAAGCAAGTAAGGGAACATTTTTTATAAAACAAAATCGCACATATGTGCTACATTTCACTAGTCCTTATAACTTCTCCTCATCTCTCATCTCCCCAGTTTCCTACATCCAAGGCAGCTGTCTTGTAAGTGACTAAAGACAAGAAGCAACGTGAAGAGATAAGGACGTAAGCGTCATTGGAGAGAAGAGTAGGGAATAATGTTCGAGGAATCGTTGTTACGGGAGTTAATGTAAAGAGGAGGAATTATTGCAACTGTCAGAGTATAAAGACTCGCAGAGAACTTACATGGACAGCTATACAGATTATACCTACAAAGTTTAACTAAATAGATTTATTTCCAAACGTTTTTCTCCCACACAAACACATGTCATAACCAAAAAAACACACACCACACACCACACAACGCACGACACACAACACACAACACACACACACACACACACACACACACACACACACACACACACACACACACACACACACACACACACACACACACACACACACACACACACACACACACACACACACACACACACACACACACACACACACACACACACACACACACACACACACACACACACACACACACACACACACACACACACACACACACACACACACACACACACACACACACACACACACACACACACACACACACACACACACACACACACACACACACACACACACACACACACACACACACACACACACACACACACACACACACACACACACACACACACACATATACACACACACACACACACACACACACACACACACACACATACACACACACACACACACACACACACACACACACAAGCTGTGTAATATATGTGTGCTTAGATTTATTTATAAAATAAAGTGTGAAAAATTATTTCAAATAAATAGTAACAAATATTTTATAGAATAAAATGTGATACATAAAATTTATATAAAATGTATACAAATACATTTCTTTAATTATATATCAGCCTTCCTGTGTGTGTGTAAAAAAAGAGAGAATGTACAACTCCATATTGTGTCAGGTACAAAAAAAATGTTTCTTACAAACCATTGACAATGTTCGAAATCGGTCACACTCAATAGACCCTAGGTTAAATTTAAAAAAACTACATAATTTCTAAAATAAAATGTATGTCAAAAATAATTCAATTTTAAAGTAATTTAAAGCAAATAAAAATATAAAACTCACATTAAAAACTCTAAGCCATATGTTCCTATTAACCGTCAGTGCCATTATTTACTTGTTAAAAAATTAACCTGCCTCAAAAATATTTCCATAATTATGAAATTACTATTTCATTTAAAATATTTTTATAAAATAATTGTAATAATATGTATATTTTGAAACGAATAAAGTTGTAAAATCATTGAGGTTCCACAAATTAAAATGGCCTATGCTAACGAAGTTAACCTAGTATTTGGCTACATTTTTAAGAAATAAATAATGTGTGAAACTTGAAAAACGAATTTAAACCATGTTATGCTTACTTTGACTACGAATCAAAATTCTGAAGTTAGATTTCCTGTTTTTCAATAAATAGTAAGTTTACCTTTGGTTTTAGAAATCCCTGTTGCTTTCAACATGGCATTTACCAGAAACAACTCTCAATGTAACGTAACTGAACTGAAGTTTTAAAACAATATAGAAAATGAAAACATTCTATAAATAATTATTAGGAACTTACCATTACTACTGTCTAATTTCTGAACGTTTCTTCAAAAAATGCTTTTGAAAAACACGAATAAACACTATTACCCTAAAAAAACTGTATTTAATCATAGAAATGAATTATGGGTAATATCGATGCAATTCCTGGAAGAACTATTGCGCAAAATAATAGTTGCAGTTTAAGAATAAAGGAGCGCACCGATCGCACAAACAAACTTATGTTTATTAGTATAATTACGTTTATCGATACTAATTTGCTTATTTTTCAATATGTTTATACCATAGTTTACAGGAAATTTTGTAATACACTTTCCAAATTTTAAATATTTTTGTTTCGGAAAGATAACGTTTAAATATCTTGTAAATAGGTTACCCAGAAGTGTACAGTAGTATAGCATTGTAAGTTCAATCAACTTATAAATAATAAGGTAAATATATTAAATAAATTTTATATTTGTATAATGTATATGAAGAACTATTATATATATATATATATATATATATATATATTACGTCTAGACACAGGCCCATTTATATATAACTAACTAATAATTTCACTGAAATTTCCTTTTATTAACTCTAAACGACGCAGGAGAAAAACAAAATTTCAAACTTTTGCCTTAAATTTCTTATTATGTATATATATATATATATATATATATATATATGAAATATATACATATATAACATATATATCCAAATATATATATATATATATATATATATATATATATGAAATGCCTTGGACGACATAATTTAAATATTATTTTAAACTATTGAACAGGCAATGAAATTTAATATTTTATAATTATAATTCAATAAAAATTTGTTTTTGTTTCGGTCAAATTTTGTTTTACACAATAATCGATATCTGTCCCTTTTATTTATCCATTGATTTCTAAAAACAATTGGTTATTCTATGATTACGTAACGTTCCTTGAGGCATATTGAGACCAACAATCAGTTTCGTGTTTTATCGTCGCCATTTTTATTTGTACTTTTCGCGTCTTGTTTTAACTTAACGAAGTTAACGTAAAATTCTGTGTTATGTGGTTTATTTTTAAGATATTATTACACTAATATGTACCAACGATGTGTTTTTTTTACAAAACGTGGAAGATAATTTGAATAATTTACGGTTATTGTGAATAATTGTTTGCCCCCTCTAGAAGGGTAGTTGCAATGGTAAGTAGGCTAGATTATATTTAGTAATTTTCTTAGAAATTTCTTTAAAACTGTTTCTATCTTGCAAATACAGTAAGAGTTTGATAAGATCTACATTATAAAACCAAGTTAGTAATGGATTTAAAATTTATGAATGCATATTTTTAATTCTAAAATGAGGGAATTTGTTTGAGGTATATAAACTTTTCAAGGTCTAGTCATGTATTTTAAATATATAAATTACTGACCTCTTCCCTATATTTAATTATTAAATGAGTAAAATATACTTACTATTTTTATGTAATACCTTATGTAAACCTAAAAGAAAATATTGGATAAATATTTTATTTCATGTTTCATCTCTTTCATATCTAGGCCTAAAACATAAAGAGTGGAAAAAATATTATATTCCTTGAGTTACTTCCTACAATTTATGATTTTTACCTACTTGTGCTTACATATGTTTTGTATTTTCATTTACGAATCATTTGATACCCTATTACATTTAGTTTAAAATCCTCTTACTTTATATTTGTTGAATTTCAATAACCTTGTGCTTAGCGGTTGCTATATTTACTTATATTAAATGATAATCTCTTTAATTTCCTTTTATGTAAATGAAACAGTTTACTAATCTGTTTTTATGTTAGACTTATACATTTTACTTGTTTTTTTGATTTTTTTCTATCCTTGTTAGAATAATTATTTAATCCGTGTTTAAAACAAATCAATTTCTTAGGTTTGATGTATCTTTAGATATTATTGTTCTCTTTGTGTCCTGTTAAATGGAAATACTCTTCTATAATTAAATTACAGATATTCAATCTATTTATAATTTTACATAATCATTACTTTTATTTTAGTATTGAGGTGAGTACACTTTCCTTTCTAGTAGTATAATTAAGTCTGTATGATTAATATACAAATTTGAAAAGTAAGGAATTTACTAGAATGTTTTATGTAGTTTTATTTATTTTGTTGTTTTTATTTTTATCACAAATATTTATTTGGTCCTTGTTTAAAAAAATAAATTTCACCGGTTCCTTTTGTTTTTTGTTAAATAAAAATAATCTTATTATTATTATAATACAGATAGTCAATCTGTTTGTAATTTACCATAATCATGGTTTTTATTTCAGTGTAAAGGGTGAGGTAATTTTACATAATCATGTTTTTATTTCAGTGTAAAGGGTGAGTAAAGTTTTCTAATAGTATAATTGTTTATATGCTTAAATAATAAAATTTCAAAAGGAAGCAATTTACTGATAATTTTTTTATGTTAGTTTTATTCATTTTTCTTGTTTTTATTTTCATCACAAATGTTTATTTAATCTTTCTTTAAAACAAAACAATTTCTTCAGCTTGTTTTATATTGGGATGTCATTGTCCTTAAACTATTTTGCTACATAAAAATATTCTTTATCATAGATTACAAATATATAAACCATTTCTAATTTACCAAATAGTGATGGTTTTTTATATTATAAAGAGTGATGAAATGAATTTTTGAGTATTTTATAGTTTGTATGTTTAATTATGAAAATTTTAGAAAGAAGTAATTTCCTGCTTGTGTTTTCTACGTTAGTTTTATGGATTTTTATTTATATCACATGTAATTAATTAATCCTTCTTTAAAAAAATACAATTTCTTTATCTTGTTATATATTTGTATATTATTGTTTTCTCTTTATTTAATTACATAAAAATATAATTTCATTATTAATATACAAATCAACCCATTTCTAATTTATCAAATAATGATTTTATTTTGTTAAAAATGTGATGAAACTATTTTTAAAGAGTATATTCACGTTTCGTATAGTTAAACATGAAAATTTAGAAAAAACAATTTACTAATCCGTTTTATATGTTTCTTTATACAGTGTCTTTTTCTTATTTTTAGCACAAGAATTTATTTATTCCTTCTTGAAAATAATACAATTTCTTT
>JBAIZL010000010.1:93117521-93142521 GCA_036971475.1 Prosapia bicincta
TATGTAAAAAAAATCTGAGGAATAAATTTAGTTTTAAATTTTAATAAATTGTTTACTTAAGTTTTAACTAGATGAGAAATATCTCACTGTTTTCCCACTGACCTCCGCACCCCTGACTATTCAGTTTGGGAACCCATTGAATATAACGTTGAAATTACTATTTGCACAAAAAATATATCTGCACTTTCATAAATACTCTGTGAGCCATCACTTGTTAACATTTCTCACCAAGAGTAAAAAAGGTAGACGGGATGTAAAGCAGACTGGCACCGGATGTAACGATTCCCCGAATACGGCTATCTTCGTGGGATATTTAGGACTAAATCCAAAATGGCTGACCGAAACGGAAGTCGTATCGTACAATTTCTTTCCCAAGTAAGTTAGTTACACCACCTGTTAAAGTTTCTTTAACTCCGATCTATCTTTTGATGATTTTGTAGACAAAACATGTAGTAAGTCTGTTTTAAGGGAGTGAATCAGAGAACTTCTGTTTAATAGTTTTATAAATATTTTTTGTCTGTTTTGAAACCTTTCTGAACGGTAATTTATCAAGAACATTTTTTGTAAAAATAACTGAATAATTTTTTACAGTTACGTATCTCTCAAGGATAAATAAATTTAATAAATACCTGACTTTCCGAACTTATAATTTGAGTAAATTTATAAACAAACTCAATACATATCACGCTCATTTTTAACTCATATAAAATATGTCTTGTACAGTCTATTAGTATATAACACTGTACCTCCTAACGGAACAACGCTTCCAAGCGGCCGACATAGAAACTGTTGGAAAATGCAAAGTGAGATAGAAAACGTTTTGTTTCTGTGAGTTTTTTATAAATTTATTTTTAATTTACTTTTGGAATTTCGTTAGTGACAGGTTTAATGTTAAAGTTTCGCCAATCATTTTCACAATAAAACCCAGTTATCGAAAATAAAAACTTTAAACAGTTTTGTAACCTTTACGTACATTTCGGCGGCACACTTACCATCCTCACAAGGTAATTGTACTTTAACTTTGTGTAACTTTCTAGCGAGTTATTGATACAACAGTGTGTAGCGACTGTTTCAAATTTTTGTAGCTATGGGTAATTTTTTAAAATTACAAAACAGTAATTATTATTGTATAAATGAAATGTCAAAATTAATAAAACGTCATTGTTACTACTGTTTACCGCTGAAACTTCCTTCTGTTTGGCGTGATGAGGACAGAAAATGTAATGTCACAAACTGTCGTGGTAGTGGCAGTCATCATTATAACATGTTCTTTTTCATTTTATGGTTGTAAGGCTGTCATTTAGTATTGGTGTACATATCCTAACCCTCAAATGATTGAAAAGAATTAGGAGTAGCTATATGTAAGATTAGGATGAGCCTCATACACTAGGATGTAGGGGAGATGTCGCATCACATGTAAAGGGTCGCTTGCCTTCTCTCGGAGTCACAATCCTGTGTCTACTCGTAAACGCTCTTGTGAACATATATTCAAAGAAGAGCCGAGGGAATTATGTAGGGGAATGGGGGAAAATTAGTTGGAATAGGGGAATATTAGGGGTAGGGTGGCATAGCTGATCCTCAACCGGGTTGGAGAGATGTACACATCCCATACCCGTTATAATCATTAAACGACATGATCAAAAACATAATCAGTGATGACTGTTTTTGCCTCTGATTTATTTCAGAAACCTTACCAAGGGAAAATGCCATAAACCCCAACCTTCTATCGGAGCATTATAGACTACTAGAGGAAATGTTTCTTATGGTTTCGTCTAAACATGTGTTAGAATAACTAATGATTGGGATGTACATGTGTTTAACTCATCAGTAATTACCTATATAAATAATTCGTGTATTACACTCACATGACAAATATTTTGGCTTTTAGTGAGCTACAAGAAGGTGAGAACATTCACTTGTCGATCATATTCCTTGTACTGAAATCGTAGTAGACATCTTTTTGTCTGTTTCCGTAGTTACGAAACATTCGGATTGCGAAACAATTACACAGCTCCATCTAACCTGGATAGAAGTAGAAGCGTGCGTCAGTCAAGCTTTACAAATTCACCGAATTATAATTACGGTTTATAACCGCTAACGCATGCTCATCAAAAGGGTAGAACCGAAGTTCAGTTATAACCACCTGATGATGCTTACTCTCTTAGCGAAATGCGCACAAAGACTTTGTAATTGTTGTTGGTTTTTTAGCTTAGGGTTTGTAAATCTTAAATATTGTTTACGGTACTCTTGTATATACGTTCTAATCTGTTTTATCATTCCCAAAGTTTTGTGTAATGTTTAGAGTTGTAAGGAAATATAACTCATTGATTTCTTTTAAAAAAATCCAATTCTGTCTAAATTGGTTGAAATTATGACGTGCCTTATCGTCAATGATGCTCAATTTATGTTCAAACTAGGTCAATTGATTGTTAATTAAATAACAGGGCACTGAACGAAAATCTGCGGCAGGAAATGAATGTCTCTCATGGTTGGTTTCAACTTAATTGATGGAAGAGATTGATTGAGATAATAAAAAAAAACAACAAACAAGTGTTCAAACTATATATTAGCAGAAAACGACAAAATATTGCAACAAATTGTAGTAAAATGGAAATCGTGAATAAATTAATAGGCTCAGTAAAAGACTTGTGTTCTATTCAAAATTCGCCTCTGGAAGTGAATCCGATGACGTCACTTCTGAACTGGTAATTATCCCGTTACCATAGTAACATCTGCCACTGTTCCCAGAACAACGAAAATGTTACTTCCCGGTTAACTAGTGACGTCATTATGTTAATATTTTCTGATGCCCAATTCGTTCACTTACTTTAAACGAAGGACGTACATAAAATAACAAGAGTTCGAAAATGAAATTCGAAGATTGTTCAGCCTAAAAAAGGTAAGAACAAAAATAAAGATTTAGGTAATACAAATATTTTTTAACTCTCCAATTTTTATGCTACCCAAAATGGATGAATTCCAAAAGTCTTATACCGTACAATTCCAGGGGCGGCTTCAGGATTTATTTTTTGGGTAGACACAGTTTAAGGAGTAGTAACTGCCGTGGGAGAGAGTTTTGCAGCTTCTCCCAGTAATTGTTTCAAATTCCAATGATGTGTTGGATTGCATTTTTTCTTTCAGAGCAATTAGATAAATAGGCTAAACAAAGGAACGATTTTTTGGTATGTTATTGTTGCTTGGGGCATTCTATATTTTGCTAAAATATTGTGAGCATTTTTTAAATCTCATATATATATATATATATATATATATATATATATATATATATATATATATATATATATATATTTCTGACAATTAAGAATTTTAACAATATAAAAAAGTTAGGTAGGTCGGGCCTACCCGCTGGAACCGCCACTGTAAAATTACCTGTAGAAAAATACGTATCAGGGAAGAATATACGAAAGTGAGAGTGGAGGATTTCAATGGGTTTTGTGGAAGTGAGAAATTTAATTTGGATCCAGTTGGCATAGGATCTCCAAAGTTAGATGTATACTTATAGGAAAATTACCCTTGACAACTTTGCGCCTTATTATTTACCCTTACTACATTTTTTAAAAAATATTTCAACCTTACATCTCCAATCTGGAGAGGGTAGGAGGGTTCGAGCTATAAGACGTATATAAATATTTGTCGATCGTTTATAGCGAAGGAAAATACATTAAACCAGGTAAATTCAAATATGTTAGATTTACACTTTAGCAATATATTAAATTCGACCAGCATATTTGTTCGTTTAAAAAAAAATTAATATTTTATATAATACTGTAACTATGTCTAAAACAACTGCTTACATCAGTGGATAACTGAAACGTCTCTGTTTGATATTTTCCAACCAGTTATAGCCAACCAGTTATAGCCAACCAGTTATAGCCAACCAGTTTGATACAACTTCCAACTACTTTGATAGCCAACCAGTTTCATACAACTTCCAACTACTTTGATAGCCAACCAGTTAAAGCCAACCAGTTAAAGAGGAGAAAATACAAAATACATTCTGATGGATTTTGATGATTTTATAGGTTTTGAAACATTTTAATCTGAAAAAATATACATTTCAAGAGGGAGTGTGTTAGCATGAAGAGTGTTTGGATATGACATTGTTCAAATATACATTGTTTGCTGAAAGATGTTCTGGAAGTGACAGTTACGTGAGCATACGTTTGCACAGATACAGATACAGAGTAGAGAAATTCAAAGAATTGAAATGGGGAGGCGTGGATAGAAGAATTATATTAAAATAATAATTGAAATATTGAACGAAAAGTGTTTACAAGAGAAAAAGTAAAAACGAAAATAATAGATCATGTGGTTAAAAACGCATTAGGGCAGTTAGGAATTTGAAAGGTGATATATCATGGTGGGAATGAGAAGTGATAAGAGCGGGAGGGTTTGTGTATTATGAAAGAATCAAAGGTCAAAAGAAGAAAAGGGTTGTAGTGATGGGGGGGGGGCAATGATCAGTCGGACATAGCGGGATAAAGGACCAGAAGGTTAGGAGGATGGTGAATCATGATGGGATCGAGGATCAGAAATGAAAAGGATTATGTATAATGGCGGAATCAAGGATCAGGAGGGAGAAAGAGTGGTCGGACATAGCGGGATAAAGGACCAGAAGGTTAGGAGGATGGTGAATCATGATGGGATCGAGGATCAGAAATGAAAAGGATTATGTATAATGGCGGAATCAAGGATCAGGAGGGAGGAAGAGTGGTCGGACATAGCGGGATAAAGGACCAGAAGGCTAGGAGGATGGTGAATCATGATGGGATGGAGGACCTGAAATGAAAAGGATTATGTATCATGGCGGAATGAAGGATCAGGAGGAGAGAGGATTGTAGATGATATTCAGAAAGGGGAATATGATTTGTCGGCCATAGAGGTTTAAAATGTCAAAAGGGGAGAAGAATTGTCTATCATGGAAGATTAAAGTTTCAAAAATGGGAGAAGGGTTTAGATCATGGAAAGCTTAACAGCCAGAATGGGATGTAGATCATGTTGGGTCAAGGATCGGATGGGTGAGAGATTGTGGTTCGTTATGAGGACAATGATGAAAAGATGAGACAATTTGTGCATCATAGTGGTATCGAGGATTAAAAGACAAAAGGATTGGTAGATGATGGTGGATTCAAAGATCAGAAGGGGAACAGGATCATGGCGGGATCAGAAGGGAAAAGGATGGTGGAGATAAAAGGAGTTAGAACCAGAAGGACATTAGAGTGATAGTTCAGCGTGAGATCTAAGATCAAAAGGGTAGAAGAATCGAAGTCCATTGTGGTACAGTTACAACCCTGGGCGAACCTATTCTTTATCGGGGTCATAAAGAAAAGCTCACCCGCCAGGAGAAATGATTACAAGTACAATGCAGAGAAGAGCAGAGCGCATATAAATAAAACCGAGAGCAATACCTTTGCATTCGGTTACTTTGTTTTAGTTCGTGGTTTGGCGTGTAGATAGCGCAGCCGTAACTTCTTATCAATAAGCCCCGCTCTGACAGCTGTTTGGTCTGCTTTTACAACAGTAAAGTCTTATTTGAAATTGCTTGTGTAGATTGTGTCCCAGATCGAAGGTGGAAAACGTGAAAATTGCAGCAAACTATTCGCTATTTCCGTCTTTCGTGTTTCCACAATAAAACTTAACAAATATAGTGGGAAATACATTACTGCGGTGTTGTAGCCTGTTTCCTTAACCAACTTACAGAAATACTTGCAATATATATTTCAGTTTGTAGTCAACCATTAATATTTATATACGACCAATCGTGGAACGGCACTAAACAGCTGATTGTTGCACAAATATAGCCGAAACCTGGTTGTGTAAAATAGAACAACGGGAGGTATCTCATTTCCTAATCAGTTCCAATGGTGCGGTCAGAAACCCCTATTTATGCAGTGTATTGATGTTGTAGACTGAGAGCTAATACATAGGTCTATGCCAAGGCAACCTTTTAAAAAATTAAATGCAATTTCAAGTCATGTTAACGCTTAACAAGTAATTACATAAAACAAAAATTTTAAAGTAAATTTCTACTAAGGTCAATAAAAAAAATATAATTTTAGTTACTTTTTATTAAATAATTACAATTAATATAAATTAAGTAACATAATCTTTGCGTTGAAACACCTGTTCCACCGCAAACCCTATAACATAAAGTAGGCTGTTCTATAAAATCATATGTTACAAATAATTTTAAGCAAAGTGGAATTAAATATCTATGTAGCATATCTTGTCCTTTTTGTGAAAAGTTTTTCTCCCTTATAAAACTAAAATAAAATTCATTATTGAATTTAATTAATTAATTAATATTTTAAAAAACTGTATTATCAGGTGTCATCTACTACGACTTAAAAAAAATTTTATTTGAATTTGAGTGGATGAATAAAAGGTATTTTATTAACGATTGAATATTTGAACTATATATATATATATATATATATATATATATGTATATATATATATTGTTTAAACTTATGGAATGATTTTGAAAAACAGAAGTTGATGAAATTAGTATGTTGAATTTGTTTTAATTTAATAATTATTCAATGAACATTAAATTTAAAGAAGACTTTAAGTATGAAATAATGGTTGCAAGCAATAAACAGGTTTTAGAAAAAAATTTTAATTTTAATTCTCACCAATCACAACTATACAAAACAATTATTTAAAATGCCTGATTTTTTTTGAAAGTTCATTAAAAGTTTTATCCTCTGTAACAGAGATCCTCTCATGAGTACAAGCCATAACTATTCCCTTTAGACGCTCTTTGAAACTTGTTTCTGAAAACCGCGGCCATCCTCAGTTGTCACTCAGTTTGAAGGCTTTCACTGCAACTGTACGAAATGAGCATATTTAACGAGTCTGCTCACAGTCTACTATTTAGTGTTAATAGTTCATTTCAACATAGTTTTATGGGGAAACTATCTTGAAATTATAATCCTTTAATATCCATATTTATATGAATTTTGTCACAAAAATGTCAAACTTCAATTAGTTGTTTAGCCAGTAACAATTTTAAAAGACATCTATAATATTCTGAAGGGGTTAATTCCAAATAAAAACTTCTTATATATATTTGAGTACATTTCCCTCCATTTCCTAACATTACAATATGTTCCTTTGTTGATGACTTTCGGAATGACTAAATTTTCAAACCTTAAACAGAATTCACAATTAAGAAGTACTATACTTAATAATGTAAGGAGTAATACTTGGGTTTTGAAAATGGCGTCATTCCGAAAGGCGTCAACAAATGCAAATAAATATTGTAATGTTAGGTAGGGCAGAAAATACTTCTCATATATATATATATATATATTTAATTAATAAATTTAAAATATTTCAAACACAAGAATACTTTTAATGAATAATTTATTCGTGTTTGAAATATTTTAAATTTATTAACTATATATACAAGAAAACATATCACCATATTTAATATATATATATATATATATATATATATATATATATAGAGAGAGAGAGAGAGAGAGAGAGAGAGAGAGAGAGAGAGAGAGAGAGTGAGAGAGATTTTCGTAACAAATATGAAGACGAGTATATTAGTAATCCCTAGTTACATCCCTGATCAGAGAAAGATTCTAAATGAGAACATTATTATAGAAATTCCCTTTTACAATATATTGGTAGCCTCCCCTAGTAGTGCTACTTCACTGGGCGCCACTGATTGCATGCACCAGTATGGTAACATAATTTATTATTTCCGTCATGATCCATCGAAGATGCTAGATATATTACGTATTAATATTTCACAGTAAAAAAGGTTTGACCATTCTGACCTGCTTAGACAGATTAGCGCTTCCCCTAACAGAAGAAAAAACCCAGGACGGAAGCGTTTAGCGGGATCCCCAGAGTCAGCAGTCTTAGGGGAGATATACTTCCAGTTAGATAAAGGAAAGTACAATGTGGTTCTAGCTAGTTTTTTTGTATTTATCGGTGATCCAGATGGCACTGATGGAAGGTACTATTCCTCGCGATGTAGAAAGTCTTCAGGGACAAAATAATAGAATGTGGTGTTGATCTCTCAAAATAAAAAATAAATTATTATGCTCTCCTTTATAAGGATCTCCTTTTACTGGGAATAGAGAGAAATTGTGGCATGCGTGGGCAGCGTCGCATTTTGCAATAGACGTGCTCTCAACCACGGTAAAGAGAGAGAGTTATCCCCCCCACCGATTGAAAGCAATTCTAATTAAGGCTAATCGTTATCTAGTCGATTAAAATAAAACAGTAAGTGTTGCGTTAAGTGCAATATGAAGGAAATTGTCAAAAAAGAAACTATCTTTGCGCATGGTTTTATTTTTTAATTCATACTATTAGTTCACACTCTCCTTATACAGAGAGTTTCAGGAGGAATCTGTCCTACTGTACAAGTTTACTCCTCTCACCGAAATAATGACAAAAGTTCATATAAACATGGGTCCGGGACATGGGCGAGTTATACAGGGTCAAAGATTTAATCTGAAATTTAGCTCACTTAGTGAAATTAAGTCACACTGAAATTTTTAGATTGTTAATTGGGTTTGTTATTTAGATACGTTTTATGTAAAATGAGCTAGCAAATCGTATAAAACCTGTCCCAGAACTCTATCTCTAAACGTTTGAGAGAAAATTAGGGTAAAGAAAATAAGGTTAGGGTCGAAAATACACTTTTTGGAGTTTGGACTGCAATAACTCAGTTAAATTGCCTATAAAGAAAGAAAAATTTTCAATAAAACTTATAGAGAATTTTATTATCAAACAAATAAAGTAAATAAGGTCAATAAAAATGGAATAGTTTTCTTTTAAGAGATCCCCCGATTTGAACCCTTAGATTTCTTTGTATGGGGACACATGAAGAGATTAGTGTAGGCTCAAAAATCCGATAATAAACATGAACTTTTATACAGAGTCATGATTGCTGCCCGAGAGATAAAACACAGTCCAATAATGTTAGAAAAGCCAAAGGACTCCTTAAATGGTTAGCCTTAAATGTGTATTAACAATGGAGGTGGGCATTTTGGGCAGATCTTGTAATACTGTTATCAATGTAGGTTGATTAAGTAATTATATGATTAATACTGTAGATTATATAAATTAATTTTCAATTTGTAATAAAATTATTTTGAGAGACATTGTTATAAATTTTATCATCAGGCTAATTCATTAGCAATGCATGATTTTCATAATTTTTAGTTTTGCGCGTTCCTTAATAAAATTGAATTTAAAAAAAACTATTCTGTTTTATTGACGGTATTTACATTTTTTAAAAAAATGAAATTATCTACAAATTTTATTCAACATTTTTCTTTGTTTATATGCAATTTAACGGAGCTACGGTAGTCCAAAGGAAAATCATGTGTTTTTGACCTTAACCTTTTTACTTTTCCCCAATTTTCTCTTAAACTATTAGAGATATAGTTCTGGAACAGGTTTTATACGATTTGAGAGCTCATTGTACGTAAAACGTATAATATAACAAACTCAATTAACGACCTAAAAATTTCAGTGTGAGTAAATTGCACTGAGGAAGCTGAGTTTAAGGTGAAATCTTTGACCCTTTATGACCCGCCAACGAAGCATTTCCGGACCCATGTTTATATCAACTGTTTTCATTATTTCGATGAGATGAATAAGCTTGTGTAGTATGGCAGATTCCTCCTGAAACACCCTGTATATATATATATATATATATATATATATATATATATATATATATATGAAGTTAATATATTACTATGTAAGTAATTTTATCCACCATTAAGTGCAATAATTTTACCTTGAGTGATGAGGCACCTTTCGGTCAATTGACCATTGTCGAATCACTGATGTTTTTCTCGGTGATTCTCTCTTGAGAAAAACATCAGTGATTCGACAATGGTCAATTGACCGAAAGGTGCCTCATCACTCAAGGTAAAATTATTGCACTTAATGGTGGATAAAATTACTTACATAGTAATATATTAACTTCATAAAGTCAGTGCAACGGAAAAACAATGGATAACGTTAAATATCAAGAATATATATATATATATATATATATATATATATATATATATATATATATATATATATAATTCAAATTTTCAAACATTAATCAAACTCTTTTTATCCATTCCCTCAAGTTCTAATTAATTTTTTTAAAAATGTAGTTTTTGGCACTTGATGTTAATACAGTTTATTCATAATCAAATTTAAAATTAATTAATTTTAGTTTTATATCGGAGAAAAACCTTTTACAAAAGGGGCAAGGAAAGCAATATAGTTATTTCATCCCATTTGTCTTACACTAACTAATAACATATGATTTCATAGGAAAGCAATTTTAAGCTATAGGCTATGTGGTAGAACAGCTGTTTCAACGCATAGGTTATGTTACTTTATTTATATTAATTGTAGTTATTTAATAAAAAGTAACTAAAATAAAATTTTTCGTAATTCACCTAAGTAGGAATTTACTTTTAGAAAATGCTGGTTTAGAAAATTGGTTTTCAGTGGAAAATTGTTCCTTATTAAATCCAGTCTACTCATTGTCTTGCTTCCCGCTGCACTATCTAAAACATTCAAGTGTATCGCTCAAGTGCCTTAACGGCAAAGTAATGTGCATTTCCCATATGGTCAGTTGGACATTTAATATGCAAATTTGTGCAATGAGAACTCGTTCTGGGGAAAATGTTCAATTCAATTGCAACGTATAACTAATTTCCATTTTATATGGACCACCACAGTGCGGCGTTTTTATTGGCAATTTTATTTTATTAAACCGAAACTACATTTTTAATAGTCACACAGTCCAACAGCCGCGCAAAACTGGTTGATAATAAAACGTTATCAATTGTTGGAGAAATTTTAGCACAGAAAATTTTTAAGGGAAATATTTTATCATGAAAATATAAAACGCTCCTTCTCGCTCTTCCACTCTCAAATTGGAAGCTTTGTTGTCGATTTCCCGTTTCAATAGGAAAAATATTTCATCCCTCGAAAGGGATGAAATACGTATTCCGCCGTTTAGTAAAGGGGTTGATATTCTGTAAACACATTCATCAACTCTTTCTCAATACCTTGACTTTGTCTGTGAACATTGGAATTTATAATCCGATAGGGAAGGAGGGTGTGTTGCTTTCCAATGTGTCTGGGAATCGCGAAAGGTTTTATAAGCGGCGCTTTTTGTTTTTATAATGTAGCAGGATTTCTAGGACAAAATGAGAAACGCTAATTTACTCAGGGATTTCGTTGAAGCATCTTGTATACCAATATTGCGTGATAGGGTGCAGAAAATAAATTTTAAGAGACATGCTAAACCTCAGAAAATAAGTTTCAAAGTAACACACTAACCTCTGGAATTAAAAAAAAAGGTTATGACACCCCCTATAACGAAGGAACAAATTCAATCATTACTGAAATTTAAAAAAAAAAATGTAAAATATAAATTGAGGAAAGAGATCTGAACTACTAGAATAACTCATTTGAATAAATGGGTCGGAGTATAAACTTTTCACTAGTCTGTAGGGAACCTATAATTCCCAGGAACTATTCCGTAATAAGGTTTTATGGTTTATTGCTTGACCCACCCTTCTCATTACCGTTATGGAATCAGGATTGCTGTCACTACTTCACACATGCTTTCTTATAAATTATTTTACCGTCTGGTTGTTCTAATTCTTCTTTCCAATTTGCTTCCTTTATTTTCCTTTATTTATGTATTGGTTAATTACTTCTCAGTCTCCGCTTTGTTTAAGCACGAGTGGTAAAACTTCAAATGGACATAAATGTTACAAAAATAACAGCTGTAACATGAGTGGTGGGTATATAGTCGTAAGATGGTAACTCACGGGATAGTTACGGTTCGTTGTAGGAGAGTAACCACTGTTATTCGTGAGTAGTGGGAAGGTAACAACTGTTACTCATGAGAGGTGAGTAAATAGTGGTGAGATGGTAACTCACGGGAGAGCTACGGTTCGTTATAGGAGAGTAACCACTGTTATTCGTGAGTAGTGGGAAGGTAACAACTGTTACTTATGAAAGGTGAGTAAATAGTGGTGAGATGGCAACTCACGGGAGAGCTACGGTTCGTTGTAGGAGAGTAACCACTCTTATTCGTGAGTAGGGGGAAGGTAACAACTGTTACTCATGAGAGGTGAGTAAATAGTGGTGAGATGGTAACTCACGGCAGGGTTACTGTTCGTTGTAGGAGAGTAACCACTGTTATTCGTGAGTAGTGGGAAGGTAACAACTGTTATTTATGAGTGGTGGGTAAATAGTGGTGAGATGGTAACTCACAGCAGGGTTACTGTTCGTCGTAGGAGAGAGAGAGTAATCACTGTTATTCGTGAGTAGTGGGAAGGTAACAACTGTTATTTATGAGTGGTGGGTAAATAGTGCTGAGGTGGTAACTGACGAGAGAGTTACTGTTCGTCCTAGGAGAGAGAGAGTAACCACTGTTATTCGTGAGTAGTGGGAAGGTAACAACTGTTATTTATGAGTGGTGGGTAAATAGTGGTGAGATGGTAACTCACGGCAGGGTTACTGTTCGTCGTAGGAGAGAGAGAGTAACCACTGTTATTCGTGAGTAGTGGGAAGGTAACAACTGTTAAATTTCAGAGATAAATTTGTGACCGAGTGAAGATACTGGTGTTACTTTTTAAGGTGTTGGGGCTTTGGTGTAATTATAGAAGTAAACAAGGGAAGCTTACATAAACGTGAGTTGAGGATGACTAGCTTAACCTCCAAAGTGACACTAAAATAAAATAGAAGAATAAAATCATGAGGACACTCTTAATGTATCAAAGTTATTATTTAAAATTACTACTTTACTCACGTTTCTATGAACTTGGTCAAGGTCAAGACCTTGTTCGTACCCAGCTGTGTTTAATCATCTTTCAGTCCAATTCATCACATGTCAGACGTTATTTTCACATGGAAACACAAAACAAAACTACTGGTTTGGGAAATTAAAGTTCAGTCAAACATCAGTTTTCTGTCATACCAATTGCATATACATCAAACAGACCGGAAAAGAGTACAGAAAAAGAGCAGCCGCTGGAAAAATAACTTTATTCTTTGTAAAATATGTGGGGAATGTAAACTGCATTGAAACGCTACACGGTTCAGTTCATACGAAGCTTAAAATAAACCGAACTATTACCAAAGTTCTGCCTTTGCTTTGTAAATGTTTTTTTTCATTACAAGTTTCCATACAAGAGATGAAAGCGCCGAACTGTTGATTGCGAGTCTGTGTTTGCCGCTTACAGTTTATCACTGTTCTGTGCATTGCGCTGTTATCAATATCAAACCACTAGTTAAACAAATTTGTTCAGATTAAAGAGACGTTAAACATAGTGTGATATATTACTCTAATAAATTCATAGAAATAGATTAGTTATTTATGTGTTGCCAGAAATAAATCTGTGTTCCGAAGAGGTTTGATTGAACAGCTGACACAAAGCATATAATATTAAACAGTATTTGTGTTTTAAATAGATAGTATGCGGTCAATTTAATAATTTATTCATTTATGAATTTTATAATTTGAAAATATATTGCAAACAAATATTAAACTGTAGATAAATTCAAATATATATACGAACAGATATTATGTACAAAAACCAAAGGAAACGAATATTCTCCATTCGGCGAGAGCTTAGAGCAGGGGTGCTTAACCTTCTTCGAACGGTGGGCCAATTAAGATGTACATTTTTCTCTAGGCGGGCCGCAGGATTAAAATATCTCGAGTTGAACAATTGGAATACGTTTTATCTAGTTGTGGTTAACTTCAAATAATATAGCCTACATTTTAAATTATAATGTAAGCGTACATCCCATACATACACAGCCACTTTATAATTTATGATAGCCTACATAGCTGTGACAACGTATCCAGATAACAAATTCTCTACCTTGTTAATGTTACAATGTTGATACTTGCAGCAAGTATTTAAAGTTTACTACACTTGATCATAAACACTAGGAATCAAAACATTAAACACTTAACTTGAAAATTAAAAAACATAAAATGAATTTTGAAAAGTGTTTATTTTAGTGGAAAATTTGACACTGTTTTTCTTTTGATAATTATTCAATGTCTATTTTAATGTTTGTAATTTCTATTTTCAATGTTGATTCCAAGTGAATGTCCGTTAAACGCGTACGAGTTTTAGATTTTATAGATTTCATTAACGAAAATGCATACTCACAAATGTACGAGTAAGTACTACCAAACAAACACGAATGTGTTTAAAATATTTCACGCAGATTAACCATTTCTACAGGCAAGTAATTTTTGTAGAAATCATGCGATGGAATTTCGCAGAATATTAATTTCAACTGAATAACTTATTGCAGATCAATAAGCCCCATTTGAATATCGTTTAGTGCATCCATACAATCAACACTGAACGGCGATGCAAAGATTTCAAATAACTTTTCAAATTTATTAAAATTATGAAATTTGTTTTCAAAATCTTCCTTCAAACATTGTATTATATTGCTATATTACAAGAAGTCCAAGGTGTATCAGCATCTGTTGAATTCATCTCAATAAAGGAAGGGAAGTTAACCAGAACTCCATTTCCCATTTGCGCGTCCCACACTGACCATTTCTTTTCAAACGCTTTTATAAGACTCACTCATGAGTGAATTAAATTGTCTTTGCCATAAAGTATGGTATTCAATTCGTTCATATGATGCATAATATCGACATAAAGTGCTAAGCCACATAACGGGCACTCGTACAACAGATATCAGGACACATGAAGTGTTCAATTCACTGCCCAAGGGAATCCTAAATTTTCTTGACCACAATATGTTAAAGAAAGATTGTAACCCACTAGAACTAAAGGCTGCAGCCCTCAGAACCATCAACACAGTCTATCCAGAGACACAGTGGCTACATGTATATACCGTTGGATCGTGCCTCCCAGACAAAGGACAGACTGGAGCTGGTTATTACTGTAATCTTTTCGAAGGATCGCTAGCAGTTGGTAACAACCAAAGTAACTTTGACGGTGAAATAACCGCCATACTAGCCGCATCAAACGAAATGAAGAAAATAAAGACACCGGCACAAGCAGTCTTTCTTGTAGACTCAATGGCTGCAATAATGGCCGTAACAAATAACAAGAAGACCTATTGCAGATCCACTCTAGCCAGTCGTCAAAATTTGTCAAAACTAATGAATAGGGGATGGAAAATTGAATTACAATGGATCCTCAGCCACGTGGATATAAGAGGTAATGAATTAGCCGACTCATTGGCAAAAAAAAGGAACAACGCTCCCACAGCCGAGCGTAGCAACTTCGCTCCCCTCCATAAAAATACAAATAAATGCTACAATAAAGAGGAGCACTCAAGCCTACTTAAG
This sequence comes from Prosapia bicincta, assembly GCA_036971475.1. Classification (NCBI taxonomy): domain Eukaryota; kingdom Metazoa; phylum Arthropoda; class Insecta; order Hemiptera; family Cercopidae; genus Prosapia; species Prosapia bicincta. Next base: position 93,132,895 of record JBAIZL010000010.1, read on the forward strand.
GGAAGCATCTCTTAATAAACGTTGGGCTACTCTTGTCAATAACGGGCCAATTAACAACATGTTACCCCGAAGGGACGGGGTTGCACTTTTTAGACTCACAACTGGACACGACTACCTAGCTGCACACCTGAACAAGATACACGTCTTCTCGTCTACCACGTGCACCCTTTGCGACAGCGGGGAGGACATGACAGCTGAGCACCTCCAGTCATGATCAGCTCTGGACCATAGACCCCTGAACGACACGAAGGAAGAAGAGATTTCTCGCCTCTACCACCAAATGGCCCAACAGCCAAGAGTGGGCGTTGGCTAGTAAGTAAGTAAGTACATAACGGGTCTCTATTTTTAAATTCGAATACCGTAATACCACGACCAGAAAGAAAAATATAAATTTCTTCACGAAGACTGAACACTCTTCTTAAAACTTTGTCTGCACTCAACCATCGAATATGAGTATGATAAATTACATCTTATAATTCACTATCGAAGTCATCGAGAAAATGTCTGTCACAGAACGTCTTACTTACAATCTCGGCAAGTGAAATCTTCTCGGTTACTCATACACGTAGAGTACATTAAGATTAAATATTTCCACGCGAGTATTGTTTGTACAATGTACATATGAACAGAATGTGCTCGCTTATGCCTTTCCTTATGGAATAGCATTACATTTCACTACATTCAAAATCAATATTGTAGTCACCAGAGGGCCGCAAAAAAGCATGTCTTGAGCCGCATGCGGCCCGCGGGCAGCGGGTTGTGCACCAGAGTTTAGCCCTACCTCCTGCAACCGTGACATAGCTCCAGGCCGGTTCACAGGTATTTCGTACTGCATAACGATGATGACACACTTAGAGAATCTGACCTGTTGTTGACGCCTTTCTGTGAATCTGCCGAACTAAATGCACAGTTCCCTAATATGAACAGTCGGAGCAGCAAGGGGTTTAATGCTTCTGAGTTTAGAATGGTGTTGTGGGGGAATATGGGTTCAGGGATGTTTTTTGGGATAGGATTAAGGAGGTTTTCTGTAGCATTTTTAAAGACCGTTTTGGGGTTATTGGTATAGTTTTATGTTGTGGGAAACGTTTATTTCATCAACTGTGGAACTAAAAGATTGTAGGCTCTTGATACCATTGTGATTTTTTAATTAATTAAAAAAATAATTAATTAGATATATTGGGATTAAAAATTAAGTTTTCTTTATTATATATTATGATAGAGTTTCTATCCTACAAACTAGGTATGATGAAAACTTGACACGTAATTGTAATATTAAACTCATGATTAATGGTCCCCTTAGAGGAGTGGTAGTGGTGGGCGATGGGGGGAATTACGTTAGGCTGAGACACTATGGAGGATTCAGAAGAACTTTAGAACGGGTTAGGAAAATGACAGGGGATACAATCTAGTCATTGAGTATCGGATATGGATGAGGGGAGATTTCTGCTCTGCCGAAGGTTTAGCAGAGTAGTCGGAATGGTAGTAACCGAAGACCGTATGAGTTTAGTCTTCTTTTTAGCCGGAAGCATTCGAGGAGTTTCTGGACTTGGGTGGGCTTCGAGTGAGAAATAAAGTGCAGCTGTGTTTAGGATTACTATTAATTCTGCCTAAATAGAGTTTACAATGATACGCATTTAGCAAAACGGCCATCCTCATTGAACAATAAATAAGCTCTAATAGAGGCAAGTGACACTGTTAGCCCTTGTTAAATAAATTACAGCCAAGAATTAAATTAAATCTTTTCAGCTAGAAGAAAATAAAAGCATATTTGAGATACAAACCGTCGAAATTATCCCAAAGCAAAATTACTGACATTTCTGATTGGTTGCTAGGCAACCAATTTTTTAATATAATCAAGCAGAGTGACGGAAAGAAATTTTGCTTTGTAGTGTTTTACGGCGTGCGATCTCCTCTTCCCATTTTGTTCTATCATTTCCAGTTCCCTTCATTAGGTTTTTCTTAATTCTTTGATTTTGTAATTGTCTTCGGTTCTCTTTGGTCTTTCTTTTGTACTTCGTCCGTATGTTGAGCATTTTAACAGTTGTTTAGGCAGTCTCCCTTCATCCATTCTGAACACATCTATTCATCCATTCTTAGGAGTCTCGAAAATACTCCAACACAATATTTTTAACAATTATTAACAATTTACGACATTGAAATTATTTTACTAGAAAATTAGTAAAAGAAAATCATAATTTTAATATAGTCCAAAATTTAAAAATTCACACTAAAAATTAAATCTATGTCTACATGTATAAAGTACTTATTAGGAAATCAGGCTAAAACACTCGCAAGATATTGAGGAAACTAAATTTTCAATTTAATGAACTAAAATATGTAAGTGATTCTACCTTACAGTAATTCTTTCATGTGTGTAAGGTCCTATCTATTCCACTTAGGCCTTTTGTAAGTATTATTTCTCTTGCGTAATGCGATCCTTGCCCCAATTAGGACTTTGAAGTCATTTCAAGTATAATATACATGTCTATATAATATAATATAGACATAATAATAAATTGTAATTATAGACATGATATATATATATATATAACTATGAAGTTACCGTTGCTTTATCTAGTAACTTCATATTTGTTAGACAGTTCTTTTGTCATTCTTAGTATTGTAATTCCTGAGGATGTTGGTAATGTCAACCAACGAAAAGCTTTGAGTGTATTATTCAATAAATTATTCCTGTAATTAGTGTATATTATTTAATCTTAAATACATATATATATATATATATATATATATATATATATATATATATATATATATATATATATATATGTCGTGTGTTTGTGTTTGTATGTGTGTGTGCGTGCGTGCGCGCGCGCTTGTGTGTGTGTGTGTAATATACACGTCTATGTGTTTATACATGTAAATAAACACACATGCACACACACACACACACACACACACATATATATATATATATATATATATATATATATATATATATATATATATATATATATATATATATGTATATATATGTACTTTTTATTGATCACCTTTGGCTAAATGTGAATGTTAGGAAAAGAAGCCTATTTTGAAGCTATAATATAAAATTTCCTCATTTCCTTATGAGTCTTTTAATTTATTAATATATTTAATGAGTATCTGAAAACCCTAAGAAATGTTTTATAAATCGGCAAGTTTTAAAGTTTGTATTAGCGAATAAAAGGAAAGTTTATCATCCTTGTAAGGGGTTTAAACCCCAAACCCTCTCTCCCTGGGCAGGAAATCTAAGTGCTTGTGCCCCTACTTCTTCCACTGCTATATCGTATTCGTGGTTTAGATCCTAGCTTTATTCCATCTACCTAGGAATCTTCTATTACCAGCTTTAATCTGTATCCTACATGAGGTGTTACGGTTAGGCTCTCTCTCTCTTTTTTCCTTTTCTTCTAACTTTTATCATTTTATATCTAGAGTGTTTAAGTGGGCTCACTTTCTAGATATAAGTTAACTCTATATCTAGAGTTAACTCTCTCTCTCTCTCTCTCGTTCTAACGTTTATCCTTTTATTTCTGGGGATGTTTTTTTAAACTAACGTCACTCTCTCGCACTATCCTCTTCTCTTAGGACTAAATAATGTGTATGTTTTTTTGTTACTCTTATTTACTAATACACGCCCTGTCTCAATAGCTTTACCCGATTATAGTTTTAATTTGCTCAAAATTAACAAAAACAGAAAGAAGAAAAATTTATTTATTTTTAGAGCTTTATTAAAATATTAAACTACATTTGCATTGTTTGTGCAACACTAACATTTAGTTATAAAACAATAAATTAAAAAAGATTTGCTTTTTAAAAATAAAAAAATAAGTGCTTTAAAATGTATTTTCGTGAAACAGTAACTGTAAACATGTCGTTGACAAAAAATAAGACATGTGTGAATAAAACCAGACTTTCTAAAAATATAGGTTAAACCGAAGAGATTGTCCATTCCACTTTGCACTCCACCCCTCTTGTCAACATGTCAATACAATACGTGGTGGATTGTGTACTTTTAGTGGAATTGAAAGCCACTGTGTAACATGTATTATTGACGGTGTGGCTTTTAAAATAAACAAAAGAATAAAAACAATGACAGTAGTATGTATTTATTGCAGGAGTTTCAATTTTATTTTATAATTATATTTCCTTTAACGTCTCCAACAATACATCCTTTTTTTCAATTCCTTATATTACTTCACACTCACCCTATATACATATATTCAGTCGTTAATAAAATACTTATTATTCATCCACTCAAGTTCAAATACATTTTTTTTAACTTGTAATGGATAACACTTGATGTTAATACAGTTTTTTTCAAATAATAATTAATTCATTACATAATTTTGAAAATTTACTTATTTCTCTTTCTATTTTGCCACTTTATATTATGATTTTATCATTCATATATATATATATATATATATATATATATATATATATATATATATTTATGTCAATTGTAACTATTTATTAAAAAAAACTAAAATAAAATATTTCTTTGTTGACCTACGTAGGAATTGGCTTTAATTTGTTTTTTTTTTTTAATCTTTATTTGTTATCATTGGAGGTGTTACCCTGTATTATACAATGCAGTTAGATAATAATCAGAACTGGAAAAACACTCTATTTTATCATTTTATCTAATGTTTTCAAACATTTAAAAGATACAAATCACGACATTTCACAATAACTTTTGTTGATCTTAGAAGTGTAAAACTGGGAATTGTTTCCATCGAAATTTAAATAAAAACGTAAGGCCAAATTTAATTTTCCCTCAAACATAACATCAGAAATGCCCTATTTTCAATAAAGACGTGCGGAAAGGTCTAAGTGGGCTTTAACAAACCAACTACCCTTAATTAAACTCTCCCTTTGCGCGCCCCAACTTTGTACTTTGAGATTTACTTTCGCCCTTTATCTGTTTTCTTAATACGTTTGGAGATATTCTTTTATTTTCCGATTCTGTCTGAGTAAAATATGTCCACGTAAATGTGTTTCCTTAGTGAATTAGTGATGCATAAGGGTGAATGCGAGACTTTGAAACGAGCACCACTCTCCGATGATATATATGTATATATATATATATATAATGTGCTTATATATTCACGACCTATATATGCGATATGCGGTAAGAGAATACAGTGCACATATTGAAGTTTTAGAACAGTGACCCTCGTAGTCTAAGCTATTATTTCTAATTATCTTCAGAGGAATCTTATAATAAATAGAAGATGACTGTTTTGCAATCGAAATGTTTATCATGACATAAATAATATTTTTTTTCGTTAAGATGTTTTATTTCTTTATAATACTATAGTCTGTAAAGGATGCAGAAAGGATCGAACTAGGGACTTAAAATCCCCTGTTAGAGGATATAGAGTGTAATCATGATATCGTGTGTGGACCAAGAGATCGAATCAATATCAGTGTCATCGAGAATGCCCCTGAGACGTAGAATATAGAAGGATAAGGGATCAGCCAGGAAGAGTATTGTGATCTAAGTAAGCGAAAACTTGGGGATACAGGTAGATTAGTAGATAATATAATTCTCTTGTACAAGATTAGAGCTTGATCATGGTATTACTCAGAATCGCGTGTCTGAAGCAGACTTACTCTCTATCAGGGTCAGAGGATGTGTCTACCCTTACAGTCTCTTGTGAGAAGAAGAATAGTTGGAATAAAAAGGGCGTGGTTCCGTGGTACTGAGAACAGGGGAAAGTTGTGGCTAGAGGGCATGTTCGCTAATTGCAATAACGTATTCTCAACTTGGGTAAAGTGAGGTGTATATCCGATTCTTGGAGAATGGCACCATCAAAACCCGGAAGAGTTTTCATGCTTCCATAGTATTGTGAGTTAAATAGAAACACGGCTCGCGTGAGCACACTACGCGATCATCCTCTTCTAGCTTTAAAATCACCGAGCTTTACTCATCAAAACTTGGTCGGGGTCAGGTCACTAAATGTTACACCTGATTTCACGAAAATCTTAAGAATAAGTTATCCTTCCTGATACACTCCCGCCTATGATATGATAGCATTATTCTCATGATCATAATTTAAACTGAAACCTTCCAATCTAGTAAAGTTATGATTAAACTAATTTTATAAAAACGTATACAAGCAAAACGTTTTCGATACACTATGCACTAAACGTTATTAATGCCTAGGTAGGCCACGAGAATGCGATGTAAATCAGAGGGGGGCCAATTCCGGGAAGCGCTACACAATTTAATCTGGAACCACTGTCCACATTACTGTAATCCTGGCATTAAAATTACTCAACTCAACAACGCATCCTGGTGACCGACCTAGACACTTATGGTGATTGTCCAGTGCAAACGAAAAGGTTTTCTCTAAATATATTTTTACAGATATCTTACAGTAATTAGAAGTTCTTACTAGTAGTTACAATACACAGATTTTATTCAACAGATTCGCCAAATGTCAGGGACATTTTCTGGTTATCACAGAGCTCGTATTATTCACGGATGATGGCAAAAACGAAAATGTTTCCAAGATGCTAATGGAGCGGTATAAAGGTAATCTCTTGTAAGCGTAACTTCCATCTGAACAAACCGCGTCCAACTAACCCTTGTTTAATATTTAATTAAACCCACCCTATGCCTTACTTACACAGTATTTAAGGGTTCACTTCTAATACTGAGCCTACATTTGTGACTATAAGGGCTTACTTTGTCGGCGAGAGAGTAGTAGGGCTTTGTTGCGAGAACGCTTCTTGCCTTGCCATTTGCAGGCTGTTATAGCAATTACAATAAGCCAGCCAGTGAAACGTCCCGACTGCGCATGCTTCGGAGAAAATAGGATCACCTTTTGCTGAATATTCACGTACAAGTGTTCGCGGAAGGCATTCATACCTTCTTGAGTCCTTCCCGTTGATTAAAAATTTTTTAATAATTTTTGAGGTTTTATTTTTTGTCTTTATCAATTAAAAAAAAACTAGATTTACCGTTTGTTCATTCTATTGCAAAGTGGGGATAAACAGATGTATATATATATATATATATATATATATATATATATATATATATATATATATTAAAATAAAGATGATTATTTTTTCTTGATTTGTTATAATTATTAAATAACTTCAAAAAGTTCATAATCAAGATATATTTTATTCAACATTTACAATTATGCTGAAGCTTTTCGCCGGAGTGTAGTTCCAGCATTCTCAAAGACTACTAACATGGTTTATATATATATATATATATATATATATATATATATATATAATACGTTTTCTTGTTTAATAATTTAAAACAACATAGGTTATTCAAATACAAGAATATTTATTAATTTATATCCAAAGCTAATCATTTGATTATTGTAATTTTCATTCCTGATGATGTTGGTACTGTTTGCCAACGAAAAGCTTTGGATATAAATTAATAAATATTCTTGTATTTGAATAACCTATATTGTTTTAATATATATATATATATATATATATATATATATATATATATATATATATATATATATATGTGTGTGTGTGTGTGTGTGTGCTGGTACGTATTCCTTCACGGATGGAAAAATATGATGAATAGTTATAATCTGAAGTATATCCGTTTATTCTGCAGTGCATAAAATCGGAGTTCCGACGTTTCGCTAGAATCTCATCTAGCATTGACGAGGTGAACCCAACAATAGTAGAAGAGCGAGTCAACTACTGTTGTTGGGTTCACCTCGTCAATGCTAGATGAGATTCTAGCGAAACGTCGGAACTGCGATTTTATGCTCTGCAAAATGAACGGATGTACTCCAGATTATAACTATTCATTATTTATATATATATATATATATATATATATATATATATATATATATATAATAAATTAAAAATATTTCAAAAACAAGAATACTTTTAATGAATATATACTTGTTTTTGAAATATTTTTAATTTATTAACTATATTACAAGAAAACATATCACCATATATATATATATATATATATATATATATATATATATATATATATATATATATAACTTCGTAAGCCGAATTTTGAGAGAAACATTGTGGGAGCATTAAAGGTCGTACAGAGCTGGGAGATGGCTCAAATTAAAGGTATTGACACGAAGGAGCGGGAGAAAATATAGGTTTTTCTCAAATTACAACATTTATAGGGTTTTGAGGAACGTTAAATTACCAAAAGTATCCGTAAGAAATACATTGCAATGAAAAAACAGCTGAGTACAAATATTTTAACAGTAATAAAGATTAATTACACTTATGAACTGGGGAACAGGTTTAGTTAATGGAGAATGTCTTATCGTAGTAGATATGTTTGACAAATTAGTGTATTAAATTAGAAATAATCACTGGTTCTGGAAAAGGAAACATCATATTTTTACCAATAATTAAATTAATATCAACAGATCCTAATATGCCATTTCAAACGAAAAGGAACCAATTTCCTTAAAGATTTACATTTTCAATGACTATAAGTAAGGTTTCAATCGACCAAACCTGTTTTACACATTATCAACTTTAAGTTGCTCTAAGTCGAGTAAAATCTCAAGATGGATTAAAGATAAATATTTATAATACGATTGGTCAAAAAAATCAAATTGATAACACATTCACGAAAATATAACTAATGAAGAATTTTTTTAATGAAAATTTTGAATTATATTAAATAATTTGTATAACGTTATTATACAAAACTTTAAAATTGCTTTCAATATGAATACGGGTATTTGACCCTACAAGCCCTTAGTATATACATATTTACCTCCAGTTGTAGTGTGTTGGAGAGCAGTTCTAGTTCACTAGTATGGATAAGCACGCTACTCACTCCTGGGCATCTAGGGATTATTTCAACCAATCCTTAATCCTAATTCTACGTCCACTATCCTCCCTTTCAATAAACCTTAGTTAATTAATAATTAAAAATTTAAAAATCCCTAGTAAACTATTGTGCATAAATCACCTTATACAATGTTTGAGGTTACAGCAAGCATGGCGGGATAGTAGATGCATACTTGCTCGTGAGGATTAAAAGCTTATTACAAATTGTTTTACCTGGTTTTATTGTAGGTAGGCAATTGTTTTATATGCGTTATGACAGTCAGCTGTGTAAGCATTGTAGCAGTCAGTTGTAGAGGCTTTCTGACAGTCAGCTGTGTATGCGATCTGACAGTCAGCTGTGAATTATGTTTTATATTCAGCTGTACAGGCCTTCTGACAATCAGCTGTGAAGGTGATCTGACCGTCAACTGTGTAGGCATTCTAGCAGTAAGTTTTAGAGGCAGTCTGACAATCAGCTGTGAAGGCGATCTGACAGTCAACTGTGTAGGCATTCTAGCAGTCAGTTTTAGAGGCAGTCTGACAATCAGCTGTGAAGGCGATCTGACAGTCAACTGTGTAGGCGCTCTAGCAGTCAGTTTTAGAGACAGTCTGACATTCAGCTGTGAAGGCGATCTGACAGTCAGCTGTGAATGATTTGTTATATTCAACTGTGCAGGCCTTCTAACAGTCAGTTGTGAAGGCGATCTGACAGTTAGCGGTGAATGATTTTTTATATTCAGCTGTGCAGGCCTTCTAACAGTCAGTTGTGAAGGCGATCTGACAGTCAGCGGTGAATGATTTTTTATATTCACCTGT
>JBAIZL010000010.1:93147521-93170021 GCA_036971475.1 Prosapia bicincta
TTGGTTTTACTTTTAAAAATACATACCGAAATTAATTACAAATTTAAAGATATATATATATATATATATATATATATATATATATATATTTTTTTTTTTTTTTTTTTCAAGATTAAATAATATATACTAAGTACAGGAATTAATTTATTGAATAATACACTCAAAGCTTTCCGTTGGTTGACATTACCAACATCCTCAGGAATTACTAAGAATATATATATATATATATATACAAGTATAATATTTCTCTCCCTCTCTTTAAGAATTTGTTTAAAGTTTCGATGAAAATTAGTATCACGGGTTTTAACCTTATTTCTTGTAACAACACATTTATAAAAATATTATTGTGGGGCTGGCACCGGCTCATTTTTTTATTTTAATATTTATTTATTTTTCTTCCGCATAAAATAGATTTAGCAGATTATATTTTTTTTGTCATTCTTAAAAAATAATTTATTCAGCCCGAATCAAATACGCACTCTTCTCTCTCTCTCTCTCTCTCTCTCTCTCTCTCTCACACACACTCTCTTTCCCTCCATACTCCGGCCCCTTTTGACTGAATTCTATATGAAAAAAAGTTGAAATTATAAAAAGTCTAGTTACAGAAATAAGCAATTTACCCGCTAAAAAACATATAATTTTGTAGCATTTTATAAATTGTTTCAGTTTTTTTCATCGTCTACCTTCCTAAATTCAACGAAGCTCAAATATCGGCCTGTACTTAATGATTAAATGTTTCAATGCCCCAAAGTGTGTTTAGAAAACTTTTCCGTTAACTTAATGAGCGGGCGGACAGCATTAAAGGAAAGAGAAGAAACCCTCTAAGGGAGACTTCTTGACAATTTCCTGTTACATTTTTCATGAGCCGCTGCGATACAAGGCTAAGTGTATTTTTACTGTATAGCCTTAGCGGGTATGTGGTTTATTTGTAGCAGGAAGTTTTTATTTCTGTAGACATCTAATTTCTTACCAAAAACTAAGTTGAACAGAATTAACAATATAAGTCCGTTAGACTTGTTTTAAATCTTCAAAAATTATTTCCCTCGGAAAATTTATAATTTTTTTTTAACTAATAACTGGTAAAAAATATTTTTAATTGGACAGTTTTGTAACAAATTTCATATAAATTTCAAAATTCCATAAAGAAATGTATGTTTATCACTTACAATAATTTTCTTATAAATCTTGTTTAAGTTAAACTCAAAACTATTATAAATAAGCCTATAAAATCATCTTTTACACAGGCTAATGACAGATCACAAACGATTTTGCTTTTTTAAACACTAAACGCTTCGAATTTCTTTCCGAAATTCTTTTTCAAGAGCTCAGTTTTAATTAAACAATTATACAACATAAATTACTATTTATAAAATGCATAACATTATGTAAAACGTAATAAAAATTAACAAATTATAAATCTCTTAAAAATATCCATTTACAAGTCAAAATTTTTCTATCACAATAAAACAGACAAATCACAGATACGATACACTAACACATCTACTATTAATAATAGAGTCAACATTTTAAACTTTTAAAAACACACAAACATTCTTATATATATATATATATATATATATATATATATATATATATATATATATATATATATATATACACACACACATTACCCCGAGTGACCAAGAAACCTACAAAAATGTTAAATTTCACGTATAATTTCATTACTAAAGATTCATATGCAGATAGAAAATCAATTAACTCTGTCATTTTATTCAAAGCATTTCTTCCTTGTTATTTTACATACCACATTTCCGCAAAGCTCCTCTTTTACCAATCCCTTTCCTTATGTAAAGCATCTATATTATCCCAGTCCATTTGGTGTTTATTATTAAACTTTTTAATACGTTCAGAAATAACTAAAATAAATAAATCAGAAGTAAATAAATAGAAACAAATTTTGACTTGTAAATGGATATTTATTAACAGTTTTATAATTTGAGGATTTTTATTATGTTTTATATAGTATTATGTATTTTATAAATAGTAAGTTATGTTGTATAATTGTTTAATTAAAATTGAGCTCTTGAAAAGGAATTTTGGAAAGAAATTCGAAACATTGAGTGTTTAAAAAAGCAAAATTGTCTGTGATCTGTCATTAGCCTACATACAAAATTAATAGTTGTTAAGAGACAATAAATAAAAATATTTGTATAAAATCATCGTAAGTATGTTTAGCTTATTTCAGTCAAGCTTTGTTGAATAATAAAGCTTAAAATGAGCACCTAAATCTACTGCTGCCTATTGCTTTTATTCATGACAAAATCATGAATGAAACTTTTAACAAACTTTCAAAGAACCCTCAAAGACTCAATGTTTTTATAGGAGTTGTGAAAGTAGAAATTTAAGATTTGCTATTAAGACCTAGTTGTTTCTTGAAATTCTTTAAATTTATTTTTTTAAATTAATAAATAACTATTTTATAATTATACCTGTATTTTATTAGATATACCTGTATTTGAATTTTAAATATATTTAAATTTAAAACAATCTCAATACAAATATTTTGTGTACTTATATCTAATTTAATACGCTTGAGTAGCTTAAAATGCATTTAACTTTTAAAATTTCGCTTTGTTTTTTCATTAAGTTAGCTCCCAGTGATTTCAGGATGTCCAAAACTCCACCCTTACCTACCAAACCATCCCCACCCTGAGGGAATATTTAGCTAACCGATTGAAACTTAGTATACTACTGCTTGATCTTAGTCGACGTTTTTACAAATGCTAGTATTAAAACTAAAAGGTTCTTTGCTGTATAAGTTGTTTTCATTCTGATATCATTTATTCCATTTGTTGCTAAAAAATAAACCTAATAACCCAAATACAAACACACAACACAACAATCAAATAAAATACTTATCAATACCATACAGATCACTCACACTTTTTGATATCATAACTCCTAATACTCACAAAATACACCCGCACCACCATAATACCCACCCCCACCCTAATACCCTAACCTAAGAAAACCTTCAGATCAGTTACGGTCAAAGTTGACAATGGGACACATCTCCGAAACGGCCGTTCTCAACAAATATAAGTAAGTGCTATTATAGGCAAGTTTGTAAATATTTACAAGTGTTTAGAGAAAACTAGTACCTCACATGAAGATGGAATCAACAGATATAAACTTCTTTATATAGTTGTAGTCTATAATCGGTTACTTAATTGATTATTTGCCTTTTTAATCTCACTTAATTAACCATACGATACTTCCATATTTTGAGTTTGCTAAGACTGATTTAGTCCTCCCACACATGAGCTACCTTTCCCAAATTCCCTTTGATAATTCTCTTAATTGTTGATTCAGTTTTACTTTGACTAGTCACCTGAAATTTTAAGAGGATTTTGAAGATTGTTGGAAGCAAAATACTGGGAGAGCTATTTGCAACACCTTTATCACACCAGTTCAATCTGTTATACTATTTTACTATTTCGTGTTTTTATTCGTAATAAAAAAGTAAAAGAAAATTAGTTTTAATTATTTTTTGAAATGATTATGTTAATGTTGACAAAAGAAACTGTTTACAACAAACACTGTATTATTATAACAGAGCAGTAATTTATTTAGTAAATAAATCAATATAATTTAAACTTAGGGTTAAAGTAATTTCCTTAAATGATTTTGAATTTAATAAATAATGTTTTTCAAGAATTATAGGAAACATCAGTTGCAATTTGAATGTCAATTCAATGTTTCAAATTGTCCAAAAAGAAAGTTTGCTGGTTTCTCATATTTCTGTATCTAAACCTTTCTTAAAATTTAGTGTCTACTAAGATTCCAAGACTTCCCCATGTAGAAAATCTGTCATCTCTAGAGTGATACAATATCCCAATCAGCATGTGGTAATCTGCTGGGTGTGTTTTTTGTACATACAATTTGAATTATTGTTGAAATTTAAAAAGTACTCTATCCATCACGAGCTAAACAAGAACTCACTCATTTTGTTTTAGATCATTTGTAGAAACACCACATCAATTAGCCTTAATTTCAGGTTGCTCTAAAATATAAATCACACAACTTACTTCCCAATTTGATCAAGAAGTATTCATTATTACTGACAAAATTAAACAGAAATTTACCAAATATTTTTTATGCAGCTTTGCTTTATAAAAATTTATTAACACTGTCTCAACAAAATTACAAACTTTAGAGCTATTTACTTATCCTGCACTGTGCCTTCCTCATTCACCTAAAAGTAGTTATTGTCCAAATACACTTTAAAATATAGAAAACCTTTTAGGAAATTAGCACTGACTGTGAAATTTTAAAGAGGACAAAAAGCTTTTAGGGAGATGTATCACCATATATGATGCATTCCAATCAACATATGCACACTTCTCAAAAAAAGACTCATCAATATAGCATTAACGCAAGTGCAAGTGTTTGCATCGTTATATTCAGACAAGTGGCTCTAAATTTGAAAGAGTATAAGTGAATACTAGCTAGTTAGGCCAAGTTCAAGATAAATCAAGAATGTATTTTTTTTTAATTTCTTAAATTCGCTGTTACTCATACATAAAAACTTTTCTCGTAAGGAATTCTTAAAATGGAAGTTCCTTATACCAAAATCAATTTAACAGCAGAAGATTAGTTATCTAATTAATATAATTATCCTCTAGACCCTGAGTTCAAAAATTGTTGAGCCTGAAGGCAAGTCTGCAGGAGGGTATCAGTTGGAAAATAATAAGACAAATTCTCATTTAATTAAAATTTAGTACACAATTTACTAAAATTTAAAACTAAATTTATATCTCAATTTTTTTTTACGTAGGTTATTTTATTGACCGGTGAGACGAGAATATTTACAGATTGTCAGCTCAGGGAATATTTCAATGTTAACATAGACTCCCTGCAAGAAGTATTGCAAAATGAAGTTTTGAAAATAAAAAGTGATCCCTCAGCCAAATATAATTTGGACAAAATGGACAAATCTTCATTTTGGAAAAAACACTTAAAAGTGTATCTTGGAGTATTGCAGGCAGCTATTCTATATATTCAATCAACTTCTTTTGTAAAACTAGCATTTTCAGTTTTTGTTTTTGCAATAAAAACCCAATATAGGATATTTGTTGATTCCATCTACATTGAGCTACTAGTCTTCACTTAACACTTGTAAATATTTACAATTTTGTCTATAGTAGCACTTACTTATATTTATTGAGGACTGCCATTTCGGAAGATGTGTCCCATTGTCAACTCAAACCGTAACTCCCGGACTTACGGTCTGAGTTGACAATCGGACACATCTCCCGAAATGGTCATCCTCAACAAAAATAAGTAAGTGCTACTATAGGCGAGTATGTAAATATTTACAAGTGTTTAGCAAATATACAAATAAATTTGATGTTGCTAATGATTTGTGTTGTGCCCATACTAAAATAGGAATACCTCAAATACACATACTAGTGAAAAATGCAATTATTTCTTTTTCATGTCCCTATACCATTTATTTATAGTGTAATGTTGAGGGGCTGTGGGAGGCTTTCATTTCAAGAGGAGGGGGTGTGGTACCAAAACGTTTGGGAAGCCCACCTCTACAGGAAGAGTCTACAACTACTTCATAGGCCTAGTTGACATATTGTAAAACCCTATAGCTTGCTTTCACAAATCGTATATTCTAACATAACACACAATTCCTTCCATTTCAAATATTTTTACAGTTTGCATTTAACCTATTCATATAAAAATTGAATGTTTTAAATAAAGGTTGCCTTTTAATTACTTTAAAATATTTTTGTTTTAAAACTGAAAAAAAATTAAAACATAATTGCTTTAGCTGACTATTTTATTAGATTGCTAATTTGATAGCAATCCCTGCATTCACTTATTATTTGTAATTTGACCATTATGTTAACAGCATTGCTGTCGTTTATTTTTCGTTTGTTATATTTACCTTCTTTAAAAGAAAATAAGGTTAAAAAATTAAAACATCACGTTTACATACAAACATTTATTTCGGTTGATATCTACATATGAATTGAAATTCTTACAAGTACTACATTGTTAGACAATGATTTAAAAAAAAAGATAAAAAAATAATTTTTATGTACAAAAGTAGATTTTTAAATTTCTAAGTACAGTGCAAACAATACTTACCTATATATATATAAACATAATTTGTTTTTAATATCTACATTACTTAATCAGGTTACTAAATAATACCTATGAAATACAATAAATAATTATTTCCATTATATTTTAACGTATAATTGGTGTACACATCTGTTCTCTAGCTGTTTCACTATCACACTGTCACCGTTGTATTTTCACAACCCAATTTCATATTCAGCTAAAATTAAATAGTGATTATTTTCATAAATTACTTTGTCAGCAGATTGATAGTACCGCTGATACCCTTGTCACCACAAACAAGATTATAAATGAAAATAAAACATGAATAAAAATAATATTGAACAATTGGGTCAGGAACGTAAGGAATGATAAAAATGACCTATATGAGGAACATTCACTGTGGGAAATTACTTTCTCATTACCTCTTCACTTATATTTTCCTTTTAAAATAAATAAATAACAATTTGTCAGGAGATCATTTTGTTAGTAAAAGTTACATCTCCATAAGTCCCGACAATATTCTACGAAATTACTTACATTTGTACACAATGTTACCCTTTTCTGAATAAATATAACATTACATTTTAACAATACAGTTAATGTCAAGGAAAACTGTTGACACATGAGCAAATTATACTTTATTTCAATAAAATGATGATATTTCTACAGCTAATTTTAACTCAGAAACTCCATATCGGTTAAAACTTCATTTTTCTTCTAGTTTTTCTTTCGCATTAAGATAATAACGTTTCTAAACATTATTCCATTATTAGAATATTGTAAAAACTGAAAGAACAAAGAAGAACTTCTGACATATACAGAATTTCTGAGTTTTGATAACGACCACACTCTTGACATGAACAAAAAGGATAATGATATCCTGTTTATTAATTTTATTCAGTAAAAACACTCGTAAATATTTTACAAACTTGCCTATAGTAGCACTTATATTTGTTGAGGACGGTCGTTTCGGGAAACGTGTCCCATTGTCAACATGGACCATAACTGATCTCAAGGTTCGTTTTAGGTTAGTTACTGTCTGAGTTGAAAATGGGACATATCTCTCGAAACCTCTGTCCTCAACATATATATGTATACTTTATTCAGTATTACTTATAAAACAAGAAGTATACCAGAAGTAAGAGAATGACAACTAGACCCCCGTGATAACCTGGAATTGCTCATAACCAATTTCTTTAAACACTGGTAAACATCAATATATCAGAAATAAAATATGAGCATATTGAAGGAGCTATAAGTAGAATTGTCACCGGACGTCAGAAACATCAAAGAAGGCAGTATTACTAACTTCACGATCTAATAGAAGGCAATCCTTTTCATCTCCATTTAATGAATTTTTTCCAAATGTTTTCAAGAAATTAGGTGCAAAACGTCATTATTTTATTGAAATAAAGGAAAATTGATTCACCTATCAACCATCTTTTTCTTGATATTAATACTTGTGAGTGTATACACAAACAATACAGTCAATGGTTTGTATTCAACAAAATTATTAGCCAAAATATACAAATTCATAAGCTAATGAGTGATAAATGAAAATCATGGTTTAGAAATGTTCAACAACAGTATTTATATGACTAAAAATAACTTTGCACACGCAGACATTGAACTTGTCAAAGAAAGTATAAAATGTATATCTAAAACTCAACTTCAATTGACAATTTGAAAATTCTTATAAAAGTTTACATTATTTTTTCTCATCATATTCACATTCATTGGTAACAGCTGATTTGTTTACCTCATTTTATTTAATACTTTAACATAACAAAATAATATAACAGTTTATAACAGATTTTTTACTGTCATTAAATTTAAAGGCTATGGACATTCTAACAGTACACTTCCAAGAAAGTTTTTTTTAAACACTTTTTTAGAAGTTTTTTTTTATACTGAAAAAGCATTTCACTTATGAAAAAATGTTTCTGCAATGGGAGATGAATCATAAATAATTATTGCATAACTCAGTGAAAACTTACTTGCTGACGCATTTAGAAACAATCATTTCATTCATGAAGCCAACAGCAAGCAAGTTAAAAGTTTTCACTCAATTACGCAATAATTACTTTTGATTTATTCAGTAAATACTTTAATGGTGAGATGGTTTAATTTAGGTTAAAAGATTTTGAATCGCTTTTTACAAATAAATATTCATAAAAAAACATTTAATATTTATTTAATGTAGTTTCTAGGGATGTTTATTTGTTTTAAAGATGATTCACAGTTAACCTGAAATTAAATCGCTGTTTAATACAATCTGGTATCAGCTAAAGTTTTCTGTTGAAGTCCTGTTTGGTTAAAATATTACTCTTTAATAGGACAAAAATAGTGGTTTACAATGATGAAACTGATAGGCTACAATATAAAGTTTACCTCTGATGTAATTTGATTTAGGATTGCAAAATTTGAAAATAAAACATGGAATTAAGCACAAAAACGTTTTGCATCAACATTCAAATTCAAATCTAAATTCTTATCAAGACGTGTCAGGATCTCTCGCCAATTTATAATGTAAATTATTACTGAGTTAAAAATATTGATCTAAAATATTAAAATCTGTATTTTGAATAAAAAGTTTTAAAACAACAACCATTTTACATTAATTAAACAAAATAATAACCCTTGCTACAAATATTTAATATGTTCCTTATTAAAATTTGAAATTACTTGCGACCAGACATTCTATTAATATAAGTTATTTACATTATTAACTTACACTTGGAGGAAACGTTTTCGTCTTAAGACTCCTACATTTTCACTGAGAGAAACATGAGGCTGAAGAAGTCGTAAGACAAAAACGTTTCCTCCAAGTGTAAGTTGACAGTTTAACAACCTATATTAACAGAATGTCTGATCCCAAATAATTTCAAATAGTAATAAATGATTATAAAAACCAGCTTGTCATGAACGAGAAAATTTTAAAATTTAATATGTTCAACAACATATTTGTAGCAATAGCTATTGTTGTTTAATGATCATAATTATGCTACTGTGCTATGTATAGATTTGTCTAACCACCTGGTAAATGTGACTTTAAAATTAAAGATAATGTATCTATGTAAAATTAAAAATTAGAGTAAAATAATGGTCAACACGTACTTATAAGTACAGTATTGGCCGGTAACTGTCAATCTCGGCAAAATATGTTATTAAAATATTATTTAGTGAAAAACATATTAAATACTGTGGGAGATTGTTTGTATGAGAATATATTACTTACCAAGAAATATTTTTTGCTAAAATAGTAAAAGCCTACTATACTTACATTTTTACATTTGACAAGCCAATGTTCGTTGTCTAAAATTATTTTATTTTCAATTACAAAGATAACTCTTGTCATGAAATACATGCTTTTAAACATTAAATCTAGATCATGATTTGCATTCCACTTGCACAAATCTTTCAAAATATACACTGTCCAAAAATTACATTTTCTTGTAAGTTAGACTAATAATTACTAAAAAAACATTTTTAAAAAATAACACAAAATGTATAAACACAATAAATTATTTATAAAAAACTAAAAACAGAGATCATTTCTAATTTGTTAGCAGATAGTAACAATATTGGAGGAAACAAAACTTTACAAATTGTACAGTAAAAGGTTAAAATTTAAAAAATCATAATTAAGAATATTTTCATTAACGTTTATCTTTCACAGGAAAAATAAAAAGCTTTTCACAAACATTTATCTTTCACAGGAAAAACTATCATTTAAAGTTTTTCCAAGTGAAATATTTTAAAATAGTTTGCTTTTGTGAAAAGCAAGAATTAGGCCAATATCAACCAAACTTTTTGGTTTTTTGTTTTTCTAATTTAAAAATTAGGTCAAAGAGTTTTGAAAACACTTCTCTCTTAAAATTCAAAAAAATTTAAACCATAAAAATAACGAAATGATTTTTAACGCCTTCACTTGTTCTTAGCGAAGATACTGTTAAACATTTATCACAGTATTATGATTAAGTGAAAAAACTTTTTTTTCAGCAATCAAAATTAGTTTTATAATTAAAATCAATCAATAGATGCCAGTTTAAAAAGCAGTATGATCAGATCAAACATAGATAAACACAACTAAGCTCTCAAATTACAGTACAATAAGCTATTTACATTTACCTTTAAAATTTAGTTTTCACTTGTTTATAATGGCGTCACTCCTGACGTATATTTACATAAATATTATAACATACTTTGCAATAATTGTCTGATTAGATGTTATTTATTGCAATTTTTTTGTATCTTACTTTAATCAAACTTGATAATAGTATACTTGTTTTGTCATTTTATATTACTGTATTGAAACGTAATTTTCTTGAAAATTTAAAATTAACCTCAAATTCAAGAAACAGCCCAAACATTCTGTATATACCTTTCTATATTACAATGCAATAAAGATATAATATAAATACTGTACGCAAAGTGATATATTAGCACGCTCTAGACAGGAGCTTTCTCAGGAGTTTTATCGTGTTGTGGTTGCGGGGCATCATACGTTGGCACGTACTTATACTGGTACTGTGGTGGTGGACAACCATACCCATGTAATTTCAGTTGGTGCCGACGTAAACGACACTGCCGTGCAACATAATAAAAGAGGCTCAATACAGCACAAACCAATATACACAGAACAGCAATGTACGCAATATCTCGGGCAGTAGTTTCAGAGCTTGCATCTGTAAAAACAACCAAATAAAAATATTTTAAACTTTTATATTGATGTTTCTAAAACAATGTTTATTATGTAAACAAAATAAAACAGATATATCATTAGTTTTTTCTAATTACAATGCTAAATACAATTATAAGTAATTATTGCATAACGGAGTGAAAACTTTTTAAGTTTACTTGCTAATGCAATTCAAAATAATTGTTTCGTTGATGATACTCACACGCTACTCAGTAGCTCAAAAGTTTTCACTCAGGTTGCTCAATAATTACTTACAGTTTAATCAATGAAATTAAGAAGATTACAAGCAACCTAAATACAATGCCTGATTTTGTGTTATGTTGGCTACATAGTATATATAAGAGAACTCTAGGACCTGTATTTTTGTATTGTTTCGTATTAAGAGATTCACGGCTAGATTTATTTGGATTGTGGAACAGTAATTGCTTAACAAAAGGAATAAATAGGCTCCATTGACATGGCAATGATTAATTTATCATTTCTTTTGAGCTGTTGTGTTCTTTTATTTCTAAATTATAAATCTAAACAAAATGTCCATGAAAACAGTGAATATTTACATTTCCAGTCTTCAAATATATTATTTTCATTCACTGAATGAATATAATTTTTTTCTTTAGTAGAATCTTAAAACTATATAGTTATTAATCCAATATTCTACATCATGCAAAAGTCCAAATTCGTTAAAAATAACACAGGATAAACAAACAATGATTTATTAGTAATTGTAGTTTTTCACCTAGATTATAATAATTTTGTTTTGTTTATAAAAAATTTGAGGCCTTCATCACTGATCTTTAAACTGAGTTGTAAACATTTCTTATATTATTTGGTTCCATCTTCACATCTTTAACTTGAGTTACTAGTTTACATTTATATGCTTCAACTTATAATAATTAAATTCCTATAATATAATTTTTCTCCCTTAAACGATATTGACATAGTAATAAAATATTCATGTTTGTGGAAAAATCACTTATAAAACCTACATTTGTATCCCATTATACAGAGGTATTGCATTGGAGAGTTGGTACTGGTTGGGTTACAATCTTTGAATTTTTCTGATTAGCAAAAAATTAAAATCCTCTCAAAGTTTTTACCTAAAAATTTATTTTTGTATGTAAAAAAATAAACTTTAGTAAAACACTACAAAAAGCTAGATGTGTACCTTTATATTATACAGCAACAGTTTTCTATTACGAACTGTACAAAGTTAATTCACATGCACACTTTTGTGATGATATCATATAAAATCGTTTACCTTGCATTTGAAAACATAGTCAGATTTGGTACCTAATACAAAAGTAAATTTGCGATGTGAATGAAGTGTTTTTTGTCAAAGTCTAGATTTTCTATAATAAGAATAAAGTTAACAAACATAGTGCTATGTACGATACAAATTATTTCTAGGACAACTCTAATCTTTTCTACGATAAATTTAATTTCTGTAGTTCTGGTTTGATACCAACCTGGACACACTGGGCAACATATTCCTGGTTCCTTGACAGGCTTGGAACAGCTGACAGAGCAGACTAACTTTGTACAAACGACTTCACCATCTCCAACACAAATACAGGAAGTGCATTCGTCTTCCTTCCAGTCACTCCCCACTGCATAAGTAGTGTTTTCTACAATGCATATCCCCGAGCTTGCTTTGTGCGACTTCGGTTTATCATCTAAAGAAACAATATTAAATAAGTTTTGTGTAACAACCTTTTAACTAAGCTGTTTAGTATTTTTAGATTTCCAAAATTGTGTCTTAATTCTTGATAGGACGAAGCTGATTAAGACGATTTTCAGCAATCACAAGGTCATTATTTTGAAATGGAACCTATGCTAATTTACATTAAATTTTGACAATCAAATTGAGAAAAACCAAAAAGATTTTTTTCAAATTCAATGACCAAAAGAAAGGCAACGCTCGTATGTTTCTGGGATACTATTGCAATTATGAAAATTTCAATGATCAGGGAGTCGTAATTAATAGTTATTCATTTTGTGGTATACTTAAGAATTATCAAAAGCCTGCATTAATGTCCAAACATCGCAGTTGGCGCAGTGCTGTTGCAAGCATTTTAAACCATGAGATTTTGTACGAAAAGTTGAATCATTGTTCATGGGTGGATGAGTTTTAAGTCTATGCTATGTATAGAAAGGGTTGAAAGGTAATGAAGTTGGTTAACTGAATTATATATTCATGTTTTATTAATATGAAATATTTCAGACCAAAAATTTACTTCTACTTTTAATAACTCGGTGAGACATTCCTCAGGAGTAGTATTAGCAAATTACTTTTTATTTCATTATCTACAAAAACACATTAAGTTTTGAATTCTTGAAAATACTTGACAGAAAAATTAAATTTAACGCATAATAAAGCAAAACAGTGTGACATCATTTATATTTCATTTTGAACTACTGAAATTTTACAACAGTGCACATATATTGATTCTTAACACCGTGATAAAAAGCTATCTTATGCTGTAAGTGAATGTTTGTCACAGTGAAAGCCTTTGTATAATGCATATATTATTATAAATTCTTACCCAGACATAAAGGACAACATTGGTTTTTAAGTTGCAATGCATGTTTGCAGTGCACCTGATGTTCACAAAGCTCGGTGAAACAAACTGGCTGCCCGTCATTGCAAAAACAGCTGACACAATTCCCTTCTCGCCACATACTTTGGCCTGATCTTCGGTCACAGTTTTTGGTTACACTAAATAAATATAACAATGGTCATTAGATTTTGGTAAACACAATAGTTTATATTTATATAATAAATTAACACAGAAAAGCATTTGGTTTCATCAGGGGCGTAGCCAGGGTAATGGTACATGTACCCCAAACCCATTAATTTTAGCAGACAAATATTAATCTGTAGAAGAAATGTATTCTCTTCCACCAATACTAGGAGCAAAATTAATATTGACTATTATTTTGGTGAGGCGACACTACAAAATAGTTCAGTATTAATGTAACATGGATATATGCTGTGCATTGTAAGAGTAGATAACGTTTTTGGTAGAAGCTATGAAATATAGACATTTAGCCTTTGAAAATGTCTTAAATATGTAATGAGCATGAATATCTATACCGATTATTATAATAATATTAAGAGAATGAAGAAAAAGAGTGGAAACATCATAACAAATTTTTTCTGTATATGCAATTCGTTAAAGTGTCTCAGTTAATCGTGATTTTCATTTGCCCATGTGACACATCCTCGCCACTACCCCGTTAAATTGAATTTCTACAGTATTGTTTATTCAAATGAGATTTTACTATCTCTCACATATATTGTTGGACTGGAAAATGTAGTATGATATACTAAATGATAAAGTAAAGTTGCGTAATAAACTTTGCTAGGATTTGTATAAGAAAAAACTGTGGTCGGAACGATGCACTGGAAGGAATGTAAATAAAGGAAGACTCGGAGTGAAAGATATAAAATGATAGATCAAATGAAGTAGAGTTTACAATGAGAAAAAAAGAAATTTGCAGTGAAGTTTAGAGAAAAATTGTTTTGTAGTGGAGACTCTATCTGTTGGTAGAAAAGTCTGATTAAATAAACAATCGAAATGTTCTTCTGTGTAAAAATCTAAGCAATGCTACACTTACATTATGGAGTTGTTACTGAAATGATCAGTAGGACACCGAGAACAACATGATCCTGCAACAGGAGGCAGTGGATGTTCACAGGGTGTTGGCGGGCATGATGTGGAGTGACACAAAGCTCGACCACTCTGACAGACGCATTCTGCACAGGATGAAAGTTTCCAAGTTTCTCCTTCTAAGTAGATTTTGTCCGGTGTTTCTCCTTGGCAAACTATATGTGATCCAACCATATTGGATCCAGTGCCAATTTCACTTTCTGTAACAGTGAATTTAAAGCCATAAGATCAAACGTAATTAGAAAATCTTACTGAAATAATAGCGTCTAAATGGTTTCCTTGGGTGGATTGCATTTCTATATTTGTAGTGAGCTATCTTTATTTTTGTTATTTATAGGATAGATTATAGAATGATATTTCTATCTTTTTTTAATTTTTAAATTGCCATTACAAGAGGAAAAGGAAAATATAACACAATTAATTACTCTTTAAAGATATATTTTAAAAGAACCAACATCAAGGCTAATTTTTTTACTAAATTTAATTAAAGTATACTAAGGTAAACCTCGGTGTCTGAGGTTTAAATTGTATTATTAATTTCTAAAGAAAAAAAAATTATTTTTTAAAATCAATTCCTACTTGAGTCAACAAAGAATCATTTTATTTAAGATTTTTAAAATTTTATAATTACAACTAATATAAATGTGTATAAACATATGTCAGAATTGCAATATAAAGTTGCAAACTAGAAAGTGAATTTTCTTGTCCTTTCCGTGTATGTTGTTGGACTATTATTTCTCTTTGTTATTATTTATATGATTTTTTTGTCGCTTGCATTGTGTTGTAATTAATTTTTGCTTCCCTTTTCCTTTTGAATTGTCCGTTCCTGAAGCAAGGCTCGATACTGTTAATCCAGTTTGTTTGTTTTATTCTTTTCATCCATTTTTAATCTTAGTTGAGTATTTATGACATTATATGGTAACCAAGGCAAAAAATTAAAGTTGTACAATGGAGGTTACGACGACAACTAGATGGGAGCAAAAGAAAAATTCATTTACTTTTTACAGATATACACTTCTAGCTATGGGGAAGTTGGCTCGCTGTCAAAAGTGCTAGACTTTGAACATGAAGATACTCAGTTCGAACCCAGCCTATACCCCTAAATTTTTATAGTTTAATTATTTAATAAATATTTGAAAAACTGTGTTAACATCAATTGTCATCCCCTACAGGTTAAAAAAAATGTATTTGAACATGACTGAATGAATAAAAATGTAAATTTGTACACGACATATACGTATATATGGAGAGTGTGTACTAATAGAAGGAATTTAATAATAAAGATAGTCTGAAATATCAGAAAAAAATACATATATAATGTATATCACTAGTGAATGACTGTAAAAACACATACACTAGAGTCCCAATAATTTATAACCACCTAATCAGAAAACCCATTTAATTCATACATTATCTTGGCCTGTAACAAAAGTGAGAGAGAATTAATTATAAACTTTAACTATTATATTTCATAATTACTGTTGCAAATACAGTAATCTTTGAAGTCTCTCTTTTCAAAAGATAGGAAATTATTTAAATAATAGTACAAAACACCCTATAAACACTGCATTAGCTTTAATAGAAGCAGGTTATAGTACCTACATAATCAAAATGCAAGTTGAAATGCTGCAGTTGTGTCTTTGTGTAATATAACTTGCATCTTTACGTGTTGTGTACATTCTAATTACATTAGTTATCTACTTGTTCAGGAGTTTTGTTTATGTAACCTAGACTAATAACTGAAACTTGACTCAGAACAACAAAGGGAGCATGACAGAGAACAAATGTTGCATTTATAGCAGATTAGTTTGTATTACTTTATAGCCAATGGTGTAGTGGGGCGGAAATGTGTGGCAATGATGTTCCCATTCTGCTTTCCAAGAATCCTATATCTTAATAGGCAACCTGTTTCTCCCAAGGCATAACTCAATAATGGCTGAGTGGGTTTTAACAGTTTAAAGCACTTTATAACTACTAGCTTGAAACCAATATAACCATTGCACTGTTTGGTTACACACCGTGTTTAAGGATAATAAGAGCTGAGCCCTTTGGACATCACCTTGTAAAGGGAGGGGCATTCTGGATCACTTATTGTTTGCACTTCTCAAAAAATGGTGAGCGTTCCCACACTAGAAAATTTATGACTACTCTACTGTTTTTAGTACCAAAACCTAAAAATGGAGGTTTTTTTATTGATGAGTCAATTTTCTCTGTTTAAAACCATGTGTTTAAAACCAAAAATATCTCAGAGATACCTGAAACACGACTTGTACTTTGAAAATGTTCGTACAATGTACAACATAAATGTACAATGTATTTATACAATTTTCTAGCATGTGTATCTTTTTAATGGAATATCTTTAAAATATTTTCGAATTCTAATGAATTTAATTTTTAAAGAAGGTAAAATATACTTTTGATAAAAATAAGTTGTAATTATTTTTAATCATATGTTTTGGTGCTAAAAGGGAAAATTTTTAAAACGTCAACAATAGATTGGTTGGATTTCTCTGGAACAAAAGTGGTCAATAATAGTATTGTGTAAATAAATAGATTATAAGAAACAGTGTAGCTACTCAGGAACACCCAGGATTTTGTTAAGGAGGGGGGCCGGAACTACAAGAGAAGGGGACGGGTGGTTCACCCCCTTAGAAATTATTGAATTTTTACCACTGTAAAACTCATGTTTTATGTCATAGTGTAGTAGGTTATTTAATATTATTTGATGGGTACCTTGGGCGCTTATACACTTTGATTGCTATGCAATTGACATTCATTTGGTTTTATATAATGATCTCAGAATGATTCTGTAAATTATTTATACCGAAATATGGACAATGTTACTAAAACTGTTTGTCTGCTCTTCTTGCCATGACATCTTTTTAAACAGACGGGCCTAATAAAAGTTGACAATCTTCAAAATAGTTAATTATAAGTTATTTATAAGAGAATAAATAAGTTTAGAAGAAATATATTACAGTATGTTCACTAGAGGAACTACTGATTCGGCATATTCAATTTACAAGTATGCTAAATAATTCTGTCTACTGTCATTTGTATTACTACCCTGCACATAAATTGCAATAAAAACATATAATTTTTATATTGATTTTTTAAATTTTTTATAAATTTTAATTTTTTGGCCAGGCTGAAGAGGGTCCTGGGCCCCTCCTTTCAGTGCACCACTGCAGGTACTAGGACATACAGTTTTTGTTTCTAATATAAATGAATTCACTTATCTGAAAAAATGTTAATTATTTTCAAAAATGTAATTAACAAATTCAAATTAATGGAACTATAATGTACTATTACTGGGCCTTCAGTATCTCCTAAATGGTTATGATTTATCTGTAACAGTTAATTTTTTTATTGTTTTTTCTATTTAAATTTGTTTTAAAATTTCTTCTTTTTTTATATTTGTTGATTCCATCTTCACTTGACCTACTAGTTTTCACTAAAACACTTGTAAATATTTTACAAACTTGCCTATAGTAGCATTTACATATATTTGTTGAGGATATTTATGGTCTGAGTTGACAATGGGACACATCTCCCAAAACGGCCGTCCTCAACAAATATAAGTAAGTGCTACTATAGGCAAGTTTGTAAAATATTTACAAGAGTATTAGTGATTACTTTTTTGTTTTATTTATTTTGCTACTGTTGAATATTTTTTTTTTAGTTTAGTGTTTTGTTTTATGAATACTAAAAAACTATGTATTGCACAAATTAATGAAGATAACCTGTAAACACCCAGCATATACAAACTTTTATTTTACTATTTACATACCAAGTATTTATTATTTACAAATGTAATTGTTCTCTTTGAACAATTACTATGTACCTTATAAAACAACTCAAATGGTTTAACTGTCTGCCTACTTTAACTCCTTCTTATGAATGATCAGACATGGTTACATTTAAAGAAAATATGTACACTTAGAATCAAATTTAAAAAAATTAATACAACAATTTTTAAAAAATTAGAAAACCAACAATTAAAATTATTAGCAAACATGAATTACAAAATCACAAATTAATTATGTATTAGAAAGAGAGGTTAGTATGATGTCATACAAACAATGAATATCCAAATACTGTTATAATTATGTATTAGAGAGAGAGGTTAGTATGATGTCATACAAACATTGAATATCCAAATACTGTTCTAATTATGTATTAGAGGGGTTAGTATGATGTCATACAAACAATGAATATCCAAATACTGTTCTAATTATGCATTAGAGAGAGAGGTTAGTATGATGTCATACAAACATTGAATATCCAAATACTGTTCTAATTATGTATTAGAGAGAGAGGTTAGTATGATGTCATACAAACATTGAATATCCAAATACTGTTCTAATTATGTATTAGAGAGAGAGGTTAGTATGATGTCATACAAACATTGAATATCCAAATACTGTTCTAATTATGTATTAGAGAGAGAGGTTAGTATGATGTCATACAAACATTGAATATCCAAATACTGTTCTAATTATGTATTAGAGAGAGAGGTTAGTATGATGTCATACAAACATTGAATATCCAAATACTGTTCTAATTATGTATTAGAGAGAGAGAGGTTAGTATGATGTCATACAAACATTGAATATCCAAATACTGTTTTAATTATGTATTAGAGAGAGAGAGGTTAGTATGATGTCATACAAACATTGAATATCCAAATACTGTTCTAATTATGTATTAGAGAGAGAGAGGTTAGTATGATGTCATACAAACATTGAATATCCAAATACTGTTCTAATTATGTATTAGAGAGAGAGAGGTTAGTATGATGTCATACAAACATTGAATATCCAAATACTGTTCTAATTATGTATTAGAGAGAGAGAGGTTAGTATGATGTCATACAAACATTGAATATCCAAATACTGTTCTAATTATGTATTAGAGAGAGAGGTTAGTATGATGTCATACAAACAATGAATATCCAAATACTGTTCTAATTATGTATTAGAGAGAGAGGGGTTAGTATGATGTCATACAAACATTGAATATCCAAATACTGTTCTAATTATGTATTAGAGAGAGAGGTTAGTATGATGTCATACAAACATTGAATATCCAAATACTGTTCTAATTATGTATTAGAGAGAGAGGTTAGTATGATGTCATACAAACATTGAATATCCAAATACTGTTCTAATTATGTATTAGAGAGAGAGGTTAGTATGATGTCATACAAACATTGAATATCCAAATACTGTTCTAATTATGTATTAGAGAGAGAGAGGTTAGTATGATGTCATACAAACATTGAATATCCAAATACTGTTCTAATTATGTATTAGAGAGAGAGGTTAGTATGATGTCATACAAACATTGAACATCCAAATACTGTTCTAATTATGTATTAGAGAGAGAGGTTAGTATGATGTCATACAAACAATGAATATCCAAATACTGTTCTAATTATGTATTAGAGAGAGAGAGGTTAGTATGATGTCATACAAACATTGAATATCCAAATACTGTTCTAATTATGTATTAGAGAGAGAGGTTAGTATGATGTCATACAAACATTGAATATCCAAATACTGTTCTAATTATGTATTAGAGAGAGAGGGTAGTATGTTGTCATACAAACATTGAATATCCAAATACTGTTCTAATTATGTATTAGAGAGAGAGGTTAGTATGATGTCATACAAACATTGAATATCCAAATACTGTTCTAATTATGTATTAGAGAGAGAGGTTAGTATGATGTCATACAAACATTGAATATCCAAATACTGTTCTAATTATGTATTAGAGAGAGAGGTTAGTATGATGTCATACAAACATTGAATATCCAAATACTGTTCTATGTATTCATTCAAAAAATTGAAATGCACAATTTGTTCAGTGTATGGAAATGTGCATGTAATTTGTTCTTCTATGAAATGGGAGATATATTAAATAATAATGTAAAAATTTAACCCCTACATCATCTAATTTCATAGATATGGCAATAAAGTTAGTAAACATAGAAGACTCAATTAAATAAGTATTTTTGGAGATATTGTATATTAATGATTGTATTTAATTCTGTAACTTACCTGGACAAACAGGACAACAACCATTTTCAGGACTTATAGGCGGGTCCCTGCAAGAAATGGGTGGGCAACTCAGTAGAGAACACATTTCTTTCCCTCCAAAACAGTAACATTGTCGACACCCATCAAACCAAGTCTCCCCATCATCCCGCCGCATTCTAGAATCTACAAATTGCATACGTTTATATAATAAATACTACAAACAATTTGAAGAAAATGCTTTTACATGAACATGCCGAAAATGGATGGGTTTTAAACAATTGATATTTTATTTTGAAGATTGTTTGGTAATTTACGTTTAAAATCATTTTCTGCTGATATTTGCTTATTAGGTTGATATTTTAATTAATTTTGTTAAAGAAATGAATCCTTAAATTATAATTATTTATTGTTTCAATCAGTTACATAATTGTCTGTATTCATCTTATAAATATATAAACATAATATTTACTTGTATAAATTAACCCTAGTTTAATTTACATAACTTGAGTATTTGTATAGAAGCAATTGTTATACAAAATTATGGTGATAGTTATGACACCATTTAAAATTAGATTTAACCCAGTAAAAACCTATATCTCATGAGAATTAGTAAGGTTTCCATATCTATTTATAAGAGTCAATGTTCAAAATATATACATTTGTAAAGCAAATTTCAATCTTTGTGTTACCAGTTAATGGTTAAATGTTTTTGGGTTTTAAGGTAGAATTTGTTGAATGTATATACACCTATAATAATGTATGCATACTGATTTCTTTACAATCCTACAAATTGTTAATACTGTTCAGTACATATATAAACAAAACAAAAATAATAAAAAACTTATGACAAAAGCCGATACAAAGCCAGCATCAAGTCATAAAAATTGTAATCATAGAATATTTTCTCATTTCTAATACGTCATATTAGCATTTAAAAATTGTACATACCTGATAAGCACCCCAAAGATAAATGACTGTGACTCAGTGCTTTTGAACTTTCAGGAGCTGAAAAAAATTAATGTTGATTATTAAAAAAACAATTTTTGTCTGAACCATTTATTTAACTGATTTACGGAACTGTTTAAAACACAGAATCCCATACTTTTTTATGTTATGAAATGGAAAATATTTACAACTCGGTTCAAAATAATTGGTAAAGATGTACATTAAATGCATAATAAATAACTTATAAAAACTTATTAGTCAAATTGTGCTTATTTTTACTAAATTTAAAATCTATTTTCATATTCCATAAAATTAAACTTGCTCTATTGAATTTATACATCAATTTTATTTTTATAAACAATTAAAAACTGTTTCTTTTATAAGAATTTGACAAAATATTATTTATTGTAAAACTTAAACAGTTTATTAAATACTACTATTATACTTTGTTTATATTTTATAAATAATAATAGATAGGTTTTGTTTAGCATGGCAGGGTAGTTAGACTTTACAAATGGTAAATTTACATTACATTCCATAACGTACCTCTGATGATGACATTTTAAATTGGGTGATGAATGAGTAGATATAAATGTTATAATAAAATTATTGTTTTGGGGTTTTATTACAGTCCAATATGAATTTCATAAAAGTTGTCATCATTACTTGAACCATGTAAGTGTATGGTCATATGTAATATCCTTTAAACATAAATTTAAAACCAATTGTATAGTTATATAATAATATTTAAAGAGTATTAATTATAAAATATTAGTTGCATAGTGTGTAATATTTAATAACTATCTAACTATTTAGTAACTTGACAGTCATACTTTCTCCTGATGATGTTAGGATGGGCTATTGAAATGTACACAATGTCTTGAATTTTTAGCTATACTGTTTTAATCAAGTTATTGTTAGCAGTTAATACATTTATGAAATACTCAAATATAGATCTAAATAATGTCTTTTTCTTTCATTTATAATATAGCGACACTGAACTTTGAGTATTATTTATGTGAAGTAGTGATAAGTCTTT
>JBAIZL010000010.1:93172521-93497521 GCA_036971475.1 Prosapia bicincta
GCAATGAATATTTGCGAATTAAATCCAATTGATTTTGGGATTATTTCACAACATTTTATCATAAAATGTTCTATATCTATGAAAAATAAATGTATATACATACAAACTTAGTAAGTTAATGTTTATGGAAAACAAGCTTTCTCTCTGAGATAGTAAGAGAAAGAGAGAGAGAGAGAATAAATCTGTAAGATCTCTTCATTTCCTTTTTGCAAAATTGGCAATTCTCACTGCCTGTTACACAATTTCGATATTAAAAATGAAATATCTTCCCCTCCATTTAAAAATACACTTCATTTCGAATGACAGATCTTCTCTAGAGTAATTTAGAGGGTTATAAATATTACGACTTCTCTCAATAAATTAGCAATATCTATGAGGAATATTTTTCATTTGTCTGTATTGTGTTGAATAGGACTGTACTTGGGAATTTACCACCTTGATTCTTTCAGATTTATAAGATATTTCTTTTCATAATTTGAATGTCGAACATTATTTGGTTTTATAACTAATGTCAATTGGGGACATATTCTATTTTAAATTTGGTTAAGGTTAGTGACAGATCACAGACCAATTCATGCTACTACAAATACACTCTACGTTTCGATTTTTATCTGAAAATCCTTCTCAAGAGCTAAAGGTTTATAATCCAAAATTAAGCAATAAATTGCAGATTGTACATTTATAAACAAAATTTTTAACATAATTGAAAACAAATATTCCATTATTTCTAGTAAATATTAATATTTACATATCAAATTGCAATTCTAGTCTAGTATTTGTGAATGTTAATAATTATTAGGAATAATGAAATATTTGTTTTTAACCCTAGAGGGCTCGCGCAGGGTAATTATTCTCCCAGTGAGTTTTCAACAAAGATTATAAAACAGTTGCAAATCCTGAAATTCTTCCACCCCTTAGATACCTTCTAATTGACTTGCCCTGTATCTATTTCTGTCCCTACATCAGGTTTGAAGTTATTGTCCCTGGGAAAGTTTTTACCCTGCGCGAGTCCACGGGTCCTCGCATTACAATACTGGTCCTTCTAAGTGAAATCTATTTCTATTTGTATTTTGCAAGATTTTTATAAGTGAAGTCTATTTCTATTTGTATTTTTTGAAGTTTTTATAAGTGAAGATTATTTTCAATTGTATTTTACAAGATTTTTATCACAAAAAATGAATTTTTATTTGTTTTTTTTGCAAGATTTATTGAGTGAATTTTACTACGTTTGTATTTTGTGAGGATTTTATAACTGAAATTTGTTTTAATTTATAAATGTAATAAATCATTTTAAATTATATATATATTTATATTTTGTCATTACGATAAGAGAAAACACAAACATTATATTTGTAATTTTTCAAGCGAGAGATACGCAAATGAAACTTCTTTTGAAGAAATTAAATTCTTTTTTTGGGGTTTTGTATATTTGTGGAGTAATGATGTCTTCCTACAAACAATCTAAAGGTATATGGACAACAGACAGAACTGGTCTGCATATAGTAACATCTACAATGTCGACAGATTCTATTTTCTCTTGTAAGTAGGTCTTATTTATTACGTTTTGATATACATTGTGTTTGTAAACTATTCTTGTCTATGAAATATTTTGTTTTCATGATTATTGTAACAAAAAACGTTTATTCACAATATATGCTATAGCTTTATATTTGGCAATATTACAAACAAACATTTTAATTACAGGTGTGATTTGTGCCCTAAGGACTTAAACAATAAGCAATAAAATGCTGTGCTAATTGTGGGAAAAGTGTTTGTATGTGTTGTATGAAAAGTGTTGCAGTATGTGAAGTGTTTTGACGTATAAAAAAGGAAATAATATTACATGAGTTTGTTCATATCTTTTATAGTATAATAAAATATGTTTAAATAATTTTTTTATTTATAACACTAAATATTTTACTGATATTGACCTGAAAACTAGTTGGGGTAAAAAATTACCCAGGGCGAGCTCTGGTGTAACGGGTATTAGCGCGAGTCCTCTAGGGTTAATTATGTTAAAAGTATTGTTTATGAATCTAAAATCTGTAAATTATATGCCTATGTTGGATTAATAAACTGTTGCTCTTAAAAGGATTTTTTGATAGAAAATCTAAATGTGTATTTGTAGTAGCATGAATGGCTCTGTGATCTGTCAATAACCATAAACACATTCAATAGTTATTAACAGACATTGAATAAAGTTTAAGTTATTATTAATTTTTAACTGGCATCATAACATAGAGTTTAGAGGAAAACAATTTACCACCAACTAAAGTATTCCTGGATGCCGCTCAGGTTTTTGATCAAGTAAAGTAGAAAAAAAGGCCAATGACTGTCTGATTCAGATTTAAATCTAGTAAAAGTAGAAAAATAAATACAAACCTTTTTGACAGTGGCAGGTGAAGCATCCGGCAGCATCACGAACAAATCCACGAACACACCTCAGAGAACAATTTGTAAGAGGAGGGCAATGTGGAGGTAAAGTTACGACCGAAGAAGCTGAGGAAAATAAGTTAATACAAACATATTTAAGAATGATTTACGGCTGCAGCTTTACTCATTATTTTAATTTATTTTCATGAAACTCTATTAACACAAATTTCAAAAACATCATAACTTTTGATTTTTTTTTATGTGCATCTGAAAATAATGAGCATACTCGTATTTTCAAACATATTAACAAATAGAAACATTACGTTTTTTATACAAACATTTCTCCAGTTATTCATGTGAAGGCACAAACACAAACATGTCTAGTTAATGTCTAACTCTCCACTTACAGTTCTAGTTAAGAATAAGTTTAGCATTAATTTTGTACAAGGATTATATCCAGCGCAATGTTTCGTAATTGATGAAGTATTTCTCTCTATTTAATTTACATTTGTATTTTAGAAAATCAATCATGTGTAAAATTTAGAATTGTTAAAGTCCTACCATCTTACAATTGTTAAAACAATTAATTATTTGTAAATAATCATTCAATTACACAAATAATAAAATTATGTACAATTTATAATTAAAATTATAACTAACAAATTGTTTTATTCATTAAATTATGTAATGCAAGATTTCATTGAGCAACAAATGTTAGTCATTAGCTAAATACTAAGTGTAAAATCTTATTTAGTTTTATAATAACTGTACGGTGAATGCATTGTATTCATCCATCTTACTCCATCTTTGTAATAACATTTGTATTACAAGCTATAGCTATGAACACATTAATAATACTCCAGGCAGTAGTAGTCACACCAAATCTTGTTTCCCCTAAGGAAATTTGCCTCTAACTTGCTTAATTTTAGAGCCTATAGTATCACTCATGCGATCTTCATTCCAACCTCATACTTTGGCCACAACATAATGTTTGAAATGAACAGCACAAAATTTCCTTCTTCAAAAATATAATAAATTTCTTCTCATTTTTGGATTTTGGAATGCTTTGTATTTTAAACGTTTGAATTATCTTTTTTTCGTAACTCTACCTATCTTATATGACCTAAAACCTGTTCTATTTATTGATGATTTCTTAAAATTGTGTCGTTATATTTCCTAAAACAAATTATTTTGTTGTAGTTAATATTTGGTTTCAGAATTTGAATTATATTTGATATTTTATTTTAGTTTTAAGATAATGTTGTGCAGATTTTCTGTTATTAATGCAGGCTGATTTCTACAAAAAAAAATTATATTCAATTAAAGGTTAAAATTTGATTTATATTATTTTGGTTCTCCTATCTATCTAGGCAAACTTCCTAACAATAACACTTTTTTTTATTTTATATTTTTGAAAATTGATTGTATCAAAAAAATTCAACAATGTTTCAAATTGTTCACTGAAAATGAAGTAGAGAGATAGCACTATGACAATGGCACTATAAAACTAGATAATAATAATGTTTATGTCATTACAGTTCTGATAATTTAAAGTTTTAATTATGTTTTTCTATTTCAGGTCAGAGTGAACAAAGAGTGTTTAATTTTGAAATAAGCATCAAGATCTTGCAATTAGATACTCTTGGAAGGAACAATGGAGTGCAGTCAGCATTGCTCCTGTTGCTAATCTTACAATGATAAACAAATATGCATCTCTC
The DNA here is from genome assembly GCA_036971475.1 of Prosapia bicincta. Lineage (NCBI taxonomy): Eukaryota > Metazoa > Arthropoda > Insecta > Hemiptera > Cercopidae > Prosapia > Prosapia bicincta. The sequence goes on from JBAIZL010000010.1 coordinate 93,176,613, forward strand.
ACTATGGTAACTACAATCTTATTGTAACCATAAAAATGCTGATTTGTTTAAAAGTTTGGTCTTTTAGTTGTAGTGTTAGCTATTACTTTTGTTTAAATTTACACTGACCTGTTTTTTACACAGATAACTAATTTGTTTTAATTTGTCAAAACAGAGCTAATTTAGGACGTAGACTTCTATGTTTTAACTTTTTTTGTTTTAGTATATAGTTGTATTGAGTCTAAACTTTTAGAGTACTATTTGTTTACTTAATTCTATTTGGAATTATACATATATGATGAATAGTTAATATCCAGAGTACACCCATTCATTCTGCAGTGAATATAACGCAATTTGGACGTTTTGCTAGAATCTCACCTAGCATTGACAAGGGGAACCCAACAACATTTGATTCGCACTTAAACTGTTGTTAGGTACACTTTGTCAATGCTAGATGAGATTTTATCGAAATGTCGGAACTGCGGCTATATTCACTGCAAAATGAACAGACGTACTCCGGATATAAACTATTCATCATATTTTTCCATCCGTGAAGGAATGCATGTCTGCATATATATATATATATATATATATATATATATATATATATATATATATATATATATATGTATATATTTCTAGGTTTTGCAACACTGTTTTCTTGTATTCATATATATATATATATATATATATATATATATATATATATGCTGATACGTATTCCTTCATGGATGGAAAAATATGATGAATAGTTATTATCTGGAGTACATCCGTTCATTCTGCAGTCCATAAATTCGCAGTTCCGACGTTTCGCTAGAATCTCATCCAGTATTGACAAGGTGAACCCAACAATAGTGAAGAGACTCTAAGATAACTATAATTATAATTCTTGTATTTGTATTTTGACCTTTATTAATAAAGAAATAAGTCAAAATACAAATACAAGAATTATAATTATAGTTCTCTTAGAGTTTGGATGTAATCATAGAACTATAATGTACTTAGAAAATTTTGATAATGCTGATACTACCAATCAGCGAAAAGCTTCAATGTATGAAGACAACTAATTCTTGTTTATGAAAATGTCATTGAATTATGTACGTGTATATATATATATATATACTTAATTATTGGTTTTAAACACAAAAAATTTTATTTGTAAAATATGCACAATTCGGTTTAAAATATTCCCTCGTAAGACTATCCAAAAATCCTTATTTCCTCTGACCTCCTGCCATTAAACATGAGTCTCTTTCACTCATGGATTTATATAACTCTACCTTGCAAATCTTTCCTTTCTTCTGTCAACCCAACAAATCTCCCTTATAGCATATTTAGAAGTCTATACAGTGGCGTATTTTGAAAAATAAGGCCTGGGGTGGCAAATAGGCCTGAGACATTACCCTCCTACGAAGTATAGGGGGGCCTATTAAAAATGACACTTAATCACCTATCGCATATTTTAGTATTAGTTTTTATATATACATATGCCACATGTAAGCCGTTGTTAAAAAAAACATTCTAAAAGAGATATTGTATTTTATAAAAATAAAAGTGATCGACAAAGATTTTTTTGAGGAGTAATGCATTCGCTTTTTCTTTAAATTTGATAGTAATATGTGTAGGTTTATCCAGGTATGCGTCAGTAATTTTGGTTATTGGAGAAACTACTTAATTTTTTTCGATTAAAAAAAATTACCAACCAATTAGGGGCCTACGTCCAACATGGGATCAGGGTTAACTGCCCCCTACCTCTAGGCACGCTACTGCTTGTATAGTAGTGTTTCTTCTAACATAAGATAGACACAACCATACTACGTTAGTGATTACCATTCTATGATAAGTATTATAATACATTTATTTATTTAGAGTTTTGTTTCAATAAATATCTTTGTGGACATTGCATTCTTAAGGTTCATTACTGCAGAAAGGTAGTAAACAACTATATGACAAAAAATAAATTGACGTGAGGGAGAATTGAAAAGTTCATAAAAATTATTCTATACATAAATAATATTGAAATATTATAAAGATTTTTTAAGATCATAATGTCCTACTGTTCATTTAGCCTTGAGAACATCGCTTAAAGCCAGTATTAGAAAGTTCCTTTTGAGTCATTAACTAACACCTTTTTTGTACTAGTATAATACAGCTTTAATTTCATTTTCTGCCATAGAAATAGGTAAAAATCTGCTCGAGCTCAGTAGGAACCGAGTGTTCTAGAGTGATAACATTGCAAAATACTGATTTACAATCATAAAGCGATGTACTTAGGCCTATGCATTGTCGTGCAACAACAGCCAATAAAACTAATGGTTTCCTGTTATTCATTTGTGCAGGTTGAATTCTGCAATCAAATTCTTTCATCTGATTGCACCTCATAGCCATCTACGGATTTCCGCTTCAATTTATTTCTTCACAGTTTGACCTTGAGGATAACATTTATAATAAATGTAATTCTCACGCCTTCATAATTTTTTCCGCCTGCATTTTGTCCAAGTTATTATATCTTCTGATATTTTTTGTTTTTATGCTGCCATGACGTTTAGTATGAAGGCAGTAATTGTAACAATATTCCTAAACTTTACCTGTCACATGTTTCGTGAAATTGAAAATAGCTTTTATATTATTTTGGTCAAATATGAAAAATAGACATTATTTATATATAGTCACTGTAAGAAGAAGTAAATATTTTCTTTTTACTTTGTGTAATTAACCAATAAAACTGGGAGAAAGGCATACAATATTTTAAGCATTTTAATGTTAACAATGAAATTTTTAATGAAACTACTGCTCTCAAAAGAAACTTACCGTCACACTGTGGGCAGCATTCTCCTGGTTCATAGCGTGGGTTTGCACAAGCCTCGCACATAATAGCATGGCAATGACGTTGTCCCTCTTTGCATTCACAGCTAGTGCAGTCATCATCTTGCCACTCATCCCCATTAGGGACAATATCTCCAGAGGATGACTTACAGCCTCCTGGAAAATCCAGTGCATCCGAAGTTTTGTCTACAAATAGGAAAATATTATCTATAAATCTATGTAATATAAAGGAGATTTAAAAAAAATACATTTGACATCAGAAAAATAACTACTTACAGTCACATACAGGACAACATTCACCCTTGGGTATTCTAGTGTGAGCACAGCCTTCTGGTAAAGGAGGACATTTTGGTTTATCATAGCACAGCGTTGAGCCATCAATACACCTACACTGGACGCAGTCAATTTTATTCCAAGTGGACCCATTGGGCATTATTTTGCCATCATAGATACAAGTGTCATTTAGTCCTGAAACATTATACAAATTCCTTTTAGAATATACTTATTCTTCAATAAACTGCAAGTCCTTTGACGTCAATATTGTACCCCCTTACAAGCTCAATGTTTACATGTGCATTGCAAGTAACTTTTGACTAATGGGTGCCATAGGATTTGTTATAACATTCTATTTTTTTTGTTTGTAAGCAATTATGTTGATTATCATAGTTTTTCACCATTCTTAGAATTGTGACATTAAATCTATGAATCAGTTTTGGAAAACCTTCATCAGCCAACATTTTCTGTATACTAACATAAGCAAAGGATTATGTGGAAAGTTTTCAAAAACTTGACAGCAAGATTTTAATGTAACAGTGCTAGGAAAGGCAAAATAATATGATATTAGGAGGTCGACATAAAAGAGAATTGTACATTACATTTTAACTTTATAATTTTCCATTCAATTAAAAACGTCTTTTTAAATGTTAAAAATAATCATCATTATTTAGAGAAAACTAAAGTTTCTTATTTAAATTTGTTATACTGTTTTTAGATCCAATATAATGACAATTCAAATATTTTTTTTTGTTATATTCTTTACTACAGCTTAGTTAGGAAGAACAATTCAGAAAAGTAAACACCATAAAATTACATTCAAACTTTCACTAGTCGATTATCCCGTTTAGTTTCAGTGAGCAATTTTTTTTGTCAGTGAAGGCTTACAGTAATGGAGTAAGCTGAAACTAGCCTGGTTAATAAAATAGTAATTAGTAATTAGAGAGAGCTTGACTGTAATTTTTTAGTATTTCGCATTTCTTTTGTCTTTTTTTAATCCACATAAAAACCCACTGCCCTTATATTATTCTGATACCTATATTATTCCATTGTCCATACATTTGTTCTATTGGTGGTTTTTTAATTTTATCAAACAAGATTAAACAAACTTTTTTATTAAAAAGATTTTTAGTTATAAACTCAATTATTCTGAACTGAACTTATATTTATTATGTTACCAATCTTCGATGTAATGAATTCTTAGAGGATGTCAATATATATGGGTGGAGTTAAGGGGAGGGGCATCGCCCCCTAACTTCCTGGACAGCTGTATCATGTCTTGATAATTAAAAGCTGACAATGAACTCATTGAAGTTCTACAAAAATAATAATAGTGCTGTCAAAAAATATAGTCTGTAGTATCAGTTGTTATTTTGATCCAGATGAATTAAGTCAGTACTTGTTCCTCAAACCAGGCACTTGGTTTACAGGACTTATTAATATTGTTATACTAAGAAAGGCTTGTAAGATGGAATACCTGTAGCAACACACTTGTAGAGAGGACAACAGGATCCAGGTTTGCCACTACCTGGGCGGGTGACTTTAGCCCAAGTCCCAGGCTCACAGTCTCCAGAAGGACAAGGCCTTGGCAAGCACACACAAGCATCAGACACAGAGCAACAGGCTTCTGCCGACTTGTGGCTTGGGAGTCTGTAGCTGTCACTGGGACATAGTTCTGCTTTCTCACATGTCACTTGGCTGCAGTTTACATCTAAAATCATAAGAAGCCTAGATTTAGTGTTGGTGTATGGATAATTTATATAGAAGAATATTATTATACTTCCTTATGTAAAACAAGTAAACACACCTCTGGAGATTTCAAGTGTTAAAGGTTGACTAAAGAGGGTAACATGTCCAATAGGTAACTTGAGAATCGATTCTTGTCAGTGTCATATTGTGGAGCAAACCCCTTTCATTGGACACTGCTAGGCTGCCCTTCAAAGGACTATAGTTGACTAAGTTGAACAAGAAATACAAAAAAAAATTCAAGTAAATTCCTACTGAGGTTAAATCTTGAAAATTATATTTTAGTTACCCTAGAGCACTATTAATGATATTGTATGGTAACCATGGCAACAGTTTAAGGTTGTACAGTGGAGGTTTCAACGACAACCAGCTGGGGGAAAAAATTTTCATACACATCTTTGAGAAATATATTTCTAGATATTGGAAAGTTGATGCAGTGCCAAGGTGCTCTAGACTTCAAACATGATTCTCAGTTCGAATCCAGTGGACTCCACAAATTTTATTATTTAGTTATTGAATAAATATTTGAAAAAATAGCATTAACATCAATTTTCACCCGCTATAGGTTTAAAAAAATGTATTTAAACTTGATTGGATGAGTAAAAATCTATTTTACTAACGATTGAAAATTTGTACAAGATATACATCAGGAACGTGTGAGCTAATAGAAGGAATTTAATATATGACAGCCCTGTAGTATTAAATGGATAAACCTGATATTTGCTGAGTCTTTGCAAACACAAAATATTACTAACCGCTTCTAAACTGGAGACAGGGCGTAATGAATTATTTTGGGGAAATTACGGCAGCAATGGAAAAATGATTTGTTTTCAGAATGATCAGTGGGACTCAATTATTTCAATAAATATTGACTTCTTTATGGAACTTTATACAGTGTTCGAAGTTAAAAGACAATGGACACATAAAACTGTATTTATTTACCAGGAAGATTTTAGTTACAATCTTTACAGCCCAGTAGCGCACCCAAGGGTGGGGCTAAAGAGGCCCGGCCCCCTTAGCATGAGAAAATATAAAAATGTATAAATAAATTAAAAATGACAAGAAAAATATTATATGTTTAACTGCAATTTAGGTGTAGGGTAATAAGAACGACAATAGAAAATAATATTTAGCTTACTTGTGAATTGATTTCTCTGAGTCTGTATTTCCTCTAGTGAATGGCCTATAATAGCCTATAATTATTCTAAACGGGTCATCCTCCATTGGATGAAACACATGTTTTTATTACTTTTATTTGTGTCTGTTTTAAGAGCATTATTAGGCTTTAAGTAGTGTTAAAAGGTTGGAAATTTGTAAAGTATCATTAATTTTAAAACATCTTAACATTTCGCTTTAGGGTAAAATAAGCAGTTTTTGAGTTGGCACCTAAAGATTTAACAAAATAAGCCTTGAAGTTACTTGATAATTGATATTTATGGGGAAATATTAAAATTGGGGGATTGTTTAATGATGTAACAGTTATTTACAATCATAACAATAGTCCATGTCGTCTCTGGCAGTTTCGGCGGCTGTTAACATCTCTCTGCAATCGTCAGAGGGCATCGCTATAGTAGGATCTTTAGTTAAAGATTAATGTTAAAAGAGGAGCAGACAGTTTTAGTTACAAAGTCTTTATTTCGAAGTAAATTCTGAGGCCATTATAATAAGACCAAATCAACGTATAACAATAGACATCCAATATATTTGTCAAATGTTGATTTGTTTTTGCTCTCTATGGTCTTAGAATTCAGACCGTAATTAGAAAATGTTCTTTGATAATTGTCAATTTGTGAGTAGCAAAAAAAAAACGACTTCAATGAAAGTCAATGGTACAGGAATCAAAATGTAAAAACGCCCAAGGTACTCGTCGAAAAACAATAAGCAACTTACTATACTATGACATAAAAACACATATTTAATCTCAATTTGAGTCTTTTATTTTGCAAATGTTTAAAACATTAGTTTATAGTGGTGAAAGGTCAATATTTACCACGGGGGATAAACAAACCGAAACCCCCCTCCGGCCCCGTTCTAGTTCTGCCCCCCCTTGAGAATATCCCGGATGCGCCCCTGTTACAGTGGAGTAGGTTAGGGGGTCCGAACCAGCTACGAAATATTAAAACAATTTTTTCTTTATGAATTAGGGAGTCAATTTCAAGACGCACTTTTTAAAAACATTGTTTCCTCTCAGGGAATGGGTCAGATGTACATTTACTTTAGGACTTGTGCTCTGCATTTAGGTGCCTTAAGGTGTGATTTTAGCTCGATTTAGAAAGCAACAGACAATTTGAAGTTGTTTACTGTTGTTACAGATTTATGGTGGTTCATGATCAAAGAGCCACTTTCCCTACCATAGTTTTGCACTGTCAGGACAGGATAAAATGTTATTTCCAGGTGTTGAATTTTTTAAACATTTTCCAGATTTCCCAGGACCGTTCGGATATCTCTCCTCTGAAATAGTATTCCGGTTACGCTACTGATTCTGGGATATGCCATGTCTACATGTCTAAGGTTGTTTTACAACTATTTTGGAGCCAAATGTGTTGCCCTTATAACAATAAACACTAAACACCCTTTAACAAAAAAAATTTTATCTTACATTTCGGCTGTAAAGTTACAATCCTCAGAGCCAATAACAAACTGACTCAGTTAAGTTATTAAAATATTATTTCCGTTTAGATGAAGTTTTGTGTTAAATAAGAAATTAGAAAAGAAACCCGATTGAAATAAATTATAGTGTTTCTTAACGCATACTTCTATTATGAATACAATGAAAACAATAATTATTGACAAAGACGACAAACACCTTTCGATAAGTTAGCAGCGTGTGACACAATAATTACAACAAATACCAACCTGTCAGCTTATTTGTATTGCAAACCATAGCATTGAATAAAATGGCGAAACCTTACAATAAGGAAAGTAAATTACAATAATGTGATGTTTTCATCCCTTTCTTAAACGTAATTTGAAAGTGACATATTTAATGCCTTATTTTGAGAATAGAATATTGTCTGATTAATAAATAAAATAGCTTATACTGACGCATTAAGTTGCTCTTAGTCACTAAATAATAGCGAACAAGAACGTGTGTTACACCCTGTCGTGGATGCTCATTATTTCTTTATTTAATCCTGAGGTTATGTATTACATGGGATAACTTCCTTGGGGCTTCACAAAAGCTTTGATCTGATCGTAAAAGGAGGTCATCTTCAGCAGCGACATAGCTTCGGTTTTATTGTCTCTGCTATAGAGTTACGTTTCATAGCTTGCTTATGGAAGAAACAAGACGTTCTGCACAGCCACGTTTGAGAGTTTTTACCATCTTCAGCGCGTGTCATGATTAAAAGCTCTTGTACTAGTTGAGCTGCTGTTGCTGCAACGTCTTTCCTAATATAATCAGTTTCGTAAGGCACGTTCTGTGAAACCGGGCGACGTATCTTCCTTCCGAATCGATTAGACAATTGTTGACCACCAATAAGGTTTAAAGGCAACCACTGTGTCAGACTTTACTGGGAATACTAAGAGAAAAGGTGTCACTTTCGAAAAGTAGTCTGCAGCCCTGAAGTTGTTGCTCAGTTCCACAGCTGGGCATCAGTTGATATCTTGTGATACTGTGGACCAGGCTCCAACACCAGTGCTCCTGACCAAGGGTCGAGGTGGTGAACATTTGCTCATGTCTTCGGTACATCAGGGTCTCATCATCTTGCCAGATCAGAGTTTGTCAAGCTTTTTCAGCGCTCCCAACAGAACAGTCAAAACCCCTGCCTGAAGATGTATTTTATAATAATTGTGTTAATTGGTGGGTGGGTGTGGGTGTGGGTGTGTGCGTGTGCGTGTGCGTGTGCGTGTGCGTGCGCGTGCGCGTGCGCGTGCGCGTGTGCGCGTGTGCGCGTGTGCGTGTGTGTGTGTGTGTGTGTGTGTGTGTGTGTGTGTGTGTGTGTGTGTGTGTGTGTGTGTGTGTGTGTGTGTGTGTGTGTGTGTGTGTGTGTGTGTGTGTGTGTGTGTGTGTGTGTGTGAACGCAAGGGCCACTTAGTAGATGTACAAACCCGTTTCAAAGATAAAGTTAATAGCTGGAACAACGTATAAACTGTAAATATATAGTTTATATATATATATATATATATATATATATATATATATATATATATATATATTAGCTATTCTCACTGATGATGATGATTTTGACATTTAAACGCTTTTGAGGAATAAACGAGTTTGATTTTAATTTTGTGTTTGTTATTATTTAGTTATCTGATGCTACAAACGTAACTAAAGCTTTGCTTATCCTATTAGGTATTTATTCGTTGGAGACCAAACAGTTGTTCAAAATGTACTTCTATTGTTCGAGATAAGATAGGGGTAGTCCGTGATGCAGAGGGAGGCACCTCTTTACGCCTCCGGTACACGGCAGAACGAGCGCCAATGGTGCTATTATTTGTGGCCTTCTCTTAATTACACACGTTCCTACATTACTCATACGAATATTCGATGTGTGCTTCCAAATCCTCGGGAAGAAGGCTGCACTGGGAAAATTACTCTATGACCCCAGGGGAGAGAAGGTAATGCAGGAGCATGGTAAATCGCAGTAACTGCCAACCCATGCGAGCCATAACTCTCCATAATACCTCACAATTTTAGTGCGTTCTGTTAGGGGAACCTAAAGGTTAGATTAGAATGGGTTAGGCTAGGTAAATATATGCCGTAATTTTTTCTAGATTTATAACTTAGCGTTCTTCTTTTACTTTAAACACTCAGGTTTGAGACTGGGTTGGTGTTATATGATCTTGTTACATAAGGTGAAAAATTCTTATTGCTTTTTATTTAACTCATTATAAACCTGCTTTGATAATATTTACAGAATGTGTCATAAAATTAGCCTAAAATGTTTGTCTACCTTAATCTACTCTAAAACGTTTGAGCCTCGTTTGTTAGCACGGGGAAAACTATCTCAGAAACAAGGTTCAAAGAGAAAGTATTCATGCTACCTATATTCCCTGATGATGACTTTGTCGTTGAAACGCGTTATATTATATAATTATTATCTCAATTAAATTTTTTTTTCAAACAAGGTTATTAAAAATCCATTTCATTTAAAATTTGTAAAATTGTAAAAAATTGTTATAAACTTCGAAGCCGTGTCCAATCAAAGTGCTTTAATAATATTCCTCGATTGATCGGTTCTGAATCTGCATACGGAGATGCTCCGTCCAGCTGCTGTCGACTACTCGACCTACCTACACAGCACATGCCTTCCAAACGAGAATCGGGTTTTGCCAACTTGCCATATAAGGAGATGACTTTTTCTTATCTCTAGCCATTTCCGGTTGTGTTTAGGTGTATTGTATTAGTCACTCTTAGTTTCGGTCCTGGGAACACACGGATTCAAACTTAGAAGTTGGCAAAACTAGGTTTGCAATCTTCAGAAACACAGAAAAATTATAAAAATTAGAAACAAAAATTTCTCATGTTTAGAGTAATAATTCGCTGTAGAATAGTATGCTATATTTTTTAAACTTGCAGTAGACACGATGTTAAACAGTTTTTTTCAAATTCTAGTTAATTAATTACAGTATTTAATTATTTATTTTGATTAATTAAATTCGTTTTCTATTTTAACATTTAATATTGTGATTCTGTCATATGCATATTATTATATAAGAATATATATATATATATATATATATATATATATATATATATATATATATATATATATATATATATATATATATAGGCTATTAATTGTAATTATTTAATAAAAAGTAACGTAAATAAAATTTTTCTTTGTTGACCAAAGACGGAATCGACTTAATTTTTGTTTTCATGTTCCTTGTCAATCTTTTATTAGATAAAGCTATTTAAAATTTGCCCGTTTTGCATCAAATTTCAAACCTTCATAATGGAATTTCAATATAAAACTTCAAGCTGGTTTCCTATAAAATGAGTAAACAATAAGCTGAACGCTGTCAATAAATAGCATATACAATGTCCGTAAAAGTACGACCTCGTTTAGCGACGGACACATTTTGGAGAAGTATAACTTCCGAAACGTCCCTGGTTTCAGAAAAGATGACAAACGAAATTAATGGTAAATTGGAATAAAATATGAAGTGTTCGTAATGAATTCAGTAAGAAATAAGACTTCGCACATGTAGTAAAAGGGCTAGGTCAACGTGCTGGCGACAAAAGAAGCAAACCTACTGTCAGAAGTGAGGACACACATCTTTCCTTTGTGGCTAAGAAATGCCTCAGTAAGAGTTAAATTCGACAAGTGAAGTGAATGCGTCTAAAATAGTAATAATGTGTAAGTGGTAGAAATGTGAATAGAAAAGTGAAATAGTTATATGACTAACCCTAACGAGTCAGGTAAAAACAAGTAATACAAACAAAACTTATTTATTCTGAATAGAAGTTAGTTCCTGTTCAGGCCAACAAAGAAAAAGTCAATTTAACTTGATTTTTTTTTTAATGATTTAAATAAAGAAACGTAACCTATAACCTTGAAACGGCTGTTCTACCACATAACCTATAAAATAAAATCAGCTGTTTTATGAAATCATATATTATCACTTATTTTAAGCCAAATGGGACGAAATAACTGTATTGCATACCTCCACCCTTTTGTTAAAAGTTTTTCTCCTACGTAAAACTAAACTTAATTCAATAAATTTATAAATGAATCATTATTTGAAAAAACTGTATTAACATAAAGTGTCATTTACTACAAGTTGGAATGTATTTGAACTAGAGGGGATGAACAAAATATAATTTAATAAAGTTTGAAAATTTTGACCTAGGTATAGGTAAAGTGTGAAATAATAGAAGGAATTGAATAAAGGTAATTTAATAGCGTGCTCGTGTGTGTATAATTAAATAAATAACTTTTTTACCCTCTTAATATTTCTTTGTAGAAATATTCTATGTTACAAAGTTGTAGAATATTTTCTAGAAAGTAGGATTCAGTGAAAATTAAAGTTTACTTTTATTTTTTTCCATAGCTGATTTTATAAATAAGTAACACTCTCTAGCCTACATGTAATTAAGTTTAATATTCATTGAGTACTTTTTAAATTATAAAAGTGTTTAAATTTAGAAGAAATTAAGTGCAATTATTTTGTCAATATGAGTCTAACTCGTAGAGTTTGAATAACATAAAATGGTATTTAATTATACAAATGTTACCGTTCACTGAGTACTTTTCAAATTAGAAAAGTATTTGAAATAGGAACAAATTAAGTGCAGATATTTGTCAATATATCTCTAACTAGAAGAGTTTGAATAGCATTAAATGGTATTTAATATTCAAAATGTCGGTATAAATTAGCTACTATTGCGTGCGAAATCTCAATACCCCAGATAGCATTTTGAGCTACGTCATTGGTACTTTCTAACTGGTATCGCCCGTAACGACTAGAGTTTAAGGTTCCGTTTATTTACGCTAATCTCTTGTTGGAATATAACAGTTAGTGGTAATAAAAGAGAGATCGTAATACGTCGTGTGGTAACCCGAGCTCCATCAGGCGACATTAAACCTTCGTGCCATACGCTGGCTATGTACGCTGTGTAAAGGGTTTTACGAGTGTGAGAGCTGTGGAAACGACGCTTTCTGCACACTGGGCAATGTGAAACAATAGAGCAGGAATTTAGCTGACTCCAATTTGCTTACATTTCGTTGCGACACTGCGTCTTTCATAAACATGTTGAAGCAAATTTAATGCCCTCGTAAAGTAAAACAAGGCACTGCTGAGTTTTGATAATTATACCTATTTCTGTCGCCGCTCCCTCCCACAATGTGACGGACAGTCGTTCCGGTTTCGTTGCATCGGGGTATTTCCTCGGCAGCTACTGAACCAAGACTAATTTATTGCTTTGGGGAATTAATGTACAAAACATAAAGTGATAATTGATAGTAAAGTTATATTTAATGAATTTATATGTTGAAATGAAGTTTCCACGTGAGGATTATTGAATATCTCATTTTATGGTAAATGAACTAAGATTTTGTGGGTCATAAGCTTATGAAAAATTAGGTGTTCGTTATTGGAAAATTATTTTTTACTTTTTAGTAAGCAAAAATTATATGCTGGTATTTTTTTAAAGTAGGTTCTGTTTTTTTAAAGTTTTATTTCTTTATTTTTAGAGGTGTGATCTCTAAACCCTATCTACATTATAAAAGATTTTCGTTTCTACAGCTTATTATGTTGGCACTATTGCCAATATTTGTTCATACAAATTTACAATGTGTATAGCCCTCTAGTCATATTGCTTGATCGTTTTTCAAACTATTAAAACGCCCTTAAACAAACCAGTTAAAGATATTGAAAATCATATCATTTCATTACACGAATACATAGAGTAACATATGCTTGATATTCTATTAATAAAAGTTCCTACAATTCTACATATTGTGTCTTATCTTGCAACTATTTTTTATCATTTCCATTTAAAAACGTGTTACTAACCATGTAATGCAATATATCAGGAAAATATACAATAATGCTGTCTCTAACATTTATTAGGAAAAACATTTTTTATACATAGAATATTAATAAAAAAATTAATGAACATTGGTAGCAAAATTATATTTAATAAATTTATCTGTTGATATTTAGTGAAGTAATGAAGTTTCTACCTGAGGATTATTGAAAATCTCATTTTATAGTAAATGAACTAAATCGTATTTTCAGTGTATTTATTTTGGCAAATCTCATTCGAGTTTTTCAAAGTTAAATATCAATGTGAGTAGACTATCGAAAAAGCCGCATTCATGAGGAAAATTCGTTCTTTAGAATCCGATAATGCTCGTTCTTAGCGGCTTACTCAAGCAACAGATAAAAAACCTGTTCGTTTTATACTTATTTTTTTCTATATTATTTTTATGTGTGGTAGAATACTATGTAAAATAAATGCTGTGATTGTTTGTTTTGCTTAGTTATAATAGTTCATAATCCTTGTTAAAAAAACAATTACAAATCAGATGGATTGGAATGTAACTATAGTGGGACCACCGGGATAGTTTCCGCTTTCATTTTCAAGAAAAATCACTGTGATAGGTTTAATACTTCTAAATATATTGTGAACAAACATTAAAAAAGCCACAGTCGAATACAGAACCTGTAGTTGAAGTAGGTTTAAAATGGCACATTAAATTTATTATATAAGTTATAAAAACTTTACAAAATGCTGATATTTTTGGGCGCTTGTATGAATTACTAGACCCTACCGAACAAAGAGTTTTTATACGATATGAATAGGCAAACATAAAGTTAAATTTACTAGTCTTCGCGTCTCAATCACAAAAGCGCTGTGCTCGAATTTTGACAACCAACTAACAACTATTTTGAAGTGAAAACAAATCGACGCCTACAAAAGCTCATTGGATGGATATAAACATACAATTTCGCGCCAGTATAGTTTCCGTCAGGTTACACCATAATTAACCTCAAAATGAATTGAATGATAACATATGATTTCATGCAACAGCTGATTTTGTGTTATAAGTTATGTTGTAGAACAGCTGTTTTACTCGTAGGTTATGTTACATTATTTTTTGTACATTGTTAAGAAAAAAGGTTATTACTAAATACTTTTGATCAGTTAATAAATATATTAATTTATTTAAATTTCGATAATCTCAGTACTAATATTTCAATATAACGATAATAATAAGTTATGTATTTTTAATCCAATATTTGGAATGAAAACATTCTTAGGCGCGGCTAACAACAAATGTTTAGGTAGTTGCCCACGTAAAATTAAATATTTTTCTCATGTCGTGGCCATGAAAATTCTGAAGAGTGTTTACAATTTTGACGGCACTCCTTCGAGCGAGAATACTTATTTTTTTAAAATAAGTTTAAACAAATTACTTTAAAAACTGAGTACAAAAATCTCAAGTAAAGGCCAGGATAGGTAATTAAGGAGGTGGGCTATAATTGTACTGACAGTTACCATGGTAACGGCGAGCCTCACCTGGAGGCGGGACGCATTCGTAGGTGTCGCAACAGTCGCCTGGCACCTTGGAGGCTATCCTCTTCAGGATGGGTTTGGCGAAGCCCAACGGACACTTGTTCTGCTGATCACACCTCGCAAGGTCACAGATGCACAGGTTTGGGTTGTCCGGAGCGGGCACAGAGTCCGAGGAGCACATGATGTCTTCGTCACATCCTTCTGTGCAATTCCCTGAAAGCAGAACAACGGGCTGTTAGTATCAGTTTAGTACACACAGGTCACTGCTTAGGCAGAGATTGTTAAGGGCTGAATAGAAAACGAAATTTCAGGTGGAAATGAAGCGTACAGAAATAGAGCGCACTTCAATAGGGCGCACTGGGCCAGAGATAAATGTAACAAGAGGTATGTGGCGCATAGCAAGGTGGGACACAGTAATGTGGCGAAACTCATTATGATAGAGAGAAATGAGCCAGAGATCAATGTGGCGCACAGCTATGTGACCAACATAATTATGGCGGAAAGAAATTAGCCAGATATCATGTGGCACAGACTGTACTTACGTCCGAAAAATTTAAAAAAACGAATAAAATAAATATTTATTTTTAGAATGAACCAAGAATGTTTAATTTCTTTTGTAGAAAAATTTGCCACGAACATGGAAGTATAGCCGAAAGCTCACGCTGAAGGACTTTGTAAGTTCGATCTAAAATCGGCCAATAGAAATCGTGTTTTAATGTATTGTGATATTTTTGTACTGATATATTTCAACAAAATTTGTCTTCACGCAGTCATGTGATATTTTTGTACTGATATATTTCAACAAAATTTATCTTCACGCAGACAATGTTTTTTGTAAAGATTGTACAGTAAAATGTGCAGGAAATTGGATATAAAATATTAACTCATTGGGGATTTTAAACTCTTTCCTTTTGTAAATACATTGGAGCCCCCATCTTCCTGAGGGGCTTTCACTTCGCAGAACTATCAAGAAGACAGCTTACAATTGATAAACGCTGGCCTCAGAACCCTTAATGAAAAGTAAAGAAACTCGAGGGAATAAGCTAACGAAATGGTCGGAGCCCGCTACGCAGACGAGGGAACCAGGCGAGAGCTATGCAAACACTCTCCACTCGAGGACGCCACTTTACTGCCTCTTATGAGACCCTAAGCGTGTGTTTTGAGGTAGTGGTAAAATATTTGCAGGAAGCTAACGAAAATGGAATTTCAATTCCATTTTGCTCAACCCAACTTTGTGGTAAGAAATGATAGAAGTTCCGATTACAATGTCTTAAAACGCAACATTTACTTGTGTATGTGTGTGTGTGTGTGTGTGTGTGTGTGTGTGTGTGTGTGCGTGCGCGCGCGTTAAAACTATACCTCACCTAGTTATTGCACTTACTAAGCAACGTTTTTAGCTCGATCCTTGTCTTAAGGAGCTAAAGAGGTCAGTCGCGATAGATAAAGGGCTATATCCCCTAAAATTGGAGATTTTTATTTAACAAAAAAGATTCTAAAGCATTGTTTGTAGAAAAGAAAATGGAAAGAGCTGTCTGTCTCTGCAAACGTGGAATGAGGTGAAAAGGGAGAAACCTTCTGGTGAAAAATTTGTGAATGGGAACGGATTGGAAGAAACTGTCTGCTAAAAGATGTGTAGAAGGGAACAAAAAGGAAGGCATTTTCTGATGAAAGATGTTTGAATGGGAACGGAACGGAAGAATACACTTGAAGAAGGATGTTTGAGAGGGAACGTAACACAAGGAAATGGCTGGTGAAGATGCGTGGAAAGGTACGGTAAGGAGGTACTTTTTGAAGGAAACGCAACGGAAGGAAATTACTAGTGATAGATGTGTTGAACGGAACTGAAAGAAATAAATGCTGAGAGATGCGTTGAAGGGAAAAGAATAGAAGGAAATGACTGCTAAAAGAAGAATGGAAGGTATCGGAACAGAAGTAAATGTACGGAGCTGAAGGAAATGCCTCCCGAAAGATGTATAAAAGATAACGGAACGAAAAGAAATGGCTGCTGAAAGAGAACGGAATGGAAGGAAATCATTGCTGAAAAACGAGAAGAGAGAGACGAAAAGTTAGGAACTTTATGGAGAAGAAAACGGATTGGAAGAAGGCAACTGTTAAAGGCTGCGTTGGATGGAAAGAAAAACAGGAAGGAACCGCTTGTAGACGGACGCATTGAAGTAAAGGATAACTGATAGAACAGTTTGTTGACAGAGGCATGAAAGTAACGAAAAATGGTAGGAACTGTCGGGGTAGGAGAAGGCATTGCAAATGTGTGTGTGTGTGTGTGTGTGTGTGTGTGTGTGTGTGTGTGCGCGCGCGCGCGCGCGTGCGTGCGTGCGTATAAGATGGATATTAAGGACAAACACCCCCTTGATCTGGGATGAATGGAAGGATACGGTTGTTTAATAGTAGGAAAATTAAGGTAGATGGAAATTAGGTAGAACGAAGGTATGACGTTATCAATTTGTCCTGGGAATTGTGGACAATTATAGCACATGTGGGGAGAGTTGTTTAAAAATTACAGGAGTGTAAGCGCTGACAACATAGTCGGTGATGGAAGTCAGTGAGACGAAAGTGGGGGAATAGTTTGACTTGCTAAAGCAAGTTCCTTCTCAATAAACATACCCATGTCAT
This sequence comes from Prosapia bicincta, assembly GCA_036971475.1. Lineage (NCBI taxonomy): Eukaryota > Metazoa > Arthropoda > Insecta > Hemiptera > Cercopidae > Prosapia > Prosapia bicincta. The sequence continues at coordinate 93,194,041 of JBAIZL010000010.1, forward strand.
GTCCTTGGCATTTAAGAGCATTGCTTGAACGTAAAAATTATACTATGCAAATACAAAAAGGAACTTACTACCGTACGTAATAACATGACTTCAAGTGACCTCAACGACAGTGTATAGCTGCGCGAGTGACAATAAAATGCAGGCCGTAAACTTAACGACACAATAATGCACTCCTTCCATGAAGACGTTCCAAAGCTATCTACACCCTGTACAAGGTCAGATGTCATACAAACAAACATCTACGCTCTATTCTTGGAAGTCTAAATTAGGAAGTTAATTGCCTTACTAATGAAGCTGGCACGATTTCATTGATGAGAAAGACAATCCACAAACACGGTTCTAAGAAACGAAATATCAATGAATCGGTGTCTTCAAAGCAGGCCGTGCAATTAGGAGCCCAACTAATAGCCTGTATAGATAGCGCGCGCTTCCAACAAATTCGTGTTGAATGGTGATTAATTGGTACTATAAACATGTCATCCAATCGTGCTCTATGCTCGTCCAATGCAACCGGATTCATAAACAAGATAACGTAGCCTACTCAAGGCCGATTTACAGTTGTACAGTTATTTATTAAGTCTTAATGCCATAATTCGAAAATACACACACTAAAAAAATGTTCTCAAGACTGTCGGGTGCTGCACCCTCTAAAGGGGTATGGGGGGGTTCCCTTGATGACACACACACACACTCACACACACACACGCACACACAAGCGCGCGCACACACATTAAAAACGAGTCGTAAACAGACTTTTAACTTGAAATAATTTAATTTATAAAAAATGAGGTTTTTAAGAGATCGTCCAGAACCTAAAATAACCTTATAATCGACTTTAATAGTCCGAGTCGCCTTAAATATTTAATGCATAGTCTAATGGGCTATTAAAAAACTATAAAACTTGTACAATACAGAACCTAACGTAACCTGACTTATATTTATAGGTTTATATTTTTAAATTGAAATTTTAAGATTCACTACATTCATCAATGTATAAATACAGTACTAGATTACCTTTAGATTTTATTTTACAAAGCTAAATGTGCAACATTATTTATTTTACGGTAAATGAACATATCTAATAAATATAGCTCAATTCATTTGCTAGTCACTATATTAGATAACTATGTAATCAGTAACGTATTATAAAATAGTATAATCCGCCTGAGAGATACGTTTAACCTATTGCAATGTACAAATACAGAGATTAACTGACAACGAGTAAAAAAAAAGATGTTGTATGTAGTATGGCATAATTTAATTAAACACGTGTTTGAATATTTAGAAAATCGCATTCGAAATTAAACATAACCTCTAAGTAACCTCTAAGTAAAGACGGAAACAGATCTTAGCGTTAACCTGCAGCCATGTTTGGTTTTCAAAAATCTTCGGGGTAGATCGTTGATCTCTGAATGGTTATGCATTGTCTTAGAAATTTCTATGATGTCATCTTCTACCAAATTGCTTGCAAATTGTTTTTATATGATGAAACAAGTCTTTTTCACTTTATTTATCGTGAAATACGAATATTGTAATTTGAAACAATGTGACGTAAGTAAGAATGAATAAATGACATTTCCAGATTGTAAAAAGTGGCATATGGCATTGTGATTCAGTCATATGTATACATATTTATATTAATTGTAATTATTTAATAAAAAGTAACCAACATATTTTTTTCTTTGTTGGCCTAAAAGTAGAAATTTATTATTTTTATATTACTTGTTTATTAACAATGCAGCGTCAAGATATAATACCAACATAGTTCCATTTTTCTTACACTCAACACCTCTAGCTTGAGAGATGGGCAAAACATAATTCAAGTGTTCAGATTCCATTTCCTGAATTAGATCAAAATGTGATATCGGGGCTTCTACCCAAGTCTGTAGTAGATGAACCCGAGTAAAGAATATGTGTAGTTTTATCGGCGTGCTCCCGCGAACGACTTATTTATTTTGTGTTATTTGAATTCAGGAAAATACCATTTCATATAGGCGTTAAAGTTATTGTAAATTATTCCAGTAGGAATGCACCACTCTCCTGTCAGAGAAAATGGCAAAGAAAGCTTTGTTCAGCCTCGACCTGCTGTGGGTCAAGTCTAGAGTCTATACTTTAAATTGCTTTCTAAAGAGAGATCCCAAACTTGCGAGATTTCCGACTAGAAATGTCATCAATGTTTGGAAGTACATACCTATGTGAAACTGTGTTTTAGTCTATGAGTTTTATAAAACACCAAAATAGAAACAAGTTTTCTGATGTATCTGTAGGCTACTTCATCTCATGAGGTTGGCTACAGCTGAGCTAGGAGCGGATATGCGTTCTTTGGTGGATGCAGCTGATCGACCACAATGTTCACAATATATATATATATATATTTTTCTCATTTCAGTGTTTGTGTTGATTAATAAAACTATTTTTTTCTGTAGTTTTTCTTATTTGTGTAAAAGAAAGAGCGAGAGTCTTGAGAAAGAACGAATATTACTTATATCTGTTTTATTTGTAACTTTACTTGAACTCCTGTTGCTATTTTAAATTTAAATTTAAAGTATTACTATGTGGCCCCCACCACGCTCAAGGCCCTCTAGGTTCTGGACATCCCTGCTATAGACTATATACTTGTTTGTCCGTTACCCTTCTGTTGGCAATGTGGAATGCAAGCAAGATAGATGGGAAGCGCGTGATGACGTCACAGTCTTAGCAGCGAGGCGAGATTGCACAGGGTCGCTTCCCTGCTATAGACTATATACTTGTTTGTCCGTTACCCTTCTGTTGGCAATGTGGAATGCAAGCAAGATAGTTGGGAAGCGCGTGATGACGTCACAGTCTTAGCAGCGAGGCGAGATTGCACAAGGTCGCTTCCCTGCTTATATTCGCGACGATATGTCAAAGAGAAGGACAAACTATAAGAATTGATAACGCTACACCGAACCTAATACTCTATACGTGAAAGAAACAAGTAATAAAATCAAAATTGTTTAAAGTCAATTCCTACTTAGAGAAAACTTTTATTTTAGTTATTTTTTATTAAATAATTACAACTAATATAAATATAGTAATATAACCTATGCGTAAAAACAGCTGTTTACCACGTAACCTATAACATAAAATCAGCTGTTTTATGAGAACATATGTTATCACTAATTTTAAGCCAAATGGGACGAAATAACTATATTACATATGTTGCTCTTTTGTGAAACGTTTTTCTCCCATATAAAATTAAAATTAATTCCATTTAATTCAGTTAATGAATAGTTATTTTTTAAAAATTTGATTAACATTGAGTGGATGAATAAAATGAATTTTATAAACTATTGAAAGTTTGAACAAGGTATAGACTATATTAGGGAGAATGTGGCCTAATAGGAGGAATTAAAGAAATGACTGCGACAATAAATGGTTGTACGTGTGTAAAGTATGTAAATGAAAAGGAGTGATGTAAAAAAACGTTTCATAATTTTCTTTTCACCATATATGTATAAATATTTTCTACTTTTTTTGTGGAAAACAAAACTTTCAAGTATTGTTCACCCTTGATAATATATTTTTAACCCGATCCTCGTCTTTGAAATGACCTTAGCTGTTCATGTTTCTATAACGTAATGATGCATCATAGTATTAAATTATTTTGAAATGAGGTCTGCAATTTGTGGCCGGTTCGCATCAAAACAAGCTAATGAATAGCTAACTGTGCACTTGGCACCGCATACCCTGCGCTCAAAATACCTCCGTCCGTCCTCAACTGGTTTGTTTTCAATTCATTTATCACGTTTTTTTTGTTGTTATTTCACCTACCCGTTTACTTCGGGTAAGTACTTGCCAACATCCAAGACGTTTGCTTTGTTCTTGCTGTCACAGTAATTGCGATTGGGCTTTAGAAAATGGCTGCCCTTTTCAACGTAATGTTGGCGTTTTGTAGCGAGTTGTATTTTTACGCGTGCATTTCTGGTTTGTAAGGCATTCATATTTTGTAATTTATCACATTTACCTTAAACAAACATCATGATGGGATGAATGTTTCGTCATTGATGTTACAAACTGATGTTGCAAGCAGTACCATCTGCTGTTGTTGATAAACAGATAGTGCAGTAAACTCATGGTTTGCGTTTTATTTAAGAAGAAAATATTAGTAATGTGTTTTGTAGCTTAGATGTACAGAATATCTGGGAGATTAGTTGGTCGTAAAAGGTTGTGTTGAAACCTTCACGTTCGTCCCCTCTACACACGACTGTTCCTAGTTGTTGACAGTTCGCTAGAGCTTTGCGTTGTCAATACCTTTGATTCCAGCTGTAATATTGTTCATCAGATCACCTAACGTCTGAGGGAGTGTAGCGTAGACTCTTCTCTTAAGAAATCTCCACAGGAAGAAGTCTAGTGTGGCAAGTTCGGTGATCTTGGTGGCCATAAATTCCTGGAAACTGTTCGGTCTTCAAAGTAACTTTGGATCAGCGCCATAGACTTCCGTGCCGTATGGCAAGTGACACCGTACCCTCTCTCGTTTGTGAAACATGCAATGGACAGTATACCAGGAATTTGCACTGTGGCCATTAACATTCCATCCTCTTCATCTTATCTGGCTGAGGCAGTTCATGAACAGACGTTACCCTATACAGCTTTAAGCCATCCTTCTTCACAGCTCTCTGACACATCGTGTTTGAGTACCTGGTCTCCTTTGGCAGACGCCTTAAAGACTTACTGGCTGACTGCTATAGGTGCCTTCGAACATCCACATCGTCTTTGAGTACCTGGTCTCCTTTGACAGACGCCTTAAAGACTTACTGGCTGACTGCTGTAGCTGCCTTCGAACATCCACATCGTCTTTGAGTACCTGGTCTCCTTTGACAGACGCCTTAAAGACTTACTGGCTGACTGCTGTAGCTGCCTTCGAACATCCACATCGTCTTTGAGTACCTGGTCTCCTTTGACAGACGCCTTAAAGACTTACTGGCTGACTGTTGCAGTTGCCTTCGAACATCCACATCGTGTTTGAGTACCTGGTCTCCTTTGGCAGACGCCTTAAAGACTTACTGGCTGACTGTTGCAGCTGCCTTCGAACATCCACATCGTGTTTGAGTACCTGGTCTCCTTTGGCAGACGCCTTAAAGACTTACTGGCTGACTGCTGTAGCTGCCTTCGAACATCCACATCGTGTTTGAATACCTGGTCTCCTTTGACAGACGCCTTAAAGACTTACTGGCTGACTGCTGTAGCTGCCTTCGAACATCCACATCGTGTTTGAGTACCTGGTCTCCTTTGGCAGACGCCTTAAAGACTTACTGGCTGACTGTTGCAGCTGCCTTCGAACATCCACATCGTGTTTGAGTACCTGGTCTCCTTTGGCAGACGCCTTAAAGACTTACTGGCTGACTGTTGCAGCTGCCTTCGAACATCCACATCGTGTTTGAGTACCTGGTCTCCTTTGGCAGAGGCCTTAAGACTTACTGGGTGATTGCTGTAACTGCCTTCGAACATCCACAGCAACCACTGGAAGTCAGTGCGAACGATTCTTACCGGTTTCACACACAAGATGTCCTGTTTCCAACTTGTGTATCATTCGCAGTATTGTGTTCCTGTATGGACGATTATCGCGAGATGAAATCAAAACTCCTAGCCCTGCTGCATCACTTGAAACCTTTCGGAGTGTTCCTTTTCAATTAACGGAATAATGAAAATCATGAGTTTTATTTGAATCACTCTGTACAAACCAATACAATAGTTATATGTTAATATTACCTACTTCAAAAAGAACGTGTCTTTATAGTCCACTGTACAGATCCCTGATGTGTTGATGCTCCAAATGCTCTTGTCAAGTCAAGAGGATAATGGTATCATGCATGTTAAAGAGATGGTAGAATAGCGTTCGTATTTGTCCCCTCACACTAATCACGTACTGTATTAGAGTAGACTATAACCGAATTTTAATAAGTCTATGTCAGATTTATGTCGATTGAAAAGAGAGATTTCAAGATTATCTCTAATAGAAACGACGGTTCGAAATTAGAATGAGACGAAGACGTATCAGAAATGTATTTCGGGCAAACGTGTGTGGGTGTAGCGTATTCAACTACTGTAAGTAGAGAATTTAGAGTTCAATGACAGAACTTTGAGAATAAAGAGGGCGATGAGTAAAGGGATTTCAAAATGAGAGGCTTTATAAATAATGTAGTAACTTTTTTCCATAATATAACGTATTAAATAACATTTGTCTTATTTCAAACTATCACGAAACTAAGAAAATACACGTGGGTACTGAAAGCTAAAGAAAATTAACATCTGCGACTGGATAAATTATACAACTAATATTTGTAATACAGGAATAAGACTATTTTTTAAAAAATGCTGATGACGTCATAGACTGTAGGGTCAAAATGGGGCAATATCTAACACAATGTTGACCATAGTGTTTGGAATGGGCATATATAGTGCAGTGTCAAAATTGTTGTAAAAAAAGGTTCATTCGAAGGCACATTTAAACATAAGTTCTAAGAATGGTCTATTTTATGGTAGTCTATATTCCTAGACAATGTTGTTAAAATGGTACATTATATGGTACAGGGCTAGTCATTATGGTTAAAGTGGTGCCTTATAAGGTACAGTGATAGTCATTGTTTTTAAAATGGTGCATTATATATTACAGCGCTAGTCATTGTTAAAATGGTGCGTTATATGTTACAATGGTAACCATTATCAAAAAGGTGCACGTACGTAAACAGTATGATGAAGTAAAGTGAAACAGACGACGTTTGAAATATTTATTTGGTGTAATGCGTTGAGAAACGGATGTGGTAATAAATGAGGTTATGTTAACAATGGTTATTGAAGAGTAACTGAAGAGGGGTGTTTGTAGAACGTCTGGTTTGCAGTTACGGACGTGACGTAATCTCGGATAGAGAGATTTCAATGGAATAAGAAGACATCACGTCACTGTGAAAGTGCCATCATTTCATGTCAGCTAATTAGTATTTTCTTTCAACATTCACCAGTAAATAAATCATCTCGAACAAAGTATTAGAAAACAGTTTAGAAGTAAACACAATTAATTCCCACACATTACTGGGCGCCCGCGCCCTGAAGATAACTGCATTCTTGTTCTATTTTGAAAGAGTTGCAGAGGGAAGGGAAGTGTTCTTTTCGGGATTGTTTGGTAAAATTTATTTAGACACTTTGCCAAATCTTGCAGCGCAGTGTTTGTATCTCGAAATAACCAATGCACCGCTAAACTGAACTATATTTACACCGCCATCATGGTGCGAACTCAATAGGGCAAAACGGAGAAGGACGTATTTGCGAAGCAACAATGTTTTATAGGTGTTAATAATGGCTTACTCGCTTGAAATCAACGTTACCGGAAGAAACAATTTGTAAACAATTAACAGAGAATTATAAACACTTGACAGGTAGCGGATACTAAGTTTGCTGTTAAACAAAACAAGTTAGTCACTTTTTACAATCTGGAAATGTCATTTATTCATTCTTACTTGCGTCACATTGTTTCAAATTACAATATTCGTATTTCACGATAAATAAAGTGAAAAAGACTTGTTTCATCATATAAAAACAATTTGCAAGCAATTTGGTAGAAGATGACATCATAGAAATTTCCAAGACAATGCATAACCATTCAGAGATCAACGGCAAAATAGAAAGTTAAATTAATTATTAAAATTAACCTACCCTAAAATATACTCGTATAATTTTTTATAAGAATTATTTACGATATTGGGTGGTAACCATGGCAACAATATTTGGCCACACCGATAAGAAGACGGGATTGTTTTAGAGTAAAGGTTTCGACAACCAGGTGGGGCAAAAAAAATTGCATATGTATATCTCTAAAAATCCATTACCAGTTATCGGCAGGTTGGCTCAGTGCCAGAGCGTTGGGTTTCAAACAAGTAGTCAAAGTTCAATCCAACCTGAAGAAATCAACTTGTTTTTAATTAAACATAATTAATTAACATTTGAAAAAACTGTACTATCATCAAATACCCATCACTACAAGTTTTAAAAAAATGTATTTAAACTTGAATGAATAAATAAAAAGTATTTTATTAACGATTGAAAATTTGAGCATTAAATATATAAATATACGGAGAGTGTGAACTGATAGAACGAATTGAGAAAAACCAAACATAAAAAATTAATAGACCTATATAGATAATTGAAGGTGTTAAATCGTCCTAGAGTTAAAAATCTGTTCCAAAATAAAAATAATAATCAAAACAGGGCCATTATTCTTTTATTGTGCGCATCAAAGTTAGCAAGACGGCATTTTAACTCTTCTAGTTTGAAGGTTAGGTAAAACCAATTTTTCAGTTCAAATCTGATTTATAAACCTGTATATTATTATTTTTTAACTTCTGTTATTAGCACACACTGTCCATATATATATGTAGTATATTTATAAATCTTCAATCGTTAATAGAATTCTTTTTATTCAGCTACTAAAGTTCAAATACATTTTTTCAGCTTGTAGTTAATAACGATGTTAATACAGGTTTTTTCCAAATAATAATTCATTAATTAAATTTATTTCTGCTATTATTGTTTCTAAATGACTTATTCATAAACACAAGAAATATATACAAAACTTTAATCTCAAAAACGTTTCAACTAGAATATTTCGTCCTCATCAGTGATTCTATCACAAACATATAGGCCTAACTGTAATTAAAGAAAAAAATGTATTTATTTATAACCTTAACTCACAAGCCACCTTGAATAGGCTTAACTCACAAGCCACCTTGAATAGGCTTAACTCACAAGCCACCTTGAATAGGCTACTGTTAACATTGTCCATATATATATATATATATATATATATATATATTTTAGGTTAGTTTTGGTTGGTAAAGATTATTTAGATTTTTTGGACTAGGAGACTGACAGACTTACCTTGGTAAGAGTCCACACTGTAGTCTTGAAATAGAAACACATATTGTATTTACTTGTTGACAACTTGTATTTATTTTATTTCATTCTCTCATATTTCTTTTTGTGTTTTCTCTTCGATTGACAAAGACCACTGTGTGGTTGAAATATATCATTGTTTAAGTGCTTTTATGTGTTTCTATTTCAAGACTACAGTGTGGACTCTTACCAAGGTAAGTCTGTCAGTCTCCTAGTCCAAAAAATCTATATATATATGTAGTATATTTATCAATCTTCAATGGTTAATACATTTCTTTTTATCCAACTACTGAAGTTCAAATACATTTTTTTAACTTGTAGTTTATGACACGATGTTAATACATTTATTTTCAAATATTAATTAATCAATTAAATTTCTTTTTGCTATTATTGTTTCTGAATGACTTATTCTTTAATATCAGAAATATATACAATTTACAACAAAATTTTATTCTCAAACACGTTTCAAGTACAATATTTCATCATCAGTGATTCTATCAGAAACATAAACCTTAAATTGAAAAAAATATATATATTTATTTATAACCTAACTCACAAACCAGCTCGAATATTGTCTATAGTTATTTCTAAATTATTAAATTATTAACTTCGCTTTCTATTTTGCCACTTAATATTGTGATTCTGTCATACATATGTATATACGTATTTATATAATTTGTAATTACTTAATAAAAGGTAACTAAATACAATTTCTCTTTGTTGTTCTAAGTAGGAATGGACTTTAATTTTGTTTATATAACATGTTTATAGGTAGCCTTTATATTACAGTATACGTTTTACTTGTATACCTAAATCCTTTTTTTGCAAATCCAAAATTTACAGGTAGTAAAATGTCCACCTATTTAAACGCCTTAACACATATGATTACATAATTGTTGCTCTAGTTCAAACTACAGGGAGCAATTGGTCCAGTTTGTATCTCAGAACCATGAACATAGCAACGAGAAAAGCGTCAGTAAGTGGTTATTGTCTGACAGTTAAATTATTACAAAACGTCAGGGAAAGTTTTTTTTTTGCAAGTAAATAAAAAAGACAGTTTCTCAGATTCAGTTATTAAGATTAAAACCAAGTCACCCTTTCCATTGTCAATGGGAACAAAAGTTTCTCAAAGCGCGGCAGTTTGCTCTCCGAGTTTACGGCGTTTAAAAGACATCTCGCAACTTTACTCATAAAACGAGTGTTGACCTACGCTTCAAACGGAAGATAAAAAACTTTGGCATCAGAGAGGTGTTCCTCCGTGTTACAATTCATTCGGTGCGGTTTTAACGTCCCGTGATACAATCTACACCGCGTAACAAGATCTTTACGACAAAAGTGTTAAACAAAACTCGTGTTACCGTCACTTTTATTTTCCACCCGACATGCTACTCAATACGTTAAAGTCTTTGTGAATAAAATGGACGGAGATTTCACATTAAAACACAAGTAATGTAACCAAAAATCTTCTAAATTCAATTCCTACTTAGTTCATTTTATTTTAGTTACTTTTTATTAAATAATTACAAGTAATATAAATAAAGTAACACAACTTGGTAAACGGCACCTAATCCCAACCCATAACATAAAATCAGCTATTTTATAAAATCATATGCTATCACTTATTTTAAGCTACATGGGACGTAATAACTATATTGCATACCTTGTCCCTTTTGTGAAAAGTTTTTCTTCCACGTAAAACTAAAATTAATTCATTATTTAATTTAACTCATACATTATTATTTTAAAATAACATCCAGTGTCATCCCTTACAAGTTAAAAAAATGTATTTGAATTTCAGTGGATGAATAAAATGTATTTTACTAACGCTTGACATTTTGAACAAGTTATACAAAACGAGAATGGGAACTAATAGAGGGAATTGAACAAAAACACAGATTACATGATTTTTGTAAACACAACACATGATTTTATTGCGATCTTACGGCGTATATCGACGTCACGAAAATAATGTTGAATATTAAAAGGGTTCTTGGATCTATGGACAAAGGTAATCATAGTATACTAGCACTTAACTATATCAAAATCAAATGCAATTCATTGCGAAATATTAATTCTGTATATAAATGCAAAACTATTGGCTTTGGAAATAAAGGCATAAAATAATACATAGGCTACCTGTAACTTGATTCTGCAACAAACACACAATTAACTCATTTATCCAATTAAACTCGCCCACACAACTCTATAAAACTCAAGGTGTCTTTATAAAAAACAAACACTATGTAACATTAGACCTACATTTCAATATAAAGACCATACAGTGTATTTAGGTAGGATAGATGTGGTTATGAAACTTGCTACCGTAAGCTTACCGGTTGACGAGTGAATTTGTGGTTAAATAACAGTTTAACTTTTTGGTGTATGTTATTGCAACTTTTATATCTCGAATCATCTTTTTTGCTCTCATTAGTAACACTTATTATCTTTTAATACCAAATCTATTATTTATACGTTATATTGAGGTTGAGTTAGTTTTTTTACTAATCTTTAATTTACGTGGCGTCAAAGACTCAGAGCTGGGCATGGGCATTTCTAGCGTTTAAAATATATTTCTATTTGCAATCTGGTAATTTCATCTCTCTATGTCTACTTCTCATTGAAGAGTTTTTATTTTCAAAGGGCCAGATCTTAGTCCCCAGTTCGGACAGTTAGTTTGTTTCTATTGCCTCTAGCACGTTTTACTCCTGCAAGTTGCAAATACTAATTTCATTCTATAAATTATACAGCTTTCACTTTGTATTTTAATTTATAATTAATAATTTTTCCTATCTGACATTTTTACCCAACACAACTAAATTTGGACGCCACGACATGAAGAAGACACTGTAAAAGACTTCAGGCGCAATGGCTGTGGAGGAGAAAGAAGTGCGACGTTGCCACGCTACGCTAGTAAAATCTAGGTCACTTCTCCTGGTTCCAGGTCATTCCGACTGCCACGCTACGCTAGTAAAGTCTAGGTCACTTCTCCTGGCTCCAGGTCATTCCGACTGCCACGCTACGCTAGTAAAGTCTAGGTCACTTCTCCTGGCTCCAGGTCATTCCGACTGCCACGCTACGCTAGTAAAGTCTAGGTCACTTCTTCTGGCTCCAGGTCATTCCGACTGCCACGCTACGCTAGTAAAGTCTAGGTCACTTCTCCTGGCTCCAGGTCATTCCGACTGGCACGCTACGCTAGTAAAGTCTAGGTCACTTCTCCTGGCTCCAGGTCATTCCGACTGCCACGCTACGCTAGTAAAGTCTAGGTCACTTCTCCTGGCTCCAGGTCATTCCGACTGCCACGCTACGCTAGTAAAGTCTAGATCACTTCTCCCGGCTCCAGGTCATTCCGACTGCCACGCTACGCTAGTAAAGTCTAGGTCACTTCTCCTGGCTCCAGGTCATTCCGACTGCCACGCTACGCTAGTAAAGTCTAGGTCACTTCTCCTGGCTCCAGGTCATTCCGACGGCCACGCTACGCTAGTAAAGTCTAGGTCACTTCTCCTGACTCCAGGTCATTCCGACTGCCACGCTACGCTAGTAAAGTCTAGGTCACTTCTCCTGACTCCAGGTCATTCCGACTGCCACGCTACGCTAGTAAAGTCTAGGTCACTTCTCCTGGCTCCAGGTCATTCCGACTGCCACGCTACGCTAGTAAAGTCTAGGTCACTTCTCCTGGCTCCAGGTCATTCCGACTGCCACGCTACGCTAGTAAAGTCTAGGTCACTTCTTCTGGCTCCAGGTCATTCCGACTGCCACGCTACGCTAGTAAAGTCTAGGTCACTTCTCCTGGCTCCAGGTCATTCCTACCACTCCAATACTCTCCTGCACCCTTCTGAGATTCCTCAAATATATGACTCATTTATTGTTTATCATTTCCGGTACTTTACACAATTTTCTTGATGTCTTGCCTCAGTCATATATAGACTACCGTCTTCACGGTAACAAGTTCCTATCGTCAATAGGTTTCACCGCCACATATCTTCTTATTCTTCACAAGGCGATTGGTAGCTTATATTATTACGGAATTTGCAACGATAACTAAAGATTTGTTTTGAGTAAAAGGTAAAATCGAGGCACGAATATAAAACCTACTCGACTGTTATATAGGGAAAGCTCATGACATCCTGTTCTCAGAATCGTGAATTTAAGTAGTCACTTTGTAATGGTCAAAGAAAATGGATCACTATGTGTGCGTAGTATTTTCACTCGTAGTTCCTAGTATTTGGAAGTCACTGTCTTTTCTGCAGTAGTACCTAGTTTTTCCTACGCTTCCTTATACATCCTTCTACAAAACAGTGTAACAAGTATTTATACCTGTCCACGGCCGCAAGATTAAGAGGTCCCTTTAATTTTCAGACCACCCCTCCCCATAATTTTTTCCAAGTCCTTTACCAGAGGATCATTGTCCTTTACTTAGTGCTACCAGTTTCCGTCTACCTTTTCCTTATCTTTCTAGAGGAAAGTGTAGTCTATCAGTTATAGACTCTTCACGACCCCAAAAGAGAGTCAGAAATTACAGGTACGCTAACCTGCGATTTGATCGAAATCCTCATCAACATCATTATATCAAGATGTCGTATGTCTGTACCTTACTTCTATCTATCCTTAATGTTTGTTTACGGTTCATTGTTATTGCACTTAGTAAATCCTATTAGCCTAGAGATTACATCGTGCTTCCCTGGTGGCGTGAAAATAGGAAATCTGGATGTAAACGTTCGAGAATCTAAAGGGAAACACTTTAAAGCGGTCTCTGTAGCCATTATCTGCCTTGCACGGCTTTTGTTTTTGTTTACATTCTGCTGTAAGACAAGAATGGAATTTTATCTCGCTTATCGTCTTTTCGCGAGATAATAACATTCCATTACCTGAACACAAAGAAAATGCGCGCCAGCACGCACACACACACACACGCACACACACTGAATTCATATTTAGTTATCCCTTGTGTTTAATCTGATAACCTCTTTATCGGCTTCAGCGTGGTAGTTTGTTTAATTTACTTTCTAACTAAAAACATTCTACCGATATTGTTATACTGTAATACAGTTTTTCAATTATTTATTCAATAATTAAGTTTAAAAAATTTGGTGGGTTTAGGTCGGATTCGAACTGAGTATCTTCATGTTCGAAGTCTAGCTCTTTTACACTGAGACAACTTTCTCAAAGCTAGAAATGTATTTTTCGAAGATACACATCAATCTCTCTTTTGGCCTCATCTGGTTGTCGTCGAAATCTCCATTGCACAACCTCAAATTGTTGCCATGTTACCACACAATATCATAAATAATGCTCTATGATTAAAAATGAATGAAAAGAATAATATAAACAAACTGGATTAGCGGTATGGAACCTTGATTCACAAACAATGCGAAAGGAACGTGAAAAGAAACTGAAACACACTGCAAGCGACGAAAAAATAAAAGTATCAAACAAAAACAATAATCCAACACCATACACAGAGAGGAAAATGGAAAATTACACGGAAAATAGTTTTCTATTTATCCACATAATATTGTAATTCTGACATATGTATATACATATTTATATTAACTGTAGTTATCAAATAAAAAAAGATACTAAAATAATATTTTTCCATGTTGGCTTAAGCAGGAATTGACTTTTAAAAAAAATTATATTTCTTTAAAAATAAAAGCTGTAAGAAAGGAATTCGTTACCACGAGAAGAACAAACACTAACGCTACGTTCGACAGTCTAACTTTAGAAAACAGTTTAAATATAAAACCGAGGAGGACCGCCGGTGTAGAGGAAAATAAAATAAAAGGAACTATATTTCTAAAACGAATTCGACAGATGCACGCTGAAGAAAACAACACATGCAGCTCAGCGCCGTTATGCGAGGCGGGCACCTCAGTTACGAGTCGCCTGTAGCTCGCGGTAATCGATTAGCTTCAGGCAAGAATTGTTATTACCTCCGGCCTCAGTTGACGCTAATAACTCATTAACCACTCTGCCTAATAAATAACTCAACGTTACATTAATGCAATTATAAATGTAAAAAGCTTTCACTGTTTTTTCGTGATTGCGTTTGGAACGGCGCCATTACGTTACCTGCCCAGCTCTGCCGAGGCGAACAGCCGTCGCATTGACGCCAACTTTGGGGGGGGGGGGAATATATTTATTAAAAAGGGAAAACTATTTAAAGTAAAAGCGTGAACGGGTAATTCTTTTTGTTTATAACAACGGGTAAAAATCATATCCGAGGGGAATATAGAAAAGGGGGAAATAGCACGTTTAAAGTATCATCTGTTATTGAATTGGTTCAAGAACGTTAATATTAAAATATTTTATTACGATCGGAGTGCGAATAAATAAAGACACTTATCCTGGTCATTACAGTATATATATATATATATATATATATATATATATATATATATATATATATATATATATATATATATATATATATATATATATATATATATATATTTAAAACTTTTCGTACCACACCACCATATATATTATATATATATATATATACATACATACATACCTAATATTTATATAATACAGAGATGATTAACAGTTAATATTCGGGGTGCATGCGTCCATTTTGTAGTGGATAGAGTTTCGCCAGAATCTCGGCTAGCATTTATGAGGAGAACCCAACCACAGTTGCAGCCAAAACTGTTGTTGTTGGGTTCACCTCGTCAAGGCTAGATGAGATAACGAAACTGCGATTATGCATTACAAAATGAATGAATGTGTTCCGAATACAAATATGTATGTATGTATACATATATATATAGTCTCAAAGCTCGAAAATGAAAACACGTAAAGTTGACTCGCAAATATCAAGTGAGATTATTGTTTAAGTACCTTAAAGTGTAAGTGATATATATATATATATATATATATATATATATATATATATATATATATATATATATATATATATATATGATATGTGGTGATATTAAAATTAGAATTGAATTTGTCAGGCAAGATTAGAAAATTGTTTTTGAGCACTTCACGTTTTCATCACAAACAAGAATTTGTGGTTGCTTATGACAACAAGGGTAGCGGAGAGGCACCTCGCTTTATCCGGTTAAGGTTCAGCCGACCGGTTCTGCCCACGAGATGTCTCATAATTTTCCCCTATTCATATTTTCCTGGAACACTATAACATTTCTTCCCCCCTACCTAAATCCATATGCTTTCTGTAAATAAGCACCAAAAGCACTGTTCTCATATCCCTATCCACAATCAGTGATCCTGCAAATCCAAATCAAATACTCTTCGTATTTAAACAACTGACATGTTAAGATACAGCCTACAGCGATGGGCAACATCCTTTTACAATGACACTGGAAAACTTAGGTTTGAAAGATCTAAAAGCGCCAACGGTACTGTGTTACGTTACGCTACGTTATTGCATGACTGAAGACACCTTTATCGTTACGGTGGTGAAGTAGCTACGTGAGGGAAATACAAGTTTACTTAGCCTCTTTTGGGATAAATTCCCTTTTATTTAAATTAGTTTTCTTACACAATTCTTACATTCATGGGTATGATCGCATTTTTTTAAGAAACATTTTTTCTTTTCCTAAAAAAACGTTTTTTGGGACACTTCAATCAAGCAGTTTGAAATATTCTGTTAAAACAAACAAAATAGAATCGAACTTGTTTTTTTTTTGAATAATGTTTTGCTGAGTAAACTAAATTTAATGAATTATTTTAGTTTTATATGGGAGAAAAACTTTTCATAAAAGGGGCAAGGTATGCAATACAGTTAGTTCGTCCCATTTGGATTGAAATAAGTGAATCGTATTATTTTATAAAACAGATTATATTACATTACACATCATGTGGTAGAACAGCTGTTTTAACGCATAGGTTATGTTACTCTATTTATATTAATTGTAATTATTTAATAAAAAGTATTTAATATAAAATTTAACTTCGTCGACCTAAGCAGGAAATAACTTCAAGAAATGTTTTTATTATATTATGTTAAGGTCACAGTAGAGACTGGTAGGGCCTACATCGCTAGAGTTAGGTTAGTGATCCTGGCCATACACGCACACCCTCACACACACACACACACACACACACGCACACCATAGTTTACGTATACTATTCTTTATTGTCTCTATTCTGGGAGGGGGGTAGGAGGGACGTTCTACTGTTACAAAATGACAGTGTTTTTATTGGGCCCAAAGCATTACAAGTGTCGTAAATGAATAGGGACCAGGTTTCAACCCGCCTAAAGCTAATTTTATTTTAAAGCCCGCTTTGAAGCACTAGATCTACAAAGACACACGCCCCTGTAATTACAACCCTAACGAGTGGAGCGGACTTTTCAACCATGTAAATGTCACTTCAACCCTTTAATTATTTTTGTACACAATAAAATTCGCTGTATGAATGCAAAATTGTTTGACGAAATTCGCCTAATGGGTTTAGCGTTTTTAATTCAATATTCACGTTGTCAAAACGAAGTTGGCCCTTTGCCTTTATAAATATTGTAATTGTTTAAGCCAAACTGATATTTAAGAGATAATATCTCTTCTTTTACCCTTGTTTCTCTTTACAGTTTCTCTCTCTACACACACACACACACACACACACACACACTCATTGTCAACCTTCTCTCTCTCTTCCCCTCTCACTAGCCTCCTCCTTCTCTATCTATATATCTGTATTTGTGAACCCTCTTTCTTTCTCTCTCACTCTCCCTGTCCCTCTCTTTCTCTCTACCTATATATTTGTCTTTATCAAACTTCTCTCTTTCTCTCTCTCTCTCTCTCACACACACACACTCTCTCACTCACTCTCTCTCTTTCTCTTTATCTATCTATATATCTGTCTTTGTCAACTCTTTCTACCTATACATCTGTCATTGTCTACTCTCTATCTCTCTCCCCCACTTTTCCTGTCAACACACACACACACACGTCATGACATTTCAAGTCTGTAAATATGTTTCCTTCTAAGGCAAGGCAATCCCTAGCACACCCTACAGAGATTCAAGCTTGGTAGCATAGCCCATCTGGTATCAATGCAGTGGCTATGGCGGTTACGGGTGGCACAAGCTACATCTCTGTTGGCGACGTATAATCCGATTTATTACAGCCTCATGAAACACTTGTGGTATTTATGAGTAAAGTTCAGTCAAAGAGTGTCTGTCCTTGCCTCTAGCTCGCTGTTTCGAGCCCGCATCTCGCTTTTCAGGTTACCTCTTCTACCCTTAACCAAATTCCCAAATAGTAACCCGAAACGCCTTTCTCCCGAAGTACTTTAACCGTATCTAATAGGATTATGACTTTTTTCTCCTTCGTGGAATGGTCTAGACAATGTTACAATTAATAACGTTTCTCTAAAACCAAGAAATTGTTCTACGCACGTTCTTCGAAATATAGTTTCTTGTGTTTAATACAGTATAAACAAAAAAAGGGTATAGTTTAAAGCTAAAGAGTAATTACGATGGAGGGATATTAGTAACTTGAACGGTTGAGACAGGAAGGTGTGAGATAATAGTTCGCCTGTTAAGTGTAGCTTTCTGAAATAGCATATTCTTTAACAAAGTAATAGAGACGAATTTAAAAAGCGTGTCACGTGATATTTTACTATACTAAAAATGTTTACTAAAGTAGTTACAAAATAAATAGTTGTAAGAAAAACGTACTTCTACTGCCAATGAATAGTTCGCCTACCGCTGCAAATTTGCTTGAATAAAGCAACGAACGTGTGACGAATTTCATTTAATCTACCCAAGGAAGATGTTCAAGCAAAGGTTTAAGGTTTTTTTAAATTAAAACTTCTCCAGGCTTGTATGCGCTCCTCATTTTATATAGCACCGATGTAACTTTATACTAAATAAAGAAGTACCTCTCTAACCACATTTAGTTACCTGATGATTTGTCACTTGTACCGAAACGTGTAAATGAAGTAATAAAACACCGTTTATGGTTGGAGGTGTGCTTATGGAGCTAAATACACTTCCTGGGCCTCTCCTAGTACCCGCCCCCCTCTCCCGCGCTCGAATCAGTGTCGGTTTCCGTGAGATAATGAGTCAATCGTCGACGGGTGACATCAGCTGCAAACTGCTGACAGCACTGTCGCGTTGCTAGGCAACTACATGCACAGCACCATTCCGCGTGTGTTACAAATCAAGTACAACACGGAAAGAACGGTTTATCTCAGTACGCCAACTTTTAGCTTTATCTATAAATACTCGCTTGGCTTCAGCAGTCCATGTGTCAATGCCCACGATGCTGACTTGAATTTGCTGAATGAGTGCATGCTCGTTCCTTCCTGACTAACACCGGTAGAACGACGCAGCTCCTTTTTGTTTCGATTACGTGCTTTTTAGTATTACTGCAGTATTATTTTCGATTAGTATTAGTATAGTTTTATTATTTTTTTAGAGAAATAGTTTTTAAGGGAAATGCAAAAAATGGAACCTATTTCATTAAAAATATACACATTTAATAAGTTATATCAAAATCGGCTTTTAGAAAATTTGTTTCCGAGATGAGCTTGGGTGACCTCTTTGTGGATAAATCTTGGAATCACTTAGCTCGGTAATTCTACAAATAGAATATACATTGCCTCATAACAAATCGAATGCATTATACAATAAACACACGTAATTATCGTCTATACAGTCGTCACATATAACCCCCAAAACATGTTATATTTAGGGATCCAGAAGAAAACTTAGGAACACGGGAGAAATAATAAAACTCGGCGATAATGTTCAAAACGTTTTGGGAAAAATAGATAACTTCACGTTACAACAGACACTCACTTTTACGAAAGCAAAGTCTTTTTATAAAACAAAGTACTACTTTTTAATAAGGCTACTATATTTTACGCTTAAGATAAGAGTTCCAAATCGATATGATAGAATGTATGTTATGTAAAAATCAGGGTTTGTACTCATTTAGGTTACGTTTTTATCTAAGCCCCCATTTAGGGTTTGCCCTCATTTAGGTTAAGGTTTTACCTAAACCCCTATTTAAGGTTTGCCATCATTTAGGTTACGTTTTTACCTAAACCCCCATTTAGGGTTTGCATTCATTTAGGTTTCGTTTTTACCTAAACCACCATTTAGGGTTTACATTCATTTAGGTTTCGTTTTTACCTAAACCACCATTTAGGGTTTGCATTGATTTAGGTTTCGTTTTTACCTAAACCACCATTTAGGGTTTGCATTCATTTAGGTTTCGTTTTTACCTAAACCACCATTTAGGGTTTGCATTCATTTAGGTTTCGTTTTTACCTAAACGACCATTTAGGGTTTGCATTGATTTAGGTTTCGTTTTTACCTAAACCACCATTTAGGGTTTGCATTGATTTAGGTTTCGTTTTTACCTAAACCACCATTTAGGGTTTGCATTCATTTAGGTTTCGTTTTTACCTAAACCACCATTTAGGGTTTGCATTGATTTAGGTTTCGTTTCTACCTAAACCACCATTTAGGGTTTGCATTGATTTAGGTTTCGTTTTTACCTAAACCACCATTTAGGGTTTACATTCATTTAGGCTTCGTTTTTACCTAAACCACCATTAGGGTTTGCATTCATTTAGGTTTCGTTTTTACCTAAACCACCACTTAGGGTTTGCATTGATTTAGGTTTCGTTTTTACCTAAACCACCATTTAGGGTTTGCATTGATTTAGGTTTCGTTTTTACCTAAACCCCCATTTAGGGTTTGCATTCATTTAGGTTACGTTTTTACATAAACCCCCATTTAGGGTTTGCATTGATTTAGGTTTCGTTTTTACCTAAACCACCATTTAGGGTTTGCATTCATTTAGGTTTCGTTTTTACCTAAACCACCATCTAGGGTTTGCATTGATTTAGGTTTCGTTTTTACCTAAACCACCATTTAGGGTTTGCATTGATTTAGGTTTCGTTTTTACCTAAACCACCATTTAGGGTTTGCATTGATTTAGGTTTCGTTTTTACCTAAACCACCATTTAGGGTTTGCATTCATTTAGGTTTCGTTTTTACCTAAACCACCATTTAGGGTTTACATTCATTTAGGTTTCGTTTTTACCTAAACCACCATTTAGGGTTTGCATTGATTTAGGTTTCGTTTTTACCTAAACCACCATTTAGGGTTTGCATTCATTTAGGTTTCGTTTTTACCTAAACAACCATTTAGGGTTTGCATTGATTTAGGTTTCGTTTTTACCTAAACCACCATTTAGGGTTTGCATTCATTTATTTTTCGTTTTTACCTAAATCACCATTTAGGGTTTGCATTCATTTAGGTTTCATTTTTACCTAAACCACCATTTAGGGTTTGCATTCATTTAGGTTTCATTTTTACCTAAACCACCATTTAGGGTTTGCATTGATTTAGGTTTCGTTTTTACCTAAACCACCATTTAGGGTTTGCATTCATTTATTTTTCGTTTTTACCTAAACCACCATTTAGGGTTGCATTCATTTAGGTTTCGTTTTTACCTAAACCACCATTTAGGGTTTGCATTGATTTAGGTTTCGTTTTTACCTAAACCACCATTTAGGGTTTGCATTCATTTATTTTTCGTTTTTACCTAAACCACCATTTAGGGTTTGCATTCATTTAGGGTTTGCATTGATTTAGGTTTCGTTTTTACCTAAACCATCATTTAGGGTTTGCATTGATTTAGGTTTCGTTTTTACCTAAACCACCATTTAGGGTTTACATTGATTTAGGTTTCGTTTTTACCGAAACCACCATTTAGGGTTTGCATTCATTTAGGTTTCGTTTTTACCTAAACCGCCATTTAGGGTTTGCATTGATTTAGGTTTCGTTTTTACCTAAACCACCATTTAGGGTTTGCATTGATTTAGGTTTCGTTTTTACCTAAACCACCATTTAGGGTTTGCATTCATTTAGGTTTCGTTTTTACCTAAACCACCATTTAGGGTTTGCATTCATTTAGGTTTCGTTTTTACCTAAACCACCATTTAGGGTTTGCATTGATTTAGGTTTCGCTTTTACCTAAATCCCCATTTAGGGTTTACATTCATTTAGGTTTCGTTTTTACCTAAACCACCATTTAAGGTTTGCATTCATTTAGGTTTCGTTTTTACCTAAACCACCATTTAGGGTTTGCATTCATTTAGGTTTCGTTTTTACCTAAACAACCATTTAGGGTTTGCATTGATTTAGGTTTCGTTTTTACCTAAACCACCATTTAGGGTTTGCATTCATTTATTTTTCGTTTTTACCTAAACCACCATTTAGGGTTTGCATTCATTTAGGTTTCATTTTTACCTAAACCACCATTTAGGGTTTGCATTCATTTAGGTTTCATTTTTACCTAAACCACCATTTAGGGTTTGCATTGATTTAGGTTTCGTTTTTACCTAAACCACCATTTAGGGTTTGCATTCATTTATTTTTCGTTTTTACCTAAACCACCATTTAGGGTTGCATTCATTTAGGTTTCGTTTTTACCTAAACCACCATTTAGGGTTTGCATTGATTTAGGTTTCGTTTTTACCTAAACCACCATTTAGGGTTTGCATTCATTTATTTTTCGTTTTTACCTAAACCACCATTTAGGGTTTGCATTCATTTAGGGTTTGCATTGATTTAGGTTTCGTTTTTACCTAAACCATCATTTAGGGTTTGCATTGATTTAGGTTTCGTTTTTACCTAAACCACCATTTAGGGTTTACATTGATTTAGGTTTCGTTTTTACCGAAACCACCATTTAGGGTTTGCATTCATTTAGGTTTCGTTTTTACCTAAACCGCCATTTAGGGTTTGCATTGATTTAGGTTTCGTTTTTACCTAAACCACCATTTAGGGTTTGCATTGATTTAGGTTTCGTTTTTACCTAAACCACCATTTAGGGTTTGCATTCATTTAGGTTTCGTTTTTACCTAAACCACCATTTAGGGTTTGCATTCATTTAGGTTTCGTTTTTACCTAAACCACCATTTAGGGTTTGCATTGATTTAGGTTTCGCTTTTACCTAAATCCCCATTTAGGGTTTACATTCATTTAGGTTTCGTTTTTACCTAAACCACCATTTAAGGTTTGCATTCATTTAGGTTTCGTTTTTACCTAAACCACCATTTAGGGTTTGCATTCATTTAGGTTTCGTTTTTACCTAAACCGCCTTTGTCCTTATTTATGTTACGCTTAACATTTCTGCGAAACTGTTCCACTAAAGGGTAAAAATTGTTACCTCTTGCATCAGTGAACTTTTATTTAACTAGATCCATCCTAACCGAGTACGTAGTAGCTATATTGTAACATAGCTGTATTGGCATTTATAAGGCCATAACTTAGTGTTTTGTTATATAAAAAAACTATCAATTTTATAAAATTTGAAATTGAAGTTAAATATGTATTTTTCAATTGAAATACATTCGAGTTAAATTTTTTGGGCGTCAGCTCCATATTTGATTTTTTTCTCTGCTGCTGACGATTTTCTGCATCAGGAGGTATAATTTGTTTCGGCGAAATCGATACCGTTATTGACGACGATAATTACGAAAAAGGGCTACAGTAAAATAAAATTTCAAACGCCTTGATTTTGCAAACTTTCAGAGTGTTTTGAAATTAATTAAATAAAAAAGTTGGCTCGTAAATAAAACGAAATTCTCCAACACTACCCCTATATTTATGCACGAGAGAGCAGGTCTACCAACCTATGGGAAGTTATCGTGCTACTCGAGACGCTATTCCTTATAAATTCTCTGGGAGATTCGTTTTCTAACTTGAGCCTAAGCACCACATGGCTTCCATATTTGTAATTTAAAACAACCCAGAAATATTTGGTGCTCAAACACGCCCAGGTAGCCACTCTGTAAAGTGGGACGAGATGTCCAGGAAATTTATAGTAAGCACCCTCCCCCCGAAGGCACAAAGACGAGTTTAATGTTTACATAGGCTTTATAAAAAACAACATGCTGCGGTTCCTGCAAAATAAAAAAAATATTTTCCCTTATTTAATGCCATAAGATTTTATAGCATAATTATTTATGTAAACCCCGAAACGCCTTCGATTATTTGCCGAGAGAAGCAATAAGGCGCTTTGATGCCCTTTAAAAACGGCCAACCTCACCTGCAGCAACAGTGTAATAAATGCCTTTAAAGATTCATTTTCAGTCAGCTTTATGAAGGCGCCTTTGTTTTTGTCAGTCGACTGTAAATTACAGACCTCGGTATTGTTGTTTTTACGTAATTTCCATTAAGACCCGAGAGGGCGGAAAGAACCCCCAGTGTAATTAAAACCACCCGCCCTTTAGTCCGACTCAAACGTGACTTAAATCTTTTGATGAATCCCTCCCTGCAAACAATCCCTTGTTACTTTTTTACATACATATTAAACAAACCTTGCCGGCGTTTACCGGCGTCTGTACCAGTATACTTTGCTCTTGCCCTGGATTTCCCGTTATTAACCTGTCCGTAAATTATTGTCACTTTATTACGACCAGATAATGTTTGTTAATTACCTATTTAGGTAAATCGTGTTTAAGTGAGACAATTCAATATTAATTATAAAATTGAAGACGGACTCACGAAAAATAAATTTATTTCCACAGCTGCGTTTCAGAGACAAAGTTACAATCTTCATTTATTACAACTATAATTAACAAAATAAATTTCAAAGTAATTATAAGGTGCTATTATATGGTTTCATAAGACAGAACATGCATACCCAAGAGAAAGTTTTCATGAGACAGAACAAGCATACCCTAGAGAAATGTTTTATAAGACAGAACATACATACCCTAGAGAAAGGTTTCATGAGACAGAACAAGCATACCCTAGAGAAATGTTTTATAAGACAGAACATGCATACCCAAGAGAAAGGTTTCATGAGACAGAACATGCATACCCTAGAGAAATGTTTTATAAGACAGAACATACATACCCTAGAGAAAGGTTTCATGAGACAGAACATGCATACCCTAGAGAAATGTTTTATAAGACAGAACACACATACCCTAGAGAAAGGTTTCATAAAACAGAACATGCATACCCTACGGAAAGGTTTCATGAGACAGAACATGCATACCCAATGGAAAGGTTTCATGAGACAGAACATGCATACCCTACGGAAAGGTTTAATGAGACAGAAGATGCATACCCTACGGAAAGGTTTCATGAGACAAAACATGAATACCCTACGGAAAGGTTTAATGAGACAGAAGATGCAAACCCAATGGAAAGGTTTCATGAGACAGAACATGCATACACAAGAGATAGTTTCATAAGACAGATCATGCATACCCAATGGAAAGGTTTCATGAGACAGAACATGCATACCCAAGAGATAGGTTTCATAAGACAGAACATGCATACCCAATGGAAAGGGTTCATGAGACAAAACATGCATACCCAAGAGATAGGTTTCATAAGACAGAACATGCATACCCAATGGAAAGGTTTCATGAGACAGAACATGCATACCCAAGAGATAGGTTTCATAAGACAGAACATGCATACCCAATGGAAAGGTTTCATGAGACAGAACATGCATACCCAAGAGATAGGTTTCATAAGACAGAACATGCATACCCAATGGAAAGGGTTCATGAGACAGAACGAGCATACCCTAGAGAAATGTTTTATAAGACAGAACATACATACCCTAGAGAAAGGTTTCATGAGACAGAACAAGCATGCCCTAGAGAAATGTTTTATAAGACAGAACATACATACCCTAGAGAAAGGTTTCATGAGACAGAACAAGCATACCCTAGAGAAATGTTTTATAAGACAGAACATACATACCCTAGAGAAAGGTTTCATGAGACAGAACAAGCATACCCTAGAGAAATGTTTTATAAGACAGAACATACATACCCTAGAGAAAGGTTTCATGAGGCAGAACAAGCATACCCTAGAGAAATGTTTTATAAGACAGAACATACATACCCTAGAGAAAGGTTTCATGAGACAGAACAAGCATACCCTAGAGAAATGTTTTATAAGACAGAACATACATACCCTAGAGAAAGGTTTCATGAGACAGAACATGCATACCCAATGGAAAGGTTTCATGAGACAGAACATGCATACCCTACGGAAAGGTTTAATGAGACAGAAGATGCATACCCTACGGAAAGGTTTCATGAGACAAAACATGAATACCCTACGGAAAGGTTTAATGAGACAGAAGATGCAAACAAAATGGAAAGGTTTCATGAGACAGAACATGCATACCCAAGAGATAGTTTCATAAGACAGAACATGCATACCCAATGGAAAGGTTTCATGAGACAGAACATGCATACCCAAGAGATAGGTTTCATAAGACAGAACATGCATACCCAATGAAAAGGGTTCATGAGACAAAACATGCATACCCAAGAGATAGGTTTCATAAGACAGAACATGCATACCCAATGGAAAGGTTTCATGAGACAGAACATGCATACCCAAGAGATAGGTTTCATAAGACAGAACATGCATACCCAATGGAAAGGTTTCATGAGACAGAACATGCATACCCAAGAGATAGGTTTCATAAGACAGAACATGCATACCCAATAGAAAGGGTTCATGAGACAAAACATGCATACCCAAGAGATAGGTTTCATAAGACAGAACATGCATACCCAGAAAGGGTTCATGAGACAAAACATGCATACCCAAGAGATAGGTTTCATAAGACAGAACATGCATACCCAATGGAAAGGGTTCATGAGACAAAACATGCATACCCAAAAGATAGGTTTCATAAGACAAAACATGCATACCCAAGAGATAGGTTTCATAAGACAGAACATGCATACCCAATGGAAAGGGTTCATGAGACAAAACATGCATACCCAAGAGATAGGTTTCATAAGACAGAACATGCATACCCAAGAGATAGGTTTCATAAGACAGAACATGCATACCCAATGGAAAGGGTTCATGAGACAAAACATGCATACCCAAGAGATAGGTTTCATAAGACAAAACATGCATACCCAAGAGATAGGTTTCATAAGACAGAACATGCATACCCAATGGAAAGGGTTCATGAGACAACACATGCATACCCAAGAGATAGGTTTCATAAGACAGAACATGCATACCCAATGGAAAGGGTTCATGAGACAAAACATGCATACCCAAGAGATAGGTTTCATAAGACAGAACATGCATACCCAAGAGATAGGTTTCATAAGACAGAACATGCATACCCAATGGAAAGGGTTCATGAGACAGAACAAGCATACCCTAGAGAAATGTTTTATAAGACAGAACATACATACCCTAGAGAAAGGTTTCATGAGACAGAACAAGCATGCCCTAGAGAAATGTTTTATAAGACAGAACATACATACCCTAGAGAAAGGTTTCATGAGACAGAACAAGCATACCCTAGAGAAATGTTTTATAAGACAGAACATACATACCCTAGAGAAAGGTTTCATGAGACAGAACAAGCATACCCTAGAGAAATGTTTTATAAGACAGAACATACATACCCTAGAGAAAGGTTTCATGAGACAGAACAAGCATACCCTAGAGAAATGTTTTATAAGACAGAACATACATACCCTAGAGAAAGGTTTCATGAGACAGAACAAGCATACCCTAAAGAAATGTTTTATAAGACAGAACATACATACCCTAGAGAAAGGTTTCATGAGACAGAACATGCATACCCAATGGAAAGGTTTCATGAGACAGAACATGCATACCCTACGGAAAGGTTTAATGAGACAGAAGATGCATACCCTACGGAAAGGTTTCATGAGACAAAACATGAATACCCTACGGAAAGGTTTAATGAGACAGAAGATGCAAACCCAATGGAAAGGTTTCATGAGACAGAACATGCATACCCAAGAGATAGTTTCATAAGACAGAACATGCATACCCAATGGAAAGGTTTCATGAGACAGAACATGCATACCCAAGAGATAGGTTTCATAAGACAGAACATGCATACCCAATGGAAAGGGTTCATGAGACAAAACATGCATACCCAAGAGATAGGTTTCATAAGACAGAACATGCATACCCAATGGAAAGGTTTCATGAGACAGAACATGCATACCCAAGAGATAGGTTTCATAAGACAGAACATGCATACCCAATGGAAAGGTTTCATGAGACAGAACATGCATACCCAAGAGATAGGTTTCATAAGACAGAACATGCATACCCAATAGAAAGGGTTCATGAGACAAAACATGCATACCCAAGAGATAGGTTTCATAAGACAGAACATGCATACCCAGAAAGGGTTCATGAGACAAAACATGCATACCCAAGAGATAGGTTTCATAAGACAGAACATGCATACCCAATGGAAAGGGTTCATGAGACAAAACATGCATACCCAAGAGATAGGTTTCATAAGACAAAACATGCATACCCAAGAGATAGGTTTCATAAGACAGAACATGCATACCCAATGGAAAGGGTTCATGAGACAAAACATGCATACCCAAGAGATAGGTTTCATAAGACAGAACATGCATACCCAAGAGATAGGTTTCATAAGACAGAACATGCATACCCAATGGAAAGGGTTCATGAGACAAAACATGCATACCCAAGAGATAGGTTTCATAAGACAAAACATGCATACCCAAGAGATAGGTTTCATAAGACAGAACATGCATACCCAATGGAAAGGGTTCATGAGACAAAACATGCATACCCAAGAGATAGGTTTCATAAGACAGAACATGCATACCCAATGGAAAGGGTTCATGAGACAAAACATGCATACCCAAGAGATAGGTTTCATAAGACAGAACATGCATACCCAAGAGATAGGTTTCATAAGACAGAACATGCATACCCAATGGAAAGGGTTCATGAGACAAAACATGCATACCCAAGAGATAGGTTTCATAAGACAGAACATGCATACCCAAGAGATAGGTTTCATAAGACAGAACATGCATACCCAATGGAAAGGGTTTATGAGACAAAACATGCATACCCAAGAGATAGGTTTCATAAGACAGAACATGCATACCCAATGGAAAGGGTTCATGAGACAAAACATGCATACCCTGCGGAAAGCTGGCTGTCTGTAATACTGAGGAAGGCGTTGTATTTCAGCACTTATGAAAATAAAACCCAAGTTCTACGTTGGAATTTCCCCAGACTTGAATTTTGTATTTTTGATTCGCGTAGCAAAGCGAAGTTCAATTATCACCCGAGGGTGTAGAAAGGATTGTGTATAATAAATAGGTTCAATGTTATTGGACGGGATTTGGGACAGGTATAAGATTGGGCAAGTGTGCAGGCACGCTTCCTTTATTAGATCCGTTATCATGTCCTCCAAGTAAGCCGAATTCCTAATTAAAGTAAGGCTACAGAGGAACATTTTACAGGATACAAGAGATACCCGTTATCATGACCTCCAATTAAGCCAAATTCCTAAATAAATTAAGGCTACAGAGGAACATTTTACAGGATACAAGAGATACCCGTAGATACATTTCAATACCCTTCCTTTCCCACTTATTAAGAACCACGTTTATATTTGACGAGAATATATGAGGCATTTTATTGACAGAATTCGTACGACTGTGGTTGGCCACAAAAGGTCGTGGCCTGACACATCCCCGGAACTGGCGACCTCTTTGCTTATCCACGGTTTATCCGACTGCTCTCTGTAACTACCAACCTGTAATATAAAAAAAAAATGTTTCAGATCAATCCCTACTTCGGTCAACAACGATAAATTTTATTTTAGTTACTTTTTATTAAATAATTACAATTATAAAAATTAGATAACCTAACCTATGCGTTAAAACAGCTGTTCTCACATAACATATAATATAATATCAGCTGTTTTATGAAATCATATGTTATCACTTATTTTAAGCCAAATGGGACGAAATAACTATATTTTCTACCTTGCTCCTTTTGCGAAAAGTTTTTCTCCCAGATAAAACTAAATTTGATTAGCAGTTTTTGTGTTGTAGATCTTGAGGTTTTTATAAAAATTACACTTGTTTGTTTTATCTTTGCAAGAAAACTACTACATACTGAATTATTCAGCAGAAGCGTTTCGCGCTAGGTCAGCGCATTTTCATTGCTGTGAATTACTGACAAGACTGTTGCTCAGGTGTGTTGTGTTGGTGTGAGTCTGTGGTACAACTACTCTATGAACAATAACTCACCACAGAACAAAAATACACCACAGACTCACATCAACACAACACACCTGAGCAACAGTCTTGTCAGTAATTCACAGCATTGAAAAATGCGCTGAACTAGCGCGAAACGCGTCTGCTGAATAAATCAGTAGTGGTTTTTTTTCCAAGATAAAACAAACAAATGTAAATTTAATTAATGAATTATTTGAAAAAAACCTGTATTAACGCCAATTGTCCTCCACTACAAGTTTTAAAATGTATTTGAATTTGAGTGAATGAATATAAAGTATTTCATTATCGATTGAAAATTTGAAAAAGATATATATATATATATATATATATATATATATATATATATATATATATATATATATATAGGGTGGGTGTGAAGTAATAGAGGGAAATAAATAATACGTATCTGATTATCTAGGAAACTATCTATGATCGCCATTTTGGTCGCAAATTGGAAAAATAATGTTTTAAAGATAATCCTCATTATTGTTTCGAAAGTACCATACCTTTATAGTGAAGAACTATAAAAGTGTTAAAAACTAACAAAAATCTAAACATTTATAAAAAGCACGAAAATGTTGTGCATAATTTTTGGGAGGGGTGAATATTGAAAGTTGTTTTGATACGTAATCGATATGTATTAAATAGGAGAATCAAGAGGTTTATATTATATACGAATGATTGTGATCGTATTATTGACATTGTATAGAGTTTGTTTTACAATGAATGAATTCCTCCTTTCAAAGCCGGCGTCAGATTTTCCTGTAATTGGAACAAAGAACAACAGTCAGCTGTTGTTTTGAAATGATTGAATACAAACAGTCTGCCCCGGGTTTATAAGCTTCCACAAACACGTCCTGGATTTACAAGCTTTATAACAACATCCAGTAACATCACTGCGACTTTCTGTCTTTATACAGATTTTTTTAGCCTTTCTTTCTGGTTCGTATTTTTAAACATTAACTCGATCGCATCTGCGAACCTTCGTCGTTTAACCTCTCACCCAAGAAGTTCACTTCAAAGTGTCATGCTTACTATTTAATGAACGCAATTTTGTTGTAGCATTCTTAAACAGATTTTAAAATACTCCAGAGGAGCCTTCATGCATTAGTACGTAGTAAACTTCTAGCCAAATCCTTTAAATAAATCCAAATACCCCCAATTATACCTTTTGTTTTAATCATGACTCATGGTCGAAGTATGTATTTCATCCCTTATCCTTTTTTCTGCTAAAACACTTGTAAATATTTACAAACTTGCCTTTAGTAGAACTTACTTTTATTTGTTTAGGACGGCCGTTTCGAGAGATGTGTCCCATTGTCAACTCAGACCGTAACTGATCTCAAGGTTTCCGTAGGTTAGGGTATTAGGGTGAGGGTGAGTATTATGGTAGTGTGGGTGTTAGGAGTTTTTCTAATATAATTTTCTGCTTCTAATAAGTTCTAAGAATAATTAAATGATATAAATAAGACGTTATTAGAATATTATAATTAAAATTAAACAGGTATTTTGAGTCAAACGTTAAAAGGCGATGGAGGCTCGTCACCGTTTTAGGCGCTGTGGCAACCGGGAATGACATAGTGTTGCCATTTTCTCACATCAAAGCATAAAATTTTTCTTTTTCTAAGATATCACGCGCAATTGTTTTCCACTGTTCAACATCCAATTGAACAAAAAGACGCGGATGAGTGATTAGAAATGTCCCTTTATACTGCATATTTTGTTCAAGTTTTCAACGCTATTAAACTTTTTATTCATTCATTCAAGTTTAAATATATTTTTAGTTATGATGCAACTTAAATTTGTTGTGGATGTCACTTGAAATTTAAACAATGATTTCAAATATGAATTCATTAATTAAATTTATTGAATTACTGTGAATTTAATGAAAATAATTCACTAAAGGGGCAAGGTATGCAATATAGTTATTTCGTCCCAAAGCTTTAAAATAAGTGATAACATCATTTTATATTATAAGTGATGTGGTAGAACAGGTGTTTTAACGCATAGGTTATGTTCCTTTATTTAAACAATTGTAATTAAATAAAAAGTAACTAGAATCAAATTTTTCTTTGTTGGTTCGATTAGGAATTGGTTTTTTTATTGTATTAACTGTTTGTCATTTAGAAGTAAGCGAACTATATCATCCACCCATTACGTTACACTCAATGCATTGTCGTTTACAATAAGAAAAAAAACGAACGGTGTTCTAAAAGAATGCCATAATTCGATTATTGAAGTGTAATTGAAGAAAGCACCATCTTGAGAGTCGATTTGCATAACCTGTCCTGCGCTCTCCCGCGCCCAAACCTTTTGAGCTTGACGTACGTTACAGGCTTGAACGTTCTTCCCGCATGGAAGGTTTATGTTTGTTGTATTCAGACAGTGCAACCTTTAATGGATTACAATATACAACGTTTTAACAAAAGGAAACAACAGTAACGTATTTACCCCACTGCCGATGTCTTCCAGAAGGCTGTTCCTCAACATTCCGCGTCCTAAAAGTCGGGCTGCAGTTTACGTATCTCTTCAACTCTAGAAAAATACTGGAAATTTTGAAAGGTCGATTCTTCAGTTAGTCATGTAATCATTCAGTGTGGATATATCTTGTATTCGGGAGATTTTAAGGACGTTACGTTACCAGACTCACTGCCAACACTAGATCCTGACTTCAGACTTATTCTCTGAAGGACGTTACGTTACCAGACTCACTGCCAACACTAGATCCTGACTTCAGACTTATTCTCTGAACATTGTGACTTGTATGCCTGTATTCGCGAGATTTTAAGGACGTTACGTTACCAGACTCACTGCCAACACTAGATCCTGACTTCAGACTTATTCTCTGAACATTGTGACTTGTATGCCTGTATTAGCGAGACTTTAAGGACGTTACGTTACCAGACTCACTGCCAACACTAGATCCTGACTTCAGTCTTATTCTCTGAACATTGTGACTTGCATGCTTGTATTCGCGAGATATTAAGGACGTTACGTTACCAGACTCACTGCCAACACTAGATCCTGACTTCAGACTTATTCTCTGAACATTGTGACTTGCATGCTTGTATTCGCGAGATTTTAAGGACGTTACGTTACCAGACTCACTGCAAACACTAGATCCTGACTTCAGACTTATTCTCTGAACATTGTGACTTGAATGCCTGTATTCGCGAGATTTTAAGGACGTTACGTTACCAGACTCACTGCCAACACTAGATCCTGACTTCAGTCTTATTCTCTGAACATTGTGACTTGCATGCCTGTATTCCATCCCAATCCCGAAATCATGTGACGGGTCATCAATTGATACGTTTTTTTTCAACACAACTTCCCAAGTATTGCTATATAATTATGAAAAGTCTTACATGCCTATAATATATTACATATATGCTCGCAGTTACAAATATGGCAACGCTGTAGTACGCATTGATTGTTATGCGATCGGGTTAATTAGTCACGTTCGAACTGTTGACGAATGAAGAGGCTCTTGAAAATATCAATAATGATAAATGAAAAGCTCGACCATAATACAGTATTTGTAAATATTCTCGATTAAGATATTAAGTTATATATTATTATTATTTTGTATAAATATGTATTAATATATATGATGAATAGTTATTATCTGGAGCAACAGTTGACTCGCTCTTCGACTGTTGTTGGGTCCACCTCGTCAATATGCTGGATGAGATTCTAGCGAAACGTCGGAACTGCGATTCTATGAACTGCAGAATGAACGGATGCACTCTTGATAATAACTATTCATCATATTTTTCCATCCGTAAAGGAATACGTATCAGCATATATATATATATATATATATATATATATATATATATATATATATATATATATATATATATATATATGCTATATATATATAAAGTTATAATTTTACTTGTAAATAATTTTTACCACCATTAAGTGCAATACTTTTACCTTATGTGATTATATACCTTAAATATATATATATATATATATATATTTGAATTATAAATTCAATTATAGTTCTTGTATTTGTATTTTGAATAAGTTCTTTATTAATACAAAAGAATACATATTGCGATATATATATATATATATATATATATATATATATATATATATATATATATATATATATATATATATATATATATATGCTATATATATATAAAGTTATAATTTTACTTGTAAATAATTTTTACCACCATTAAGTGCAATACTTTTACCTTATGTGATTATATACCTTATATATATATATATATATATATATATATATATATATATATATATATATATATATATATATATATATATATATTTGAATTATAAATTCAATTATAGTTCTTGTATTTGTATTTTGAATAAGTTCTTTATTAATACAAAAGAATACATATTGCGATATATATATATATATATATATATATATATATATATATATATATATATATATATATATATATGCTATATATATATAAAGTTATAATTTTACTTGTAAATAATTTTTACCACCATTAAGTGCAATACTTTTACCTTATGTGATTATATACCTTATATATATATATATATATATATATATATATATTTGAATTATAAATTCAATTATAGTTCTTGTATTTGTATTTTGAATAAGTTCTTTATTAATACAAAAGAATACATATTGCGATATATATATATATATATATATATATATATATATATATATATATATATATATATATATATATATATATAAGTGGGTGTGTGTTAAAGTGAGAGAGAGAGAGGGGGGGGAGAGAGGGGGAGAGAGGGGGAGAGAGGGGGAGAGAGGGGGGGGAGAGAGAGAGAGGTCTCTGCACTTACTGTAATCTACAGGCGTTCGTGGTGGATTTGAAAAGGAAAAGCAAGACAGTAAAGGAACTACTTCTACACAGATAGGCAGACACACGTTACTACTACACGTAACAAACACATTTGCAAGCAGACACACAGAAAAACAATTTTGAACAAAAAACACTTGAATATTGAAACAGTAATAAAAAGTCGTGTTTTACTGGTACAGTCATATGTAAAAGTTTATCATTTCTAAATAATGATAGTGATGTCGTATATTTAATAAGGGTTTTAATAGATTAGAGAAATGTCTGGTAGAGCACATGTTAGTAGCATTCATGTGCATTATACTGTGCAATTCTACTGCATTAAAACAATAATATCCTTTGTTAGTAGCATAAAATTCAAAAGACTTTCGAGCTTCCAGTTGGGGGTTCAAGACGTTAGTTTGAGTTGAAATATACTTAGAGAACAATTCTAAGTTATGTTATTTAACAGAAAAAGTAGGCGATGCCCCATTTTCCATTAAATGAACATTCTAACCCGTCGAAGGCGTATATCTTGCTGAAAACCTATAATAATGAACGAGGCAAACATCAATTTTAATTTTTAGTTCATTAGAGCTTAGCTAATAAGAACTGTTCATAACGGTAAAACACGAAATATTTAACTTAAAATCTCACCAAAAATGAGTTTTTATTAAAGAAATACACTAGTTCACAACACACTAGTTTCGGCGACGATGTCGCCTTCCTCAGGGTTTAGTAGTACTTAGTAGTACTGAGAAACTAGTCTGCTGTGTGTTTGTTAATAAAAAACTTATTTTTTGTTAGAATTTGATTTACTATTTTGTGTTTTACCGTTATAATTTTAATCTTACGAACAGCGTTAGTTAAAGGTAAATATGGCAGGGTGTTTTGGTAGGTAACTGATGATGGCAGATTCGTAGAAGAAGGTAATGAGGATAAAGAACTGGGCACAAATTCCACAAATATCTAGGTAGTGCAGTGTTTAGTTTGATGAACTTTTTTCAATGTTGCTGTTAGTGGGCGTCCCCTAAGAAGCAATACTTCATTTGCAGAATGCAGTTAATAGAGGTTTTATTAGAATCTATTAATTGTATTTAGTAATAAAAACATGTAGTAAATAGAGAACCGTTATTAGATATTTACTGAATTTACAAAATTTACTGAATACATATTTTATTTAACGAATTTAATTGTAAAGTGTCGTAGAAAGTGTCAAGGAAGTTATCATTTGAAAATTTGGAAAATATAAATATAATTATAATATTATATATATATATATATATATATATATATATATATATATATATATATATATATATATATATATATATACTAATTCTTAGATTGAGTTTTTGAATTAAGATATATTGAAATATAAGTTAATATATTTATAAGATAATATAAAATATTGAATAATATCAATTTAGAATAGTAATCTACAATAAATAATGTAAAGTAACTTACGTGTTGAAACATCTGTTCTACAACATAACCTATAATATACGATTAGCTGTTTTAAGAAACCACATGTTATCACTTGTTTTAAGCTAAAATAGTTGTATACAGCACATATATACAACTACTGTATATAAATATGTTAGAGATTGTCGAGATTCAGCGTGAAGCCAGCTGGAAGATTTTTCCTCGTAAAATTTTTCCGCTCTGGCGCCAAAGTAGCAACTCTTAAAAAAAAACAATACTGTACATTTCTGTAAAAAAATTTACAAAATAGTTTTGTTTGTATTAAGTAAGTCAAGGCTAATGAATGCTTATCTATCCCAATTGGCCTCGCAGTGGACGGTTAGGCTGTTTTATCTGTTGCACAACTATGTCAGTGTATAAAAATGGAAATTTTCACGTTTAAACATCATACATTTCGCGTTCCAATATCACCTAACCAGTGGATCATCAGTGTTAGTGAAACGTTTATTTCAATTCCTTTTATTAGTTCACACTATTACTATTTCTCTCTCTCTCTCTCTCTCTCTCTCTCTCTCTCTCTCTCTATATATATATATATATATATATATATATATATATATATATATATATATATATATATATATATAGTTCAAATTTTCAATTGTTAATAAAATATTTTTTATTCATTCACTCAAGTTCAGATACAAATTTTTTTTAAACCTGTAGTGGATGACACTTGATGTAATAGTTTTTTTCAAATATTAATTCTTTACTTAGTAAATCAGAGCTTAGCTAGTGAGAACTATTCGCAAAGGTAAAAACTAAAATATTAAAATGTAAATCTCACAAAAAATTAGTTTTTAATAAAACAAACACACTAGTTCATAACACAAACTAGATTTCGGCCACTATGTCGTATTCCCCAGTGCTTGGCTACTACAGTAGTACTCAGTACTGTACAGTTCCTCAGCCAGGTACTAAGGAAGGCGACGTCGTCGCCGAAACTAGTCTGTGTTATGAACTAGTGTGTTTGTTTTATTAAAAACTAATTTTTTGTGAGATTTTGAGTTGACTTTTTGGTTTTTTACCGTTATTAATTCATTAATTTAATTTAATAATTAATCAAATTTAGTTTTTTTAACAAAAGGGGCAAGGTATGCAATAAAGTTACTTCGTCCCATTTTGCTTAAAATAAACGATAACATATGATAAAACAGCTGATTTAATGTTATAGGTTATATGCATAAGAAGCTGTTTTAAAGCATAGGTTATGTTACTTAATTTATAATAATTGCAATTATTTAATAAATAAGTAACTTGAATAACATTTTTCTTCGTTGAATTAAGTAGGAATTGATTTTGAGAGTTTGTTTTTATTACTTGTTTTATGTTTGTCTTATATTTTATATGTTGTAAATTGATCTAACCTAATCTCATAGTTTTTAGAGGTTAGTAACAAAGGATAAGTATAACCCTCAGGGGCAGCATATGTTGCGATTATCTTTTAAACATTGATTCCAATCAGGAACATAATAAGACGAGGTAATCAGATTTTATTGAACAATTTATAATTAAATGGAAATAGATAAATAGTAACACTTGCTTATTTCCTCGTTTGCCTTTCCTAACAAATATTGACCTTCATTGACGTGTTTCGAATTAACTCCATTATCAAAACTCTAAACTGTATTGATTAAACTTTATACTGTATTTAAATTTTTCATAATGTAAGAGTACAGTTTAAAGTTTTAATAATGGAGTTAATCCGAAACGCGTCAACGAAGTACAATGTTTTTTAGAAGGTACTGTAATGTATATCAATATTCCTAACGATAACAAAGATGATTTGATAAGAATTTCTATTTAAATAGTAAACAGAAGAGAATAACTGTGAGTGAGCGTTTCATATATTGTATTTATTTCACGTTGACAGTTTACAGTGACAGTAAGAAACATATCTGTGGCCACGTATGCTTCCGTACAGACACCGCATTTCATTATACATTTATGAACAATAAATCGTTCCCAAGTAAAACTCTGAAAGGATGTTCCATTGACTGGAAAATTGCGTTCTCCATACCGTCGTACTTATTTATGGCCACGGTACGCAGGAAATAATATCGATAGAGAAATATGTCGGCGCAGTATCGCTAAGCATCTGCTTTACAAAGGGCCGGGAAAGCAAACGGTGCGGACCTATTGAAAGGGTGAAAGGGATTGGCGTGATTGATCGAATCGGTACAAAGTCCTCGGCCAAAGGAATGCTTTCTTATCCTGAGATAAATTTCCACCAACAATACAGTCTAACTCAAACTAATAGGCACGAGTGTTGTTTTGGACGTTATACCGATAGTCTGGTTTTGTTGAAATAGATTTATCACTGGTTCCTATTTTAGCTAATTTTAGATAAATGATGATTTAAGATGGGTAAACAGCGAAAGTAAAAATTACTACATGCAGAAAAAAATAAAGCCTGCAAGTAGTATTGAACCCAAAATCTCTTGAAGTAAAGACTCATGCGTGTATCAGATAGTGTTACTACCTAACACAATATAACGCTTTGGTAAATTAGAAATTATGGAGGCGAATTAGATTTAATTAGTTTTTACCTTCACTACAGGGTTGTTTATCTAGAGTTTAATACAGTAAAACAATAACTTATACACACCATGTTAACAAATAATTTTCAAATGTGTCGAAAAGAGGTTACAAATATGTCTAAAGCTCCAATAGAGAACAGGTTTACAGTATGTGACAGTATTTCCCCTCCTAAAGCCACGGGAATATCGACGGTTTCTTCTTGATCATTCATTTCTTTTATTCTTTCTTACCACACTCAAACAGGGTGTTCCTACAGGACATCTCTTTAATCTCCCAAGGGATGAGAGAAAGGGAGAGGGAGAGAGACCATGCATCATGGATGCAACCAATCCACAACAGACGTGATCATTTCCTGAGACCAGGGATTTTTAAATCCTTAGCATACCTAATTCTACCAATAAATCGTTACCGTTTTCAAATACTTAAAGAGGCAGAAGTAGCTTACTCTCTCTCTCTCTCTTTCTGTCACACATACACACGCGTGTGCGCACGCACACGCACACTTCATTCTAAATAGGTGTAATCATTAAACGTAAAACGTCAAACAAATAAA
The DNA here is from genome assembly GCA_036971475.1 of Prosapia bicincta. Classification (NCBI taxonomy): domain Eukaryota; kingdom Metazoa; phylum Arthropoda; class Insecta; order Hemiptera; family Cercopidae; genus Prosapia; species Prosapia bicincta. Next base: position 93,233,411 of record JBAIZL010000010.1, read on the forward strand.
AATAATAAGAAAGTATGTTTCTTTAATTATGCACGCCCAATTATACAATGCGTGCAAGTAATTACCTTATTGTTCGTTTTATATTCCAGTTTCGACGTATCTAACCGGCTCACGACAGTTAAACGCCGGCCTGCAAAAACCAGTAAATGTTACAGCCAAACAAACACAAGGCTGTAAGCATCCGCTCTGTGTTTCTCGTTACCATGGTAACGGTCGGAAAATATTTCTACGAATTTTATCGACGTTGTTAAAATAACACGCAATTACATCCAAACACTATATAAAAAGCAAAAACCGTGTGCGATAAACAAGAACAGAGCGAAAGAATTAAAATAACGATGTCTTTAAGACGAATATAAAAAAGCGTGCTCCATAAATAACAAGAGCCATGTGGTGGATCGATCTCGGCCCGGCCGCATCGTGATGTGATGAATCTCTTGTGCCACCAATTAGAACCACGTCAGTCGAGTCCTCAACTATTTCCGACGCCGGAATGTTGTTTTCTTCTCAATTTAAACACATTCCCCATTTTATGCACGTCTTTTGATGTTGGTAAAGCCATTCACGAAATCTTTATTCCGTGCAGTAAGCACCTGCTGTTACGGAGTTACGCGGCCAAAAGATACATCTCTTGGGGCTATTTGGAGCCTCGTCGCTAAATAGTCGCAAAATAACAGTTGAAGAAATAAGTAAAATAAACGTTTTAAATTTATATACGAGTGCATTTTTCTGCCTCTCCTAACATTACAATATTTTCTTTTTTTTAATAAAAGCGGTCGACTTGCGAGTTAGGTACAACTATTTATTTACACAGGGAACGTCTCAACAACGGTACACAAGTAAAAATAACAACAATGATGAAACTAGCGCACAAATAATGAGCACAATGCAATTTCTAAAATTATAAAACAATACATACACCACATATAGGCTACTTTAGGGCTATGTGTATTGTTTTATAATTATAGAAATATCATTGTGCTGTGTTTATTTGGAAGTTAATTTTATTATTGTTATTATTTTTAATTTTAAGCCTGAAGACAATAACGAATCCGTTATTAATACGTTCCCTAAATAAACAGTTGTACCAGACTTGTAAGTCGACCGCTTTTATTAAAAAAAAGAAAATATTGTAATGTATAACCTCTGCGGGTGTAAACATGATTAATATTATCTTTTGTTGTTTCGGAATGATTCCATTTTAAAAACGTAAATAGTACAAAACCTAGAGAGTAATATTTATGTTTTTAAAATGGATTAATTCCAAAAAGAGTCAGAAAAATGTACTAGAGTATATACAAATATCCTTAACAGAAGTGAAGATGAGTATATTAAGAGTTTGAACGTTTTTAATCTCTGAACGAACTTTAAAATGAATTTCAAAAAATACTTGTTGTAGTTTGTAAAGGAGGGAATTTCACTAAGATTTCTTAGAGATTAGCTTGCATGAAGTTTTCTTCAGGGCAGCAAGTACAATTGACATCAAATAAATTACAGTATAATTATAACATACGTTTACAACGTCACTAAATTAAATCAACTGTATTGCTTATAAAGCAGTAGGAAAATGTAATTCACTTGACTCCAGGAGTTACTAACAAATTACTAAACCTGTTAATTTTTGGAAGCCGATGGACGTAATCTTTCACAGCTCCCTAATATGACATCACCTACGTTAGCAGGTTGGAAAGGGACTGATATTCTCAAAATGTTGTCAACGTTCTCAATCGTTAACCTAGATATGTACTTGTGTTTTATGAACCTATATATATATATATATATAATTGTAAATTCAAATATAATTATTGTATTTGTATTTTGACTTTTGTTCTTTATTAATACACAAGAAAACATATTGCGATATTTATATATATATATATATATATATATATATATATATTTACAAAAGACAAAATATTTTATGACCCCAGTCAATTAAGTTAGGATATTTGTCTTTTTCAACTGGTTTCCTTAACTCATATGAGCTTTAACCGTCTTTTTTCTTTAAAAATACCATTCTCACCGATCTGATGTTTTAATTACTGGCGCGTTGTGAGGTTGCCTAATGTAAAGGTTTGGAAAAGTGCTGCCCACCTAAGTTACAGGCCGGCCGCGTCTTCCCCTGCCAAACGTCCTCGCCCTGCTTGGGTCCACCTATTGTGTAGGCCTACTTCAACATGAAGATTATTTTACCGCCAAAAATATCAATAAAATTATAGTTTTACTAAAAAGAGATGCAGCAAGTAATATAAACAAAAAAAATGTTATTCCTACTTATATCAACAAAAAAAGTTTGTTTAGTTACGTTTTATTAAATAATTACAATAAATATAAATAAAGTAACATAACCTATGCCTTAACACGCTGTTCTACCATATAACCTATACCATCAAATTAGCTATTTTATGAAATCATATGTTATCACTTGTTTTAAGCAAAATTGGACGAAATAACTGTATTGCTTACCTTCCCCCTTTTGTGAAAAGTTTTTCTCCCATATAAAACTAAAATATTTAATTATTGAATTAATATACGGAACCAACCGTATATGAACTTGAGTGGACGAATAAAAAGTATTTTACTAACGACTGAAAATATGAACAAGATGTGACCTAATAGAATAAATTGGAAAATAAAAAGAAATGGAACAAACTCGAAACAATTTTATTGAGAAATCAACGTTATAGGGTTGATGAAATCAAAATTATTTTAAAATATAACAAATTTGAGTATTGCGGTGCAATATTTTATTTTAAATAGATAAAACCTCCTAACCACAAACACTTTTTATTAAAATCCTTACGTAGGTTTCAATTGCAAACCAATCATTTTCAGAGAACATTATTACAAATATCTGAAGATGATTGCTTTAAAATCGAAATGTTCATACGGATTTTAAATGTCGTCAGGATATTACCAAATGTAAGTAAAGCGTTTTTTTAAAATAAAAGATATTTGCGCTACATTTTTCACTCCGAGGAGATAGACTCTTTGCCTCGAAAAATATAAGTAGTATTTATTTCACAAACCATGAATAGCTAAATATATATATATATATATATATATATATAACATTTCCCCTAGTCTTTATGTATCAACTCCAGAATGTTTTACAAACCTTTGTAGATAAATCTACGGAAGATTAATTACTCCAGGATGTAGGCCTGAATACTCGAGGCACCATCTATTGGGATTATACGTAGTTTTCCACCGCCTCTATCCAGTGAAGGAAGAGCATAAGACTAAGAAAGGAAATGACATCGCGAGATGCTCGCTTCCTGAAGGGATAAGGTAACCGTGGTCAAACAAATGTGTCTGCCCACTATTCGACGTAACAATAAAGACACCACCTGGATATAAAATAAACAAAATCCGCTGCATCAGATCAAAGAATGGCAACAATGACTACAAAGGAATCAGAAATATTTATAAACAATCACCAACGATGATTCATCTGTTCGGTGCATCTGTAAACTTACATTACTCATCTAAGGTGTAAAGCAACCCGCTAGATGGCAGCACGCCCGCAGTGCAATCACTCCTTGACCTACACTTATAAATAGCAGTAGCAGCGTAATTGCAGAAATAAAATTGTGTTTCCTTGTAAACTAATCTTTAAAAAAAAGCTATTGTTAAAAGTTGGCCTTAAGAAAAGTAACAAATCTGGGATACATGATTTAGTTTTGTTAACGCAGTGGTAGAGTATTTAACAAGGATAAACGACATAAAGAGAAAGTGCCAATTAGACCCCTTTATTTATAGTTCTAGCTTGGGTGATTCATTACACGATGTGTCCGTTTAAACCCGGAACTGTGTATAGTAGTCCAGTTCACTACGCGGTACGCAGGTGATATCGTTACGATTATCGCGGAAGATATTGCAGACTTTATCAGTTATAGATTTCTAATGAGTATGGGAAGTCGAGAAGAGAGAAAGGGGCGAGAATTAATCAAACCGACACGATATAACGTCGTTGGCAACTCATTTCATTTTAATAATCGATATCTGTAATAACTAATCTGATTATTTAGAAAGGATTTCTGCGTGCTGAATGGGGAATGTCATCGAACGTGAATGGCCAAAAAGGCCTTGACCGAAATATACTTTGGCGCATGCGTACAACTTGCCGCTTGCATTGTGTATTAACTCTCCCACATACCTGTAATACCATGGCAGCGACTGTAAACACGTAATTTGGGTAATAAATAACAAGTAACATGGGCATGAACTATCCAATAAGAAATGGAAGGGGTTGGAAATTGATTCAGATTGGTGAAACAAAGTCATAAACCGTTAATTGCCATTCGTGGTCTAATCTAATACTATACTGATTTAAAGTGGAATAGGAATGGGTCTGTGGCAAGATAGGGATGCGGTGTTGCCAGTTCGATCACTGCGACTCTTAACCCGCCATCGCCAGCGGCAGAATGAAGCAAGCTACAGCACTAGTAAATAACTCCACCATAGCTACAGTGTAACTGAGCGACGAACGGAAATTCAATGTCAAATTGACAAGAAGGGACACCCACGTAGCAAGATGTGAACTGCCTATTCGCTCAGATAGTGGTATCCCCCACTCCCTCTGGCCAATTTCAACTACGTAGAATCCTATTCTGTTTTAAATCAAACTATAGCTACCCTGCCTTATCATTCTTTCTTACAAGGAGTAACTAACTGCTGAACATCTTTTGATTCCTAGATTGTGTTTACTGTGAGAGTAGGTGTAGCTCAGATGAGCGATAATTGAAGTCAGGTTCCTCCTACATCCTCTACAATGAGCATGCCCCTACCTTAATCCGAACTTTATACACAATCCTTCGTATATTTACTGCCTTAAAACTAAAAAAAAAGTAATTAGGGAAATAAGAACAGAGAATTTCAAGAGGGACAACTAAGAATATCCACCCTCTCGCAATAAGAACAGCTTATATTTTCATTTCAACGATCTTCTGTGTTCCTCGGGTTTGACTAAAAACCTCAGCGCGATGAGGTTTAGTCATCACTTTCTCTGTCAGGATTTCGTCGTACCGGATTATCAAACCCCTATTGGTCGTTATAGAACTTATGGTGAGATATTTGTTTGTGTACAAGAAATAGTTCAAGAATTGGCCGGATCTTTGCTCTTCCGCATAATTATATCACAAAACTGTAATCTTTTTCTTAGTATACCTTTTTCATAAAAAAAGGCTTTTTCGGTAAAAATGGATGTCTTCAACTCTTCCCGCCCCCGTTAATAATTTTTAACTTTTTCTATCACCAGTGGAGCATTAGTACTTTTCCTCATTGCTAAATTTATTAAATCTACCATTTCGTTCAGCAAATTTCAATCTCGAGCAGTCAGCAGGAGATGAAGTGGATGTATGACTCTTCAAGGTATATAGAAGGGCATATCTATGCTTACCCTTTAGCTTGAAATTCCACCCCATAGGGTTCTTGCATTATCTATCGCGTAGTTTTTACTCCCAAGGGGAGTCTTACATGCTATCTTTTTCTACACCGCTCTTCATCTAACGTGGTGTTCCATTTCACAGCCTTTCGATTATCCATGGAAAATAAAACCTGATTGTTTGGAATAATTTACTGTAAATAATAATAAGACCTCAAATCACCAATATTTTCATTCTAACCTGACGTACATTTCGGTTACCAAGCAACCATATCAAGAGGCGTGGCAAAAAACACAGGGCAGATAAAACGTATTGTCCTGGCTCTGAGGATGGGTGAGTAATTGAAATGTGCATCAGGTTAAAATAAAAATATTTGTATTTAGAGGTTTTTGAGTATTATTTATCAATGCTGACTCCCTTATTCGCGGTAGAGATTGTGGATGGGGGATGATGGAGGCCGGCTGCCACGAGGGATAGAGAACATCTTATCTTCGTGCATGGTTTTATAGCCTGAGGAACACCTCTCGTGGTGCAAGGATGAGGTCTACTCTAAGTATCCGTCCCTGTATAGAGGATTCCATGATCTCTGAATACTACAGGGGAATTTATGTCATTATCTAATCTTATTATACAAAAATATTACCATTTGAATATAATTTAGAGACAAGAGTAATCAGATTGACTGAAAACGCACGCACGCACACACACAAAGAAAGTGAAAGCTAATGTAAGCGCTAAGCTTATTTAGAATATCTGGAATAAGATGTAAGGAGTGGGATATTATGTGATCCAAGATTAAAACGAAAAATACCTCGCTGGTCGGTCAACGATCAGTTTACCTAATCGGCTTAAGTCGCCACGACTCGCCGATATGGTGACGGAACCTGCTTTCATTTCCCGTGTTTTGAGCACAGATAAAACTCCAGCGCTTGTCTCGACTTACATCTGTTAGGGGAAAACACATCCAAGGTATATAGATTCATAAGGGTTGGAAACGTTTCTGTAGTCAGTGGATTATCCGAGATCGTTTCAACTCGGTGTAATGTTTATACAGGAGGAGATAATGAACGGAAAACGTTCTCAGAAATTTGACCTCGTTACTTGAAACAGTTTGTATACAAAAGTAGTTTAGACAGCATAGACAATCATAAAGTACTATGGATATTTATAATTATTTTGAAAATTCATTAAAATGTTTTGAAGCTGATTAAAACTTTGTTTAACGAGTATTATGGAATATAAGAATAGTTTCCTGAAAACTGTCCGTTACTTTCCTAATTATAAGATGTATTAATTTCAAAGCAAAAATGTTTATTCACTTCTTAAAACCTTTTTTCATTACAGCTTTTTCAACACCTTTTAGCTCACTCTCTCCCTATATACATCTTGTTCAAATTTATAATCGTTAATAAAATACCATTTATTCATCCGTTCAAGTTCAAATACATTTTTTTAAACTTGTGGATGATACTTTATATTAATATAGCTTTTTCAAGTATTATTTGTTTTATTACATTTAAAGAATTAATTTTATTTTATGTGGTAGAAAAACTGTCCACAAAAGAGGTTAATTACGAAATATAATTATTTCGTCCCATTTGGTTTAAAATAAGTAATAACATGATGTCATAAAATAGCTGATTTAATGTTATAAAGGTTATGTGGAGAACAGCTGTTTTACCACTTCAATTCCTTCTATTAATGCACACTCTTTCTATATACGAGTATGTATATCTTGTTCAAATTTTCAATCGTTAATAAAATAATTTAAAACTTACGAATATATATATTTTTTAACTTGTAGTGGATAACACTTGATGCTAATACAGTTTTTTCAAATAATAATTTATTAATTAAATTTAATCATTAAAGCTAGCCCTATTCAAAAATATTAGTTTTTGTAGTGCGTGTTGCATCATAGGCCTTCGCTAAGAAATTGCAGGTGTTACGGTCGTTTAGAAAACTGATATAAAGTAAATGTGTTAAAATTCATGTAAACGATCTGGTTTATATGGCAAATAAAATAAAATATTTATAGCGACCTTTCGGCCTTGTCAAATCTACATTATTGTAATATAAATACTATACCTCGTATAATAATGTCTGTGGAACGGTCTTTTTGCTTCCTCTACCCTTCCCCCGCCTATACTTTCCCATCAAGGTCACGCGCCAGTTTACTTGTGAACAGCTATACTTTTGTGTTCTTTAAACAAAAGCATAGAAAACGTTGACCTAAATTACTTTCTTAATATTTCATTTCAGAGCGACTCGCCAGTGAAAATAATTACAAGAGTTAAAACCCGGGGGTAATAATGTTTGCACAATCCTGGCCACATAGGCTTCCTTAAATATCTCACGACCAAGTAGTGCAACGCTATCCTGCCTCTTCTATGCAACGACTTATGACACAAATATAGTGATTATTAATTAAAAAGGTCCCCGACGTCTTCGTTCCGTGATAATTTAATTTTGCAATTTCAGGTGATTGAACAATAGAGTTCTTATCGCACAGTGGGGTTAGGGATGTATTGCAAACAATAGATAGAGCTGGGTATGGAGTTAATAAATTCCCCAGTATGCGATCTAGGGGCGCCTACTTGATCTATTCTCTGTGTGCTCGTAAGGAAATCCTTTTGTAGGAGAAAGGATAAAGAAGTGTAAGAGGGATTAGATTAACCTTAGGAACCTCTTATGGGAACGCAGGGTTGGTCATCCGAAGTATAATTGGAGCTTCAAGAAAAAGGTTAATATATTACATTTCCGTTTAAACAAAATCATTTTAATAGCTTACACTCTACTGATATATATATATATATATATATATATATATATATATATATATATATATATATATATTATACAAATTTTTAATCGTTAATAAAATACATTTTATTCATCCAATAAAGTTCCAATACATATTTTTAAGCTTGTAGTGGATGGCAATTGACGTTAATAGTTTTTTTAAAAATATTTATTCAATAATAAAATTATAAAAATTTGGGGGTATAGGTCGGATTCGAACTTAGTATCTTCATGTTCGAAGTCTAGCGCTTTGGAACTGTGCCAACTTTCCCATAAATGTAAATGTATAATTCAAAGAGGTATATGTATTTTTCTTTTACCTCCATCTGGTTGTCATCGAAACCTAAATTGTACTACCTTAAAGTACAATAAGTATACCTTAAGTATGCAATAAAAGAAATAAAACCTTTTTTTACTTAATTAGGATTTGAATTGACATTTTTTTAAATATTACCTACATTTACCAAGATATGCTAATCTCAATTGTAGTAATGTAACTAAACACTTGCCTCATTATATAGCCTATTCATTAAAGTACATTCTTCTGCCTTTCCTATCATTAAAACGTTGATTAACTTTCGGATTAACTTCATCATCAAAATTTTAAACTGTATTCAAATTAAAAAGGAACATAGTTCAAATTTGATAATTTAAGAGTACAGTTTTAGGTTTTGATGATGAAGTTTATCCGAAACCTGCAACGAAGAATAATGTTTTGTTGTTATTAAAGGCAGATGTAGGTACTGAAATGTTGGCCCATATCAATATTCGTAACGGTAATAGAGATATATTGCGAAGTTTAACCTGCTTTAATTTTTACTATAAAAACTCGCAATTGTTTAGCTTGAGGAAAAATGAAATAAAATTGAAGTTTGAATCATATTTGAACCGACATTGAAATGACATTAAACCTGCAGTTGCAGTAAAATAACAAACTGAAGGTTGCATTAGAAGCATTAGTGGAAAGATGTTTACACTAAAGTGAACCTGCATCACATGGTTGTGTTGCGCAATACATTGTAAACATTGATAACAGTGCTTCCAAACTCTACCGCTTTTGTGTTGTTAAGGGAATTTGGAGTGTACCATGCGTGTGTATTGTCTAAGCACTCCCGTACACCTGACATCTTGTTACAAAATATAACAGGCTTATCACTAACAAGCACTTAAGAAACAAGCCAATAAATCCCACATATTGGTTAATTTTGTTGTTATTATGCCACAATCCCAAACTACAATATCCTTCCCGGTTGGTGAACAATAAAACAATTTTTTGGGGTTTATGAGGAAGCTTCACAAGTATACGACCGGATTAAAATCCAAGTACTATGGCTTTAGATTTTAAACTTTTTGTACATATTAAAGAAGTAAGACTTGTCCTGCACGCCCGCTGAATCCAAAAGAATCCATTCCAAGAAGTATACGAAAAGGAATACACCGTACCACCATAAACCTTTTATCGGTTTAGATTTCAAGCATTGTCATTTCTTTAAATATAAAATTGACGGCTGAGTGGTCTAGTCGATAGAGCATTTGACAAATGGGTTCGATCCCCGGTGGTGCCAAAAACTTTATGTGTTCTTTTTAGCCTCTTAGTCGACTCACCTGGTAATATCAGTACCAAGAGTCGAACAAGGTAATATTGGGTGGTTGAGGCGTAAAGTATGTGAAGTTTCGGAAGAGCGTTATCTTCAGGTTGTCGTCCCGTGTTAAACATTCTCGCACCGCTTGGGTTGCCTATTAGCCCCATTCAAAATGAACATTTATTTGATTTATTCACAAAAATATCAATACTATTGTAGATTCAATGAAAGGAAAATATAAAGTAAAAAATGTGAACAAAATCGAAACAAATTTATTAAAAAAATGAATGTATTTCGATTAATAACGTTATAAATAGACCCTAAATGGTTAATTTCTTAATAAAATTGTTTAGATTTTGTTACAGTTTTTCTTTACCTTTTTATTCTCTTTGATAAAAACAACAATTGTATTGATAGTTTTTCGAATAAATTAAACAAGTTGTTATTTCGTCCTGACAATCATCGACTGAAGAATTTTGATTCATGATCGGATCCACAGAAGAACTATAACAAAGCATCGTCCATAACTTCTATTATTGAAGACAAACTATATAAAACAGGTTAAATACGTTGCAAGTTAGCGATGAGCTTTGGGATTAAATATACAACAAGTAGATATACTTTAAACAGATTTACAATTTCCCACATTGTAATTCGTTAATCATAACATGTTTCGGCACTCATGTTGCCCTTATCAGTGATTAATATACACACTAATGTACACCGTATACTAAACTAATGTACACGGTACATAGAAAAATAGACTGTGGTTCGATCACTGATGAGGGCAGCATCATTGCCGAAACATGTTGTGGTTAAAGAATCGTGTTGCAAGACGATCTGTGCCACTTTATGCACAGTATCTACGAATAACGTGATGTAGATTTCTTACTCAGTTCCTACACAGTCCACACTCTTCTTGTAAATATCTTGTTCAAATTTTCTTTCCTTAATAAAATACTTTTTACTAATCCATTCAAGATGAAACAAATTATTTCAAACTTATAGGCTTAGTGGACGACACTTAAAATTATTAATACAGTTATTTAAATATTAATTCTTTAAATAAATTTAATTAATTAATTTTAGTTTTATATGGGAGGAAAACCTTTCACAAAAGGGACAAGTTATGCATCATCGTTATATCCTCCCATTTGACTTAAAATAAGTGATAACAAGATTTCATATAACAGCTGTTTTTGTGTTACATGTTATGTGGTAGAACAGCTGTTTTAACGCATAGGTTATGTTACTTTATTTATATTAGGTATAATTATTTAATAAAAAGTAACTAAAATAAGCCTAAATACAGATTAGTTTAAGACGGGGTGAGATCAATGCCCTTCCTACTTGCACAATACTCGGTAATGTTTCGCCTAAATGGTAGATAAGTGTGTTTTGTGAATGATTGAGTGAACAAACGTGTAGGACAAACGCGGCAACATGTGTTGCAATTAGCAGGCTTTTATAGGAAGCACAGCGACACGATATGAATTTTATCGCGCATATTTTACATACCTTTTCTTAGTTTAGAAAAAGGCATTAAGATAACAGTAATTGCAGTTCTCGGTAACGATTTGTCAGGTTGTGGCGCGCGAAGAATGTCCTAATCCGTGAAAAGTGATGACGAATCGCCGAGGAATTTCACAAGCAGTACATCAAACATTGCAACTTGTGAATTGGTGCCGAACGCGAACGGCTTCACACAGCGAAACGTCCCACGTTGTATGCCAAGTATTTGCTGATCCGCGTTACCATGACCTACCAAGACGGTTACTAAATTAGTAACGTGTTACAAAAATCACGTGTTACATTTAACGAGTTTAAAAAAAAATAATTACTAATCCTGGAACTGGTCGTTAATAGTAAAATTTGAATCAAGACTGTAGTTACAGATAAATATTAAATATTAAAAGAGTTCACTTAAATTTTCACCACATACTAGTTTATTAACACCGACTAGTTTCGGTGACGATGTCCTCCTTCATTAGTGATTAGCTACACACCCTTTTAATATTTACCTTTGCGATTGCTCTCACTGGCTAAGTTCTAATTAACTTGATAATTCATAGAAGTCTTAATATAATTTAATTAATGTAAGTAATAAAATAATGTAGTCATTAGAAAAACTGTAATAAAAGTTGCACAAATTGTACTGAGTAAAATGTTGATTTAACGACTTTAATTCAAGTTGGTTCTTAAAAAAGTAATATGCTCTCATAAGGGAGTGTTTATTTAAAAACTGCATAATCATATTCAATTAACTGTGGTAATATTTATTAAATATAAATTATGGTACTTCTTAATAAATATAACCTCTTGAATCACAAAACCTTTAATTTATGTCCTGATGTACATTTCGATTGCAAAGCAATCATCTTCAGAAGATAATTGCTTTGTAATCTAAATGTACATTAGGTCATCAATAAAATTGTTCGTGACGACTAAAACTTAAACCACAGTTGCTCCAAGTTAAATGTAAATTATTATATTGATTAACCGATAGAAATGTTAAATAATAAAATTTCAACTTAATAACGCACAATAAATAAAGTAACATAACCTAAATGTTAAAACCTGTTCTATAAAATCACCTATAACACAAAGTCAGCTGTTGTATGATATCATATGTTATCAAGTAATTTATATACAGACGCTCTCAAATGCCTGATGACGTGAATTGAAGAATTTGTGTTTCGTGACAATAAGTTTATGGCGCGTCCAAAGAAGTTTTCATTTTAATACGTTATGTATGTAAAATTTTAAAAGCTCCTTTCGTTGGTTAGTATTATAAAATTGTCATTTTTTAATCACTGATAATTATAAACATTAAGGGAATTTATTAATAACCATTCTTATAAAAATAACCTTAATAAAGGTTAGTTTCAATGAAATTTTGTTATTATTTAAAATATTTCTAACTGGACAATGTCGTAATGTTTTATGCCTTCTCTCGGTAGTTTTAAACTGCCGCTCTGACGTATCAGAAAGGTTAATGAAACTAATCTGTGACGGGAATTGAATGACAGAGATTGATCTTGGTTTACGCTGATGACGCCAATTTAACTTGGAACTAAATTTAGATTACAGAGATAAATGTACACGTTTTAAAACTAACCATGAAATAAATGATTTTGGAATGCAAGTGAATATTTTTGTTGTGGTTTTAGGGGGTTCAGCAAATAGGATTATTATCGAACGTGAAGGATGGAGAAGGTTTGTGAATATAGGCAGAGTAGGGGTGAAAACCGGTAGAGGATATTAGGGTGCGAACAGCACACTTGGGTCGCGGTCAGGGTCGATGTCGTCATCCATGTAAACCAAACACATAGTAACATACGGAGCTGATGAACAGAACAAAAACGTCGAAGTGGACGTACATCGCGCTGCCTTCCACGATGCTTACATCGATGGTTTTTGAAAACAAACTGATTGATTTTACATGGATGCTTACCCCGCAGTCTAGTTGGCTGCTTCACTGATTGGACCGTTCAGAGTCGTCCCGTCCCTTCCACGCTACATCAGGAAATTTGACTGTTAACATCGGTAGTTAGTACAGTACTTTAGTATAAGTTAATATGTACTTAGTATAATAAATGTATGTTTTTAAATTACACGTTTCCAATTTCTTCGTGAAGAAAGTCCACCATGTTTGCTTATATCAGAATAAACAATATCAATATATTACCTATATATATATATATATATATATATATATATATATATATATATATATATATATATATATATATATATAACTCAACTTTGTTCAACATATATAATGGGAATCATATAGCCTACATGGAGGTTAGGCTAAAGGGAGAAAATTTCTTTTTAAAGTCTCTCATCTTGTCACGGCCAAGTACCAAATAAGGCGTCAGTTGTACTTGTACGGAACAAGTTCGGGGCTAATATAAATGAAAACGAGGAATGGAGCAAACGCACTGCACACGATATACAAGGAGATTGGAGTAAGCATGCGATGTAGCCACTGCGAAAAGACTTTAATGACGAGGAAGGACTAGACGCAGATGGGAAAATAACATAAGATTAATTCCTTCACTGAAAAGAGATTTGAACTGAATCCAGTTGGCACAAGACAAATGTACTGCACACACCTTGAAAAATCTCTGCATTACTTCCCATTAGCTGAATGCTATTCTCAATTAGTGTGACATAATCAGCACACGTCAAGACCTTACGGGTGCCAGATTTATTTATGGCCGCTTATCTCATAGCAAAATAGGAACTAATAGAGGGAACAATAAGTGCAATTAGAGACATCACGAAGACGTATTGTTTAAATATTGTATCTGTCCACTTGCACCTGTGCAATGATGACGTCACAGCGCAACATACCCAGTCACGATTCTGTCATGCCTTATCCGTTCAATCGAAACGCTCCCTAACGCGGCCGTGACTTTCCACATGATCCTGGCCTTACCTATAGTTCCCTTTGCAGATGTTAAATCTCTGGGTTTAAGAAGTAGAGGATGCCTGAATTTGTGATGCCACTTTTGTTGCCCAGGATTGATCACCGACGCCGGCGTTGAATGTTCCACTCAAGAGCTACGGTTTCATAATAGAACATTCGAGGCATTCAGGTTTTCCTTACTTCCAAGTTTCAGCGTATGACTAATTCTGTCCAGAAACTTATGAAGTATACTTTTAACTACACCTGGGTAATTTCACACAGTAAGCACTTCAGTTGGTTTAAAGCCACAAAGCCCAGCTAACCCAAACACCAGCAGTGAGGGTACTACCATATGTACATACTCCATACATACATTTTTTTACTTACACAGTTTAATTTCACAGACGTCTCTTTAAACGAGTCGCAGTGATTTTAACGAAGGATGTAATGGAGTGTTGAGAGGTTGTGTACAACACTGTTGACATTTTATCGATAAAAAACAAGTGTTAAACTGTACAATTAAAACACTCGGTAATGGATTGCTGGCAGATACATTAAAATCAAACTCGACGAAATTTATAACTGTTTTTTTTTTCAGACATGATTAATGTTGTTTAAATTAGTCAGAGAGGTCGTTTTTATACTAATAAGCCAACAGAGAACTGGTTGGCGCGTTCGTGTGTTTTATTATCCGATGTACTTATTTCAGTCCTTATGTCCACTTTGAAACTGTTTTTATTTTCGGATTTTCCAGGAGGCTCCGGTCTGTTCTTCGAACCGAACACGCTTTTTCTGTTATCATTGTGTAACTATAGAAGCCAAATAACGTAATGTTCGTTGTTCAAAAAGTCATTAACCGTATAAAAAATATTCTTCGTTTCCAAATTATATCTGCTATTTCTGCTTGTGTTCATGTTGTCCATTTTGTCAATTCCTTCTATTAGTTTACACTTTTTACACATATCCTACTTAAATTTTCAGCCGTTAATAAAATACTTTTTATTTATCCACTCAAGTATGAATACATTTTTAAAGCTGGTAGTGGATGCCACTTGATGTTAGACTAATGGAGTTTTATCAAATATTACTGTATTTCATTAATTAAATTTAACAAATTAATTTTAGTTTTAGATGGGAGAAAAACTTTTCACAAAACGGTTGCCATATAGCTATTTCGTCCCATTTGGCTTAAAGTAAGTGATGACGTATGATTTCATAAAACAGCTGATTTTATGTTATGGGTTATGCGGTTGTCCATCTGTTTAACATAGGTTATGTTACTTTATTTATGTAAATAAATTGTAATTATTTACTTTTATTTGACTGTAATTATTTGTTAAAAAGTCATTAAAATAATGTTTTTCTTTGTGTACCTAATTAGTAATTAACTTTCAACCAACCGCTTGATCATGGAGACATGATGATAAAGAAAAACTGCATAAAAGTATCTTTGAATCGTCAGATGTTACCCTTATTACACATTATTGGGCTTCTGATAGGGAATCGGTTACAGTCATCAAAACAGTAACTGAAAATAAAATAATATCAGGCGAAAAGGGGGTAAGAAGGAGATCGGAGGGAGGGGAGGATAAAAGAGCGGATGGAAAAGGTTGGGGAAGGTAGGAATGGGAGGCGAGGAGCATAGAGAGGTAGAACAAATGATGGGGGTAAAGGTATGAATTTAATAATAGAAAAAAATTTAATAATAGGAAAAGTAGAAAAAATTACGTTTTATCAGCTCCATTCCTCACGTCAATAATGTCAAGTTACTTGTTCGCGCACGAAATGTGAATTATACTAAATTTTAAGTATTTAATAATTGAATGAAACAAAAAGTAATGTTAACACCTCGTCAAGGTCAAGTAATTAACACACGTGATGTTCCAGGGTGGTGCCCATTGTCGCCTGGATAAGTGTTCTCAGGAAAGCAACTCTACCCATGACGGCGAGCCTACAGACTTCCATTGAAGCATCATATCCTTAATACGTCTATAGTTCTCAAACGTTCCACGTCCCTTATGGCAACAACGAAATTCAAAAAGTTCTGATGAAAAATCTTTTTGGTGAGTATTTGTTTTATTATAAAATAATTATGGATAATAGTTGATTTTACAATACACCTTCCCTTTAGTCGTATTACTAACATATATTTACTCTTTTTCTATTCAGAACCTATTTCCTAATTATTTTTGAGGATTATCTCTCTCTCTCTCTCTCTCTCTCTCTCTCTCTCTCTCTCTCTCTCTCTCTCTCTCTCTCTCTCTCTCTCTCTCCTAGGGTTAACGATATTTTAACTACTGCGTATTACTGCATTAATTAAAATGGATTTTAATGCTTAGAGCTTGTGTAAGTTTGAATTAAACCAGGAGTCATTAGAAAATAGACATCAGAAGCCTTGAATATTACAAAAGAATTTAGTGAGAAAATTTATAATGTATATAATATTACATAGCAGTGTCGCTCTCGCTGAAACACCATCCGGATTAGCAACGTTCTGGATTTTTGACTGTATATATATATATATATGTCTGTGTGTGTGTGTGTGTTCGTTCAAAGAGTTTTAGTACAAACTCGTTAGTACAGCTTACAATTTATGTACTTCAAGATTAGATTTAATGAGTTTGTTAAAGCAAAATATAATTCAATAAATTTAAAACAGAACAGGAAAAACCGTTAGAATTACCCAATACATGCGGTACATTTATTTTATCACGGGTGTTTGTTTCTTGATCTTGGTCTTTATTGTTTTGAAACTTTAATTACAGAAAGAGTGACAAATGGTAGTGTCATGATTTGGCTATTGTTTCATAAAGAGGTCACTAGATGGCAGCAAACAAGGCCAACAATGGTTTATATTGATTGTGAGACACTTGGAAACCGAGGCGTTAAAATTCCTTGTGTTATTGTCTCAGAAGGACAAATTCATTTTTAAGTATTCAAATTTTGTGATGCTTTTAAATATATTTTTACGGAACTAGTTTAATAAGTTCTTCTTAAAGATACAAACACGTTCTGCCCAACCTCTCTGCATTTGGTATTATCTTTGAACAACAGAATATAGGCTATATTTTTTTTATTATGTAGTATTTTATAACTTTTTGTTACTAAAAGTGTGTAGTTTTAAAAACTCGCTTTTCTTTCTTTTAATATGTTTATTTTTGTAAGAGTATACTGTAATTGTATCGTGTAAACACCTCCTTATGTGCCCCATAAGGGCAGGTCTTCTCAACGTATGCAAAACTCCACACTTGAGATATTTCTTATCTACCTCCCCCCTCTTTCTCTATCTCTTCATATAACGTGCTTCAACAGGCATCAAAAGATTGCTGAAGCTGAACATTCGTGATTGCAAATGCGGATGCAACCGACACTAAGCATTTCTTTGCACCAGATGTTTGCATTGCAGTGTGCAATCTCCTGATTCATTATTTGCAGATGTAATCGCTTTTTTGTTATGCACATTATCTCAACATGCGCGACTCTTGCGCCATCTGTCGCAAGGTTCCTCCTGACCTTGTCATATTTGCTCGGCTCGCCTAAACACGCGCCGCTTTTTGAAGAGATCCTACAAATTGCCGGTATCAGAGGACAATCATATCCTTTCCACAGTGATATTAATTCCATCTGACTTTCCTTATCTTCTTTACAAGGGGACGATCGGAAAACATAACTTTAAGACCCCGATAGACAGAAGGTGTAGATCTACTTGAGGGCGGTCTACCTTTTCCAGTGGCTGCTGGAAGTAAGAGTTGCTGATCAGTTTATTCATTTGTCACGTCAATTGTTCCTTCGCAGAAACGACTTGAGGTCGGTGGAGGTGTTTTTCGGATGGTACCGAACCGTACCGATGGTCAAAATATTGCAATGATATATTTGTTTTTTAAGAACAGTAGAATTGGTCCGATAGGCAGGAAATCCCGGAAGGGTTACCTAAATATCCCTTATCACCCCACCCCTGCCACAAGTCAATTCTTATCTTGGTAGTCACTGTGGGCGTTACTAGTGACCAGGACAAGTGTACCATGTTTTCTATGTTGAGTGAGTAATCTAACCTAAGCCAACAATTATTTTTACATACCGTTCATGTGTGTTCCCGCCGGAACAGTTCGAGCTGACCCCAATGCGAACCATAGGACCAGTTCCACCTTCCTACTTGGGGGAACGAACCCAGATAGGACGAACTCGACTACACCCGATGGTACATGACCCTGTACACGTTATGCTATGATCCCATATATCCCTTTCTAGGGACTTAATACACCTACCATTTTCTTACCTGTACTCGAACTTCTTTCCCATCTATCGTAGGGTCTTGGCTGGTCATCTTAAAACTAAAAAAAGTAAAATTATGTTTGTCTCTACTATTTCAATGTACAATTACCACTACCTAGAAAAATAACGCGATAAAACCTTTACGCACGTTTCTGTAATATAATTAGGACATCAACAGGAGGTTAAACTGTGTAATTTCTGAGATATGTTGCAACCTTCTGATGACGATAACATAGTTAGCGAAACGTATATAAAGTTTTGTAACAGTTTTATTTTTGTAGCTGAAAAACCGTAATTTGTTATAATTTACGTTTACGTGCCTAATGTTCAATATTAGTTTTAAAGTTAGCAAAAGTCGCTACGTATTTCCTACTTGTGGTTAATTAAACCTTTTTGTCAACTTTTTTTAAAATTTGTTTATCTTTTATTTTTATGGGGAACTTGAAATGTAGCACGTGGGCATCTACATGAGGCCTAGATAGAAGCAAAATACCCTAAAGATATTATCAGAGCGAATACCCTAAGAAATGACTCTGGGCGTTTAGATAAACGTACTTGTAACCTGATTCTTCCCGATCCCCAGCGCAGGGATATTTTATGGCCATCCTTTAATCCTATCTACAATTCACAATCCATTTAACTTCCCATCTAAGTGGTAATAGCTTTAATGTGCTATGCTTATTTAAACACACACACACACACACACACCGTATGTATATATACACTCTATACACACACACACACACACACACACACACACACACACACACACACACACACACACACACACACACACACACACACACACACACACACACACACACACACACACACACACACACACACACACACACACACACACACACACACACACACACACACACACACACACACACACACACCATTTTTAACCCCATTTTTAAATTATGTCAATCCGCATCGGGAGTTTTGGTAATACTTTTGTACAAGTTATATAAAACATTTGTATGCCATAATTTGGCCATAGTAGCACTTATTTTGATTTTAAATGTGGACTACCATTTCAGAGTTGTATCACTTTATCATCTATAGGCCTACTCTAGGCGTTCTAGATATGTTGGTACATATTGTCATATACAATAAAGAGTATAGTTGCACTTGATTTATAAGTTTTAGAAAATTATAAAAATGTCTCATAAAATCATGAAGTTTTCGTTGCTTTTATGTTGGAAAAATTATCAAACGAACTCTACCGACCTATATAGAGCAGCCTATCACGAGACGCTCTGAGGATAATTATGAAATTAATTCTGGAATTTATAACGGCCTTGCGTTCTCCGCTGCCTTTATGATAAAAGAAATATTTGCGTTTATTGCAAGCGGAGTCGTAAATACGTTAGGTTAGATTAGGCGCCTAATGTAGTTGAAAGTGTTTTTCTTATTATTAACCGTACAATATTTGCATATCAAAACAAATTATATCCGGAGCACCAGTGAAAGCTGTGGATCGCATTAGTTGTAGAGATAGTTAACAAGTAATTATCTGTGCGCTTGGGAAGCAAAACAATTCTGAGATGATTTAATTTTTAAAACACATGTCCAAGGACCACTGCGAAGAAAATAAAGATTGTAAGATTGTAATAAAGATTGTAAGAGTGTAAAATAAAGATGTTTTTTGACAATACGTTCAATGTTTTAACGAACCGCCGCTAGAGAGCAGAGTTGAAAGAATCCGATTCATTAAACGGTAAAGCCTCGATTATCCGAAGTAATGAGAATACTTCGGATAATCAAGACATTCTGATAATACGGTCTCTAAAAATGTGGTAAACTGGTGATATTAATAAAAACGTGATGAAAAAATGAAAAAGTTGTAACCCCCCGGTATTTGTAAAGTGGGTTGTGGAGTGAATTGTCTTATTTAAAAAACTTTAATTACCTTTATCCACTTGTACTTACAGAGACTCGCCGGGTCAATTGTTTGTCTGAACAATTGTATCTAACTATTAACTCAGTCAGACTGTCTGTCTGTTTAATAGCTCTATCAAGACAGGTTACATTAAATTCTCATTTATGTTTATAAAAGAGATTTAATTTTCAAATCAATTTTATATTAAAAATATTACATTTATTTTATAATTTGCTTATTGCTCTTTATTACTTAATAAATAAAAATATCTAAGTTTACATCCTTTGAAAATGTTCTCTGACAAAGCTAGGTTTAATGCATTCTGCTATTTTGTATTTACTGATTTTATTGAAACAAAAAATATTTTTAAAAAAATGAAATTTAAAACATACCTTTGGCAATCACTTACACTCACGTGGCTTTGTTAAAATATTTAATATTAATTACACTAGTTAACTTTTAAATTAAACAACAAACTATACGTAACAAAGCCACCATTAACATTTCCCGTTTTTAATTAATTTATAAAAGTACATTATTTAAAACTTTAACAATAATTTTGACGATAGCAGCCCGTGGATCCTTCTTCTAAGGTGCCTAAAGGTCTATTCCCCATATGAATTCGGAAATGCCCATACCCTTGTGCACTCAGAACTTCCCGGGGAATTTCCTACTAGGTCCGTCGATGAAACATTTTTTAAAAAAAACAAAAAAAAATTTAAGCAAAGCCGATTTCACATTAACTAAGCAACAAATATTTACGTAACATACTTAATTGCAATAAAAAATAACTAAGCATGTTATAGATTATCTACTGTAAATCATATATAGTAAAATGACTTATAAATAAAATTTTTACAAAATGACAAGGACGTAAAGCTACATATAGTACATATTCTGGTTACAAAAGTTATTTTTCAAATACGTTAATTGTGACTTGAGCAATTAAAAGTACGGTAGAGTAATTATAATCAATCAACAATTATAAACCATTGTAATTATAAGTTGTGTTAGTTTTATAATTAAAACGATTTTGTAGCAAGTTTTTATAATAGCTTATTAATGTTCATTGGTGATTTTGAGGACGTATTTTTACGTCATTTCTTTAAGTATATGCTGAGAGTCAAAACGTATATACGTAACGTATATTTTTACTACTTCGGTTAACCAGGAACTCGGTTAATCGGGGCTCGGATAAACGAGGCTCTACTGAAACTTTGAATGTAAATATATTGATTCCAAACAGGGCGTATATTGTTTCACGTGTATAAATTAACATTTTATTGCTAACACTTTGGCTAATGTACCAACCGCTGGTTTATTTGATTTTTATTATAAATGTTAAAAATTAAAGCTAACTTTATATACAGAATGATAAGTAATATAAACCGCAAACAAAAGAAAGAGCAAAACGTCAGAGGGGTGCAAAGGTGGTTCCATCTCAGCTAGATTTATTTGAAATTGTGGTTAATGTTGAACATTACGAAATATCTAGCGTCCCTTGGGAAATCCTGGAAAGTCCATTTGCTCCTTAGCGTAGCCCATCCCACAGGGAAGTAGACTTTTGTACAAATGGAATCCATTCCGCACAACAAATAGCAAAACCGGGAAGTGACGGGGTTGAGAGAGAACCAATGGAATGCGTTAGACACCAAACTGTTATGTAGATTATAGCATTGCTCGACCGTGTTTCACTTCAGGTAAATTATATTGCTTAGTGAAAATTATTCCGTAATTAAAACTATTGTTGAAGCAGTTTGTTTTAAAGATGCGTTGCTTCTAGAAAGTGGAGGTTTCGAGTTGAAGTTTGAAACGATCTTTAGAACCTTCTCTAGACTCACTGTACTTCTCGTATTACTTATAAAAGTTATTAAGTCTCTAAAAGTGCCATTAGTGTTATCAAAGGTATCATAGAGCTACCTTCCAGTAAACCAGCCCCAGAAAACATATCTACTTTAACCTTTAACAATAACCTAACCTCACCATACCACGTGTTTAGCTCCCTTGCAGTATTCCAGACAAACGATAACATATCAGCCTTAACCTTTAACGACAGCCTAACCTCACCGCACCAAGTATTAAACTCCCTTGCAGTATTGTAGACAAACAATAACATATCTGCCCTAACTTTTAACAATAACCTAACCTCACCACACCGTGTGTTAAACTCCCTTGCAGTATTGCAAACAAACATTAACATATCTGCCTTAACCTTTAACAGTAACCAAACCTCACCGCACCATGTCTTTAGCATCCTTGCAGTATTCCAGACAAACGATAACATATCTGCCTTAACCTTTAACAGTAACCAAACCTCACCGCACCATGTCTTTAGCTCCCTTGCAGTATTCCAGACAAACGATAACATATCTACACATAGCCTAACCTTACCCCCTCTCTGCTCTTGGTGCAGGGCCAAAATTTAGTATCAAACGATATCGTGGCCCCAAAAGACGTCTTTCGACGACATTTTATCTGACAGCTAAGTTTACATCACCTATCCAGACATTAGGGAATTGCAGCTGCACGTCTGGACTTTTACTTGTTTTCGCTAATAACGGAGCGTTCTTAACAGTGTTGAACTTAAAGAGGCATTTTAACTGCATGAAAGCAGTGTTGCCACTGTGCCGAAAGCAGCTTTCCACGTGTCTTACGGGAGGGAACCTCTACCTTAAACGATAAATCCACTGAGAAATATGGCAACAGTGTTAAATTCAACTGTCAATAATTGGGCGAATTTCGTGACGTGCATCGTGAATCTTCGACATTAATTAGAATACCCTACAAACTGACAACCAAATAGTCCGTGCAAATTGACAAGGGAGATAGACAGTGCACAGATGTAACTTGAAGATTATCTGTGAGCTATTCATGCACAGTCTGCATCTTTGAACTGTATCTCTTTTGCTACACGAATAAAGATCTTTTATGAATGAAGATTCACTTGCATCCATAACATACCACGAGAATCCCCAAACGTGTATTAAACAATAAGAACTAAGTAATTGATTAACTCAACCTATGACTTCATGTTTCATCGATTTATTACTAAAACAATCGGTTCTTAAACTCGTAAACTTTGTCGCGCCAAAACAAGGCTCATTAATCTCTGGGTAAACAAGTGTTGGTGTGAATACAAACCCAGCTGGTCGTTTTGTATCCTTTAACCTGTTTAAGTCGCGCGCAACAATAGACGCTCGTTATCCTCTAACGTACGGAAGCGAAACTGAATGCGTAAAATTAAAAACACAATCTGTATTCAGTCTGTGACGTCATACACGTTATGCAAATCACCATTTTGCTTTCCGTTCGGAAGCGCTATGAGCCCGAGCTTTCCTAATGTAAGAGTACTGTAGAAATTATTTTGAGCTTCGTTAATTAATTTCGTCGACTAAAGGGCGGTTCACACCTTTCAAACGAATAGACTGATTTACATTTAACTGACGTCTCTTTTAACTACATCGTATTTTTTCCCACCCCATTTAGCCTTTATTGTAAACAATATTGGTCCTAAAGTCAAAAACAATTTGATTCCTCAACAATTATTTGTATACAAATAGATTACGTTTTTAATATTATTTTTTGACGATCGTACTTATAAGTGTTTAAGAGAAGTAGGAAACATTAAACTACTTTTTAAAAAACTATTACACAATTAATATAAACAAAAATTGTTTCAAGTTGATTTCTACTAAGGTCAACAGAGAAAAAATTTACTTTAGTTACTTTTCTAATTAATAATTACAATTAATATAAATAAAGTAACATAGCCCATGCTTTAAAACAGCTGTCCTACCACATAACCTATAACATAAAATCAGCTGTTATGAAATCATATGTTATCATGAATAACTATATTGCATACCTAGCCCCTTTTGTGAAAAGTGTTTCCCATATAAAATCAAATTAAATAATAATTAAATTTAATTATTAAATTATTATTTGAAAAAAACTGTACTAACATCAAGTTTCATCCACTACAAGTTTAAAAAAAATATATTCATAAGTTAAATATTAATTTATTAACGATTGAAAATGTGAACAAGATATACATACTCATAAATAGGAAGAGTGTGAATTATTAGAAGGAATTGAAAAAAGGCATTTTAAAGTATTTAAAGAAGCATTTAAAGGAGATATTTATAGTATTTAAAAGAAGTATTAAATAAAAGGATTTAAAGTATTTAAACTATTTAAAATTTTCAATAGATTTCAATGAAAGATTGCTCATCCACTCTTCTCCTAGTGCGGATCTCTTGTACGTGTGTATTCATTCTAGTCCCGCAACAAGTCTCTTCACCGAAGCATTGGTTCCTTAAGTCATGCAGACAGCCTTAGCTAAGAGGAATACTTCACAAAAAGCATTTTGTAAATGCTCTTCGTGTGAAAACTTTAAACTTCCGAAGATTTTCGTCATAGAAAACAGCAGATCTATGTACCACACTCAGTTAATTTGAAAGTCCTTCTTGGTAAAAAAAAAAATGGGAACAATTTGTGAACCTGAGATAATAAAATCCCAGGGAAGAGTTTGGCTTCAGAAAAAACCTTACACTTTTGTCGATTCAATTGTTAAAAAACTGCAAATTTTCTAATGACGATAAGCGTCTTTTGAGTGAGCTAAAAGATTGTCAATGATTTAGTAATAGTATTGTAATAGATGTTACTAGATGTGACCGAGGCCGACTGCCGAGGATAACCGGAAAGAACCGAGCGTAGAGCCGACTTGCTATACTCAACACTTAGAGAACGTTCAGTGGTGGAAGTGAAACGAGGTAGTCCAGTAAGGGAGCTGATTCAGAATCAGATGTTACTAGACGTGACCGATGCCGACTGCCGAGGATAACCGGAAAGAACCGAGCGTAGAGCTGACTTGCTATACTCAACACTTAGAGAACGTTCAGTGGTGGAAGTGAAACGAGGTAGTCCAGTAAGGGAGCTGATTCAGAATCAGATGTTACTAGACGTGACCTATGCTGACTGCCGAGGATAACCGGAAAGAACCGAGCGTAGAGCTGACTTGCTATACTCAGCACTTAGAGTACGTTCAGTGGTGGAAGTGAAACGAGGTAGTCCAGTAAGGGAGCTGATTCAGAATCAGATGTTACTAGACGTGACCGATGCCGACTGCCGAGGATAACCGGAAAGAACCGAGCGTAGAGCTGACTTGCTATACTCAACACTTAGAGAACGTTCAGTGGTGGAAGTGAAACGAGGTAGTCCAGTAAGGGAGCTGATTCAGAATCAGATGTTACTAGACGTGACCGATGCCGACTGCCGAGGATAACCGGAAAGAACCGAGCGTAGAGCTGACTTGCTATACTCAACACTTAGAACCGAGCGTAGAGCTGACTTGCTATACTCAACACTTAGAGAACGTTCAGTGGTGGAAGTGAAACGAGGTAGTCCAGTAAGGAAGCTGATTCAGTATCCAAGCCTACTTCCCATCTTTCTTACCATTTATAGATAATGTTTTGTCTCTTATGAGTAAATTTTGTTCATATTCCTAAAAACACATAATTTCCAATTTAAGAGAGTTTGGTTAGTCATCAACGCATGTATACATGACCGCACGCATATCCAGCGATATATTTACAAGAGCCTAACAGAAACGTACAATACTGCAGCTATGTACATTGAATGTGTTTACCTGCTCCTGTTATTCTTCGATTAATTACACGCATATTGGATAAACGTTCTAAATACATTGGCGACAATAAATTCGCCTAAACGGTTCTCATAAAACCTGTTTTCATTTTGTTGTGTTTCTTTATTTTCAAAATGCTACGAAACCTATTTAATTACGACTCTGTCGGATAAACAGGCAAACATCGGTACAGTAGTTTTTTCGACGTGTATGAAAGAGGGTGTCTTAAAATTAATGCTAGAATTGTATTTTCCCCAAGCATACAGTTAGTAAAAATATTAATTATAAAACATAAGGATCTTTTTGGTTATGTGTCAGCAATATTATAAGATTTTCTATTGTTGGAAAATAAGGTATTATTTATTTTATGTACCTATATTAAAATATTCGTTATGCGTTTCTGCATCGACCAGAAAAACCTTTTGGTTGATCTTACCTTAGATGTGTAGGTTTATTTTGTATATTTTAATATATGTAAATAGTAATGTTGTATAAAATTACAACCAAATCTATCCTGGGATACTTCCATAAGTTTCCTTGTTTTAGAAAGTTAAAGCCACTTTATTTTCCAACAATCGAACCATTTTTAATATTGGGGACACAACCGAAAAGATCCAAAAACAGATGTAAAAAAAATGAGCGAATGCCATATGTACCAAACATTATCGCATAATACAGTACCTTTATCACCATTATGTTAATATTTATTTAAAGTAAAAACAGTGTAGGCCTATTTCTTTTTAAGAGTAGATGGTCTTGAATAAGACTTTGACGAAACGTCGAGGCAAGTTTCGTTTTAACAAGTAGGCCTACCCACATATCCAATGTACGGCCGTGTCAGTTTTCATTAAAAGTGCAATACACATAAGAGATGTGGTGGAAGTAAAAATAAACTTAGGAAGGACAATCTCCTCTACATAATGCCAGATACAGAAGAACCTCACATGAAAGTCTCCTCTACATAATGGGAGATAAAGAAGAGCCACACAGAGCAGTCTCATCTACATAATGCAAGATACAGAAGAACCTCACATGAAAGTCTCCTCTACATAATGGGAGATAAAGAAGAACCACACAGTGCAGTCTCTTCTACATAATGCCAGATACAGAAGAACCTCACATGAAAGTCTCCTCTACATAATGGGAGATAAAGAAGAACCACACAGAGCAGTCTCATCTACATAATGCAAGATAGAGAAGAACCTCACATGAAAGTCTCCTCTACATAATGGGAGATAAAGAAGAACCACACAGTGCAGTCTCTTCTACATAATGCCAGATACAGAAGAACCTCACATGAAAGTCTCCTCTACATAATGGGAGATAAAGAAGAACCACACAGTGCAGTCTCTTCTACATAATGCCAGATACAGAAGAACCTCACATGAAAGTCTCCTCTACATAATGGGAGATGAAGAAGAACCACACAGTGCAGTCTCTTCTACATAATGCCAGATACAGAAGAACCTCACATGAAAGTCTCCTCTACATAATGGGAGATAAAGAAGAACCACACAGTGCAGTCTCTTCTACATAATGCCAGATACAGAAGAACCTCACATGAAAGTCTCCTCTACATAATGGGAGATAAAGAAGAACCACGCAGTGCAGTCTCTTCTACATAATGCCAGATACAGAAGAACCTCACATGAAAGTCTCCTCTACATAATGGGAGATAAAGAAGAACCACACAGGACAGTCTTCTTTACATAATAGGAGATAAAGAAGGACCAAATAGGGCAGTTTCCTCTACATAATGGGAGATAATGAAGAATCATACTAACACAAACCACTCGTGAATAATGAATTTTTAAGACAGTCAAATATTACCCGTACATTTTAAGCGTGGAAATATTTGTATTTATAAAACTGTTATGATGATTTGTGTACGCTTCAAAAACTCAAAATATTTTGCACGATTTAGATAAAATTTTGTAACAACATACAAAAATATTCAAAGATTGTTTTTATTTATTTCCGCGTCAGAACCTCATTCAAGGCTTCGAGAATATAGTTTCTTTAACGGTCGGCTGTGAACAAACAAACGCTCCATGTGACGTAAGAGATTGGAACACAGCACACTTAATCTTTATATATAAAAATGTTATGTAGGTTTGTGTACGTTTGCTTTACAAAATTAAACTTCTATGAAGCGAATGCTTTGTTTTGTTTCTCATTTCTTATCCATTCAACTACATTGTGTCACAGCAAAGCGTGGCGGAGTACACTGCGTGAGGTTTAACGGTGCCCTTAGTTCTGCTCTAGCATTTGACTACTAGCCCAACTGAAAATATTATACAATAGGCCTACTCTTTGCAGAAGGAGAGCAACACATTTAAAGATCATGTCTACATCAAACTATTACAGTGTTATCATTTAGTTAATTAGAGTAGTTTACACTTTAAACACGACACTGATACTCGGTTCGTATCCGACCCAAGCCCCCCCTAATTTTTATACTGTAATTTAATTATTGATTAAATATTTCAAAATACTATATTTACATCAATTGCCATTCACTATAGGCTAAAAGAAATATATATGAACTTGAATAGATGAAAAAAACTTATTTTACGTATTAACGATTGAAAATTTGTACAAGATACATATCAGGAAAGGGTGAGCTAGTAGAAGGAATTTAATAAGTAACCATTTTGGTTCAATTAAAAATCAAACGACTAGATGAAGTTACAAAAATCCAGGGAGAACATGCCAAGCCTATTACTCCCGTAAGGTGAGATCTCGTTGGGCAAAGTATTAAGTAAATCCTAGGTTTGAAAAATATCAGACTTAATGTTTACGTGTAATGGTACTAAGAACGTCACTAAACCAGTTACATTTTTTGACATTAAACAACTTACATTTGTGAAATTTTAGTTTTATAAATAACTAGCTGTACAATGGGTGAAATTTAACCATGTCTCTGACCTTGAGATCGCTAGGGTGGACTAGGCTGCAGTGCGGAGTCAAAACCCAACACTTCAGAAAACATCAATAAAATAAACAAACAAACTGGATTAACGGTATGAAACCTTGCTTTACAAACGGACAATGCGAAAGGAACGGGAAAAGAAAATAAAACCCAATGCAAGCGACGAAAAAATAAAGCGTATAAAAGTAACAAACAAAAATAATAACTCAACACCATATATAGAAAGGGAAATGGAAAATTGCAAGGAAATTCGCTTTTTATTTAGCCCCTTATTATTGTAATTCTGACATATGTATACACGTATTCATATTAATTGTATTTATAAAATAAAAAGAAACTAGAATACAATTTTTCTTTGTTGATTTAAGTAAGAATTGACTTGATATCTTTTTTTGTTTATATTTCTTTTTTTAAGTATTATAATTATTCCCGAGTTAAAATTAGAAATGTAGGCTATTACAAAATTGTCCGGGTATGATAACGGCAGGTAAAACGTTGCCACATTGTCAATATACAGTTCTATGCCGCATTTCACATCTGCGAAAGCTACACACGATTGATTAGAGGAATAAATGAGAATTTTGGCATCTCTCATAAGTCTAGAACCATTGAACCAGCATTGAGCGATAGGATAGAAGCGGTGATAAAAGCTTTGTTCTTTTTCACTTTTGAAAATTCTCTTTTAATGTAGGAAGTTTTTTTTCTTCTTACGTAGGGCTTTCTAATAGTGTACGATTGCCCATTACAAGGGATGAGAAACATCGTGTTCTATAATCTTTGAAACCCCGCAATAACTAATCGGACAAAAGCGGTGACGTGCTTTCGTTCTTTTTTTGGCTTTGGAAAAATAACCTTTTAAATTGTATTCTACTAAAATAAAATTTGTGTTCACTCTTACGTCATTTTATATGACTGTCTATAGCGTGGAATGAGTACATGGCAACCCTGTTCTTGAATGATTTAAACCGCAATGACTGACAACAAAAGCAGTGACGAGCTCTCTACTATAATGAAAAAAATACTTTTTTAATTTTACTTTTACTAGCCAGAAATTGATTTTCCAGCTTACTTAATTGTGTAGGAATGTCTGCAGCGAAGAATGAGAAAAATGACAACTCTGTTCTTGAATCATTTAAACCGCAATGACTGATATGACAAAAGCTATGACTAGCCTTCTACTTAGTATGAAAAATCCTTTTTTAATTTTAATTTTACTAATCCGAAGTTTGTTTTTCCTCTTACGTATTAGTGTAGGCTATACTTGATTTTCAGCCGATTATAACCTTAAAAAAAACGTTTATCCTATGGTACAATTTTAATTTTTTAACAAAAATTTAAAAAAGTTGAAAGCTACAGTACTTACGTGGCTTGATAAATATTTGAAGTGATATCTTATAAAGAGTGTTTAGGTTAAAGAGCAAGCACGAAGTGACCAGAGAACGTAGCCATTCGCGACTGACAGAGTATTATTTTGATCTGGGTTGGACTAACCGTTCGTTGTCTAACTCAACAGTGAGTAAAAATATCCGTGTACTGATAAAATACTAATGTAATAAAGCCAGCTGTATCGAACAATACCCGTCTATTGTTTCTCGATAGCCTTGAGTCGAAACTTGTTTGATTTGCCAGTCTGAGCGCGCACGGGCGCAACTTAATCGATTTTTATTGTTCAGATTAATTGCTGTAATTAATTAGCCGGCGGGGGAGACGAACGGATTGACCCACTCGGGGTGTGAAATATGATTCACTCATGACTCATAAAATACGAGCCATGCCTGTTTTGCGTTTAGAACGTGCAGCGGAGTTGCTTTGTCTACAGCACGCTCAGGCGTGATCAGACCTGTTGCACATGGCCGCGTGCCGTGGAGTAACAGAAACACACGTTCCGGTAACAAGAAGCAAACAGTATATAACTAGTTGAATATTTTTAAAAATAATTTACTAAACAGCGATCGTAAAGTATTTTTTATCTATTAGACCAATTAGTGTTAGAGTTATCTGAAGTGTTTTTTTTTGTTTTTTATCTTTGACCTGTATATCATTATCTTGTCGTGTGCTTCGTTACATTTTAACGACTACCTGCTTAGTATCATTTAAAAAAAGTTGTATAGATTTTTTCGTTATTTGGACTCACAGTGCTTCCATTTTTTTAAAAAAAGCAGGTAGACACCTCTCTTGACACAGTTGCGATCCTACTTAGTGACGTCATAGTTTTACCATATTCTCGATCTAAAGGGATCATTACGTCATTATATTAATTAAACAACAATAACCCCTGCTACAAATATTTTCTCAACATTGATTTACATTTCGCCAACACGGTTAGTATCATCAGAAGGTTACAAATATACTAAGATCCAAATCTTAATACCTAATGACTACTAGCAATGGAAATCACTCCCACTCTTTCGCGAGCAGTCATTAGGTATTTAGTTTTTAGATTCTAGTGCGTTTGTAACGTCTTGATGATGCTAATCGTGTTAGCAAAATGTACATCAAAGTTATTTAAATATTTTGTAGCAAGGGTTATTGTTGTTTAATTATTATAAGTATGCTAATAATTAATACTTATATATAAGTATACGTAATACTTATAGGCTATAGTAATTAATAATTATTATAAGTACGCTAGTAATTAAGTATGTAATTTGCTCTGTATACATTTTCGTGTAATTAGGTCCTTCATAAAGGTTTTACTAATTCTAACCTCCATTTCCTTATCCTTTTTACTAAAGGGGGTGTAACGTGTGATACCCCAATAGAGATTAGCACTACTACACCCTCTCGACCACGTGTTGATGACCTCCCCTAAATCTTTTATTAGGTGAATACTGAATTATGTCACAACTCTACCCTTTCCTGCCCTTCATGGGAACTTTACAATAAACAGAATACACAAAAGAACTTCTAACTTTCACAAAAAAAGGAGGAACCGTGAGTTTTTCCAAATCTTGAACCCACGTTTCGTTCCGATCCGTTCTCCGTCTTCAGTTACCCAGTGGTAGTAAGTATATGTTAGTTCTCTTTGTGTCTTTCGTTGTGATTGTACCGCGTGGTAACCAAAAACAATATTCAAATAAACTAATCGGTATCGAAATCTATTCTGTTGATGAAATCCTTAACGAATACTTTACAAATCCACCGGAGTTCACTTTAAGGAACGAAGGAACGTTTCACGAGAACGTGAATCCAAGTGACAGGCTGCTCCTCATGGAGTAGGCAAAGTGGACGTGCTATATTGTAATGCATGGATGTACTACAGGATCTACAAAGCGAACAAAAAGCGAGCCCCCTCTTAGCAGTAAGTGCGTATGTAAGAGAGAGAGACTCAGGGGGCTCGAGCAACCCCCCCCCGAATTTCCAATCACAAAAAGGAAAAATACTACACTACCATTTATAATTTTACATAAGCTGAACTTATGTAAGCTATAACCTGACCTCAATACCTTCTATATATATATTCCATTACTTTATATATGTATACTATCATTCTAATGAATGATAGCAGAGGAAGATTTAGCATCAGGTGGGTACTTGATTTCTGCAAAGAGGTAGGTATCCACTAAACTAGTCCTGTGGTAGGGATGGGAAGAGAGTACAAAGGCTGCAGCTAAGTGCTCTACACCGATAAGGTCCCTCCAAGTTGTATCCACTAAGCTAGTCCTGTGGTAGGGATGGGAAGAGAGTACAAAGGCTGCAGCTAAGTGCTCCACACCGATAAGGTTCCTCCGAGTTTTAGTAATAATAAAGTAATAATAATAATCATTCTAATGAATTCCAAAATATATCTTTGGCCTGTGTTTCCAAGACATTAATATCTAAATTTGTCCAGGGCAGGTTCCACTAAAATATTGTTAGGGAACCCCCGCTCCCGACATTTTTGTCTATATACGCCCATACCTCTTAGTAATGGAGGACGGTTTACAGACGCCTCTTTCTTTCTACAACGAAACCGAATCATCGTCAAAATCGATATGTTACAATGAAGCAACACGGTTTATCGCAAATAAGGAACCTATTAAAAGCTTGCTTTTGTACTTACACAAAGTAATCGTAAAATACTCGTAAAGTATCAAGAATCGATTTTTAAAACATTTTTTTAAAGGCTATCAGCTCGCCAACATACAACCCGATGGTACGACGTCATCGCCTGGGCTTTATTAGAATACAATTCCGCAGAAACGACGCAAGTTTTTATTTTTGTAGATGACAAGTCCTGTATAATCGGATGCAGAAAGGCAATCTGCATAACGGGAGTGGCGAGCTGCACTACTCGCAGATTGGGTGGGCTTGGCCTGAGCAACCCAAGGACTTGGATTCGAGCTACTTTACTGTTGTTGGTTTTACCTTATCAAGAAAATGTTAACCGCACCTAAACGCCAATAAGGAAAACTGAAGTCTTTACAATACCTTAATAAATTTATTTATATTTGAAATTATTATAATTCGAGTAGTCTAAGTTTTGTAGTGTGCTAAGCTTTGTAGTTTCTACATCTCTATACTTTCCTTCCTCCCTCTCTATTTCTCTCTGTCGTTATTTTTCTTTGTTTTTTTATATGTCTTTTGTTTCTTTCTTTATTTTGTTTGTATTTCTCGGTTTTGTCTCTCTCTCTCCTTTAACCCTTCGTTTGTTCGTCTCTGTACCACTATTAGTTCGTCTATTTATCCCTATGCCTATCTGTCTCTTTCCCCCTCTCTCTCTGTCTCTATCTCATTTGTTTCTCTTCCATCTTCATTTTCCAATTTATCTCCCTTCTATCTCTGTCAGTCCTTAAACTCTCTAGAGCACCGTCCAAGATTATTATTTAACAAATAACCTACCACATCGAAGCTACTGTAACATCGAATGCGTCATCATCACCACTACAATTTATAATACGCGAAACATAACAAGTTATATGAAGTACAATATAAATATTGCTTTTAACTGTAATCTAAGCCAGTTAGTTGTGTTGTTTGCCTTAAACACAAAACCAATACATTCCCTTGAATGCATTTGTTCCTTTCCTTCGCCTTGCAGTGACCTATTAATTTTCTTCTTGTGCGCTTAAGTCTTGTACGACCTTGAGACTAGATGCGTAAACAATTTCATATTTTTTTACCGATTTATTTACTTGTTTCAAATTTAGTAATTTACTTAAAATAATCGTGCTTTTCATTGTTTAAGAGAGTTTAATGCAGTATGAATACTAGTGTTCAAAGTAATTCCAATATGTTTTTTATCGAGGTATTAAATTATAAAAATATTTCGTTATAAAAACAGTTTAATATATACAACAGCGTAATGAAAAAGTTTTGTTTCAAAATAAAAAAAAGGTTTAAATAGGAAATATACAGGTTACCTCTCGTAGTTCCTTGTGAAAAACACAGACTTCAGCAATTGCTTTCCTACGCTTGTCATGGAATCGAATCATGAAATTTTCGTTTTGATTTGTAGGCCATTCTATCGTTGGCCGGCCGTGATGAGTCGAGGGAGTTGAAGTCCCAGAATGATTAAAAGACACGGATATCTGTTCGTCGTTATGAAATGGACGGTGTCTCCATGGCTTAGTCAGAGACTGTGTAATTTGGACGTGGAATGATGACCTTTGAAAATTTTAATAAATAATATATTAAGAATATAGTCAGAGAGAGAGAGAGAGAGAGAGAGTGTGTATATATATATATATATATTATAATAAAGATTATTTTTTCTTGATTTGTTATAATTATTAAATAACTTCAAAAAGTTCATAATCAAGATATATTTTATTCAACATTTACAATTATGCTGAAGCTTTTCGCCGGAGTATAGTTCCAGCATTCTCAAAGAGCTGGAATGCATCTTTGAGAATGCTGGAACTATACTCCGGCGAAAAGCTTCAGCATAATTGTAAATGTTGAATAAAATATATCTTGATTATGAACTTTTTGAAGTTATTTAATAATATATATATATATATATATATATATATATATATATATATATATATATATATAAATTATATACACACACACATATATTTTGAGAGAGAGCGCACTTTGTACCACTGATATTCTTGAAAAGCGGTCATTCTAGTATTTTTCTGGAAACCAGTTTAGCTCCCTTATAGGCTCTTGTTTTTGGCCTGAGTTAAATAGGATACTATAGTAACAACAGGTGCACTTTAATATATATGGATATACAGTAGTATATATATACAGTAGTGACAAATCGACTTAAACAAATCGGTTAAACTTACAAATCTACAGTGAGAGACTGACTAGCCACAGAACAAGTGGTGTAGGAACAATTCCAAGCAGTTAAAATGCCAAGAAAACCAATGTTTGCAGAACAGCATTGATTCTTCCCTCTCACCCCTGCGCGACATCACACGCCGCTCGAGGGCCAGAACGGGAGTTATAGTGGTTTCACATTAAGGAATAATAATGGACATACGGATATCATACTGTGGCCTAGGTGCTTCGTCACCATTTTTCATTCCTTATGTCTCCACAACCACTTTGAAAAAAAAAATGTCTTCGTCGAAGCCAGACCAACAAGCTATGTTACTCGGCTTTGCTGTAAGCTTTAAAAGAGAAGTTATTTTTGAGACATCTTTCATCTATATATGTAGTGTCAGAGCTCGTATGGTGGTAAATCTTCGGATTTTCCGATAAGGTTTAAGTCTTACCAACTTCTAAAAGTAAAAACCAAGTTCTTCAGTGATCGTAGTTTATTTCGAGCTTTTATCATCATACCCTCGATAAATCTTAGGTTTTACCTCAGCGACAATAAGAGGCACATTTTACCTCAGCGACACACATTTATGTTCGTTCGAGGCATCGTCTAGTGCTTGTAGGCGGTCTGTAGCCCTCCACTACCCGTATCACTTCCCTTCTAACCTAATATACCTAGCCAAATGTAAAGTAGTTTGATCGAACCGAACATAACCTAGCCCGTTCGAATCTAATTTAACCTAACCTAATCCTAACTTAACCTAATCTTCTAGCCTATCATAAATTATCCCAACAAAACCTAACCTAACCTATCCAACCCTAAACGAGCCTTATGTAACCTAACCTAGCCTAATCGAACCTAACCTAACCTTGCTTGATCGAGCCTAACCTAGCCTAGCCAAATCGAACCTATCATAACTTATCCTAACCAAAACTAAACTAGCCTGTTCGAACCTAACGTAGCCTCGCCTAACCTCACATAACGTAATGGCTCCCATCGGTGGGTCATTTGGCACGTTGTTCAAGCACGGCCGAATTCGATTTATGTTTGTGTTTATGTGGAACTAGGTATGATTAAAACATAACTTAGTGTAAACCTGATATTTAATGAAATAGTGGAAGCAATCCTTGGTAGAAAAAAAATTACTCATTGTTTTATTGAATCTTAACATTCTCCTTCGAAGCTTTTTCAAGCAGACATTTTTCAGTTTTAGTTTAATACATACACGCTCTTGAACAAATATAAATATAAGTTGATACTTCGTTAATCAACTTAAACTGGTTTCGGTAATACATTCATCGGACCTAGCGTTGCGAACCGTAACAACAAATTTACGTTACACGACATGTAACGGATTGTATACAAAAATTCGGTAAATGTACATTTCAGTGTAAAAGCCCGCCTATTGATAAATTTTAAGGTATTCGAGTAAAAGTTAACTTTAACACATAAACTCGCTTAACCTTAGGTTTTGTCTCAGAGACACGGTAAATGTTACCTATCCTAAGCTCAGTAGACGCATTCGTTGCTAACAAGGAAAATGTTTAAGGGTTTTATTCCCAAAACCAATATATACCCACCATAATTAGTAAAACCTGGCTTCTACCAAACTTTAATGGCAAAAACCTGAACAACCATATCTAATTTATATTCTTGAATTTTGTAATTTTGTTAAAACACTGAGATAGAAAGTTTTCGATCGCTATGTGCCGATCTTCATCAGTGTCCTCTTCAGAAAACGCAGATAGCCACATAGCGATCGAAACATTGTCTCAGTAAGTTTTAACAAATTTACAAAATTAAAGTTCGGATAGTCATGAGCTATTATTTAAGTGATTAATCTAATTTATAAAATGCTTGAAACATTTGCCAACTCACGTTAATAAAGCCAAAGTTTAACAAATAAACAGGCTTTAGAAACATATTACCATGCAGTCGGAAACACAAAGAGAGTCTACCGATCATTACAATGTTACGTAGTTTTAGCCGATGTTATGAAACAACGAATGGCCCACATTTTACGAAGATAAGAGCAAAGTTTATGTCCGGACATTAATGTTGTTACGCCACTAGGTTGATAAAATAAGCACTTCAAGGAACGAATTACTCCGAGTAAATGTTTCGTAAACCTAAATTATTTCAGGTTTCTGATCGTAAATGTATAGTTTTTGGAAAAGGTCTAAATAATTGAAATTACTGTAAATAAATGTATTGTTAATTAATTTCTGTTGTACAAATCATTAGTAATCTTCCGATATTAATGAATAAGTTATTTTATAAATATTAATAAAAGGATTTTTTTAATGTAAAGTAACACGCATAACATTGCGTAGAAATACGCTAACGTAAAGGATAGGCTGGGGGGGGGGGGGTGTCAGGGACGAATAGCTTATCCACTGATGTCTAATGCATGCCTGGACCGAAATGGAACTGTTCCTATAAGCCTCCTCAAGGGAGCAATGTACCGGGCTACACCTACCGAGATTTACAGCCCCCTCCACCCCGAAACTCACTCTAACAATACATAATATAATGTCAAAGCAGGATTTATACGAGCGGACATATTCGTAGAACATACGGATTGGTGCTTTATGCGGGTTCATTCTTTGTAAGTACGCGTGTAGTAAACTCCAGGCGCTCATGTTGGATCTATACCGTTGATTGAAACATGTAGCCTATTATTTGTTAGTTGTATTATTTTCCTTTATGGTTTATTTCACATTGTATTTGTACGGCTTCAAAGCGAAAGCAGAGACACACTAAGGATATTGTCGTTTACGAGGGGTGAGGGAAGAAGAGAAATATAGACAGAAGGGGGAAGATTGTAGTTAAATGAAACGGCCTCTCTAACCCCACTTTAGGGATGAGGAAAGGGATATAAAAAAAGAATTTGATTCTTACTATGTACTTTAGTAACGGATTTAAATCAATTACTTTGATTTGCTATTTCAATAATTGTAAAATATGTTTCACTTTTAGAAATTACATACCAAACGAACATGAATATTGCAAACACTTCATTTCTTCAGCATAATGTAAATACTAAAGAAAACCAGATTATAATAATATAAACATTTAATCATTACTTATAATTATAATTTTAAAATATTATTTACTAAATTTTACACATGAGTTCTATCAATTAAATAGTTAATGCAATTATATTCTAAACGGAATACGTGAAACAGCATTGGAAATGAAACAAACATAACCTCTACCGAATTGGAAAACAGCTGTAGTGTTAAATCAGCTGTTACCATCTCAAGAGGAAAAGCTATCACTAACCTCAACACGGATTTCAAAATATATTCAAAAGTGCTTTTTCGTGATTGAAATAAAAAGTGCGAAATCTTTCGTTATATATAAACTATTTCGAAGCCCCGCCAACCCACGAGGAACTCCAGGAAGTTGTAGAGTGTTTTATATTAATGCACTGGAAGGGAAAAAACGGTAAAATGTGATAATTTATCTATAGTCTTTAAAAATATATTTAAAAACACTTTAGTATGAGTGTTTTCTATTAGGTTTTCACATATAGCCTACGTATCTCAGGAAATGCGTTCAACTCCCACTATTTTTTTAAAAATGTTCAAAAGTACAGTTTTTTAATCTTTTGTTATCATAATAGATTAATTTATTTAAAGAAAAACGTTTTATTTTAGCAATTATATTTTCCATCTACGTTAACCTTCATTGCTGGAGGTCCTTCTCGGTGGGCTGGTGGTACTTCTAAATTAATTGTTTGTGGCGTTTTTATGAATAAAAGAAGGTACAATGTGACAGTAAGTTGGATCTGTGGATATAGGTGAATTCGCATTGGAAACCTGTATGAATTTTTTTTATATAACACATGCAACTTACCCTTTCGAAAATTAGTGAAACCAAAAGAAAAGGAAAAGCCAGTAACTCACCTGAAACAGAAAAAAAAAATTTGCAGAAGTTGTAGAGCACAAAAGGTTTTAAAGTTATTAAGTTAATTCTAACATGATTAAAATTTAAAAGCCGACTTCACACACACACAATTACACAACAATCTACAAAAATGTATTATATAAATATTTTTCCTGAAGATGCTAATAGATTAATTAGCGAAAAGCTTTATTAATCAGTAATATAATTCAAAAATAATCATATAATTCCTCATTAGAAAACATACATCTAATAAAAAAAAAGTACAAAAGGCCTCATAATGACAATCTGGGAACAACTTCAAATTTATAAACACAGAAACAATGTAATACACTAACATAAAAATAAAATTTGAAACGTGATAGATTATTTAACGTAATAGACAACATTCAACCCAAGACAAACTAAAACTTTCCCACAGTGCACTGAAACCAAAAATAGAACAGTAGTATACCATATGACAATAGAAATCCTACACACCTGACAACTACAAGAAGCAATTTAGTCTTAGCTGATCCTCGAAACTAATTAAAGTCCTTGAAAGTCGACTCGCATATACACCAAGTAAAATTTTTTGTTTAAGTACATTAAAGTGTAACGTGTATATATATATATATATATATATATATATATATATATATATATATATATATATATATATATATATATAATGTTTTCTTGTTTAATAATTTAAAACAACATAGGTTATTCAAATACAAGAATAACAAATTATTGTATTTTTCATTCCTGATGATGTTGGTACTGTTTACTAACGAAAAGCTTTGAATATAAATAAATAATATTCTTGTATTTGAATAACCTATGTTGTTAAAAAAAAAAAAAAAAAAAAAAAATATATATATATATATATATATTGTATTACATTTGTATGTTGTATAAAATTTGTATATTGTATTAAATTTGTGTAATATTCATTTCGGCAGTTGACGATCAACTTTATATTATACCTTAGGCTTTTGACGGGTCTAGTGGGCAGTGTATAATTTTCAACAGCTCGGGTTCAATATCAAATAACGCGGAAACATTTTTTTAGGTGCTTCTCCAGCCCCAAGGTCAAGCCTACCTCTGTAAATGCGTACTTAAGGTCAAATCTGACTCAGTAACGGAACGGTTTAAGCATGGTGCTAGCAAGATTATCTTAGATACAGAGTGGCCCGTTAAGGAACCGTATTGTCTATCTTATAAACCATGTCTCGATAGAAAAAAAAACAATCACCAATATCATTCGCCATTATCGCATATGCACTTTCACATATATTAATACGTAAACAGTTGTCTATATAATAGTAGCACTTACATTTTTGAAGTGATAACTTCTTTACGCGCAATGAACAAAATATGAGATTAAATCAAAAGCTTTCGCCTCACGCTATTTCTGAAATGCATACATTACAGCATATACTTTATAACATATGGTTTCATGTAACAGCTGATTTTGTGTTACAGATTATGTTGTAGAATAGCCGTTTTACACGTAGATTATTATTACATAGTTTTGATCAGTTACAAAATATATTAATTTCTTTAAATTTTGACAAATCTCAATACAAATAATTCAATAAACCAATAGTAATTATTTATGTATTTTTCTCCTATTTTTGAAAGGAAAAAATTTTAGGGCCATCTTATATTTTTTAAATAACTAATTTGAAATGTTGTTAAAAAAACGTGTATTCAGTAAACCTCTAATAAATGTTTTTTGTTACCCAAAATATATTATTACTAACTACAATAAATATTGGTCTATATTATTTTTAAATAAATAAAACCTCTAAACCACAAATAACATTTATTTAAACCTTATATACATTTCAATTGCCCAGCAATCATCCTCAGAGGTATTTTAAAAATACAACCAGTTGTATACATTACGCCACAGTTGCTTTACACAGTTATTGGTCTATATTAAATAAATCTCTAATATCAAAAAGTAAAACTTGAAAAAAATGTATAAATTTATATTTTCGGCGATGTTGAACGTTTTGCGAAACAATTAGGTCTAACGTTATCACGTCTGTCGGGACTTCCCCCGAGTGCCAGAACCAATTTTTTTCTGGATTAGGACGTTTGTTTCGCAAAGTATGTCCCATAAGTGCTAGGTGCGCATAAAGAAATGCATACTTCAAAAGGAAAAAGGTCATTAGAACTGGTCGATAGAAGTGAATTCATTTGTAGTATGTAGTTAGATAGCTTTAGTAGAATCTAGTTATTGTAGCCACTAGTAAAAGGATTTAGTTAGTTAGCTTTAGTAGAATCTAGTTATTGTAGCCACTAGTAAAAGGATTTAGTTAGTTAGCTTTAGTAGAATCTAGTTATTGTAGCCACTAGTAAAAGGATTTAGTTAGTTAGCTTTAGTAGAATCTAGTTATTGTAGCCACTAGTAAAAGGATGTAGTTAGTTAGCTTTAGTAGATTCTAGTTATTGTAGCCACTAGTAAAAGGATGTAGTTAGTTAGCTTTAGTAGAATCTAGTTATTGTAGCCACTAGTAAAAGGATTTAGTTAGTTAGCTTAAGTAGAATCTAGTTATTGTAGCCACTAGTAAAAGGATTTAGTTAGTTAGCTTTAGTAGAATCTAGTTATTGTAGCCACTAGTAAAAGGATTTAGTTAGTTAGCTTTAGTAGAATCTAGTTATTGTAGCCACTAGTAAAAGGATTTAGTTAGTTAGCTTTAGTAGATTCTAGTTATTGCAGCCACTAGTAAAAGGATTTAGTTAGTTAGCTTTAGTAGATTCTAGTTATTGTAGCCACTAGTAAAAGGATGTAGTTAGTTAGCTTTAGTAGAATCTAGTTATTGTAGCCACTAGTAAAAGGATTTAGTTAGTTAGCTTTAGTAGAATCTAGTTATTGTAGCCACTAGTAAAAGGATTTAGTTAGTTAGCTTTAGTAGAATCTAGTTATTGTAGCCACTAGTAAAAGGATGTAGTTAGTTAGCTTTAGTAGAATCTAGTTATTGTAGCCACTAGTAAAAGGATGTAGTTAGTTAGCATTAGTAGAATCTAGTTATTGTAGCCACTAGTAAAAGGATGTAGGCCTAGTTAGTTAGCTCTAGTAGATTCTAGTTATTGTAGCCACTAGTAAAAGGATGTAGTTAGTTAGCTTTAGTAGAATCTAGTTATTGTAGCCACTAGTAAAAGGATGTAGTTAGTTAGCTTTAGTAGAATCTAGTTATTGTAGCCACTAGTAAAAGGATGTAGGCCTAGTTAGTTAGCTTTTGTAGATTCTAGTTATTGTAGCCACTAGTAAAAGGATGTAGTTAGTTAGCTTTAGTAGAATCTAGTTATTGTAGCCACTAGTAAAAGGATGTAGGCCTAGTTAGTTAGCTTTAGTAGAATCTAGTTATTGTAGCCACTAGTAAAAGGATGTAGGCCTAGTTAGTTAGCTTTAGTAGAATCTAGTTATTGTAGCCACTAGTAAAAGGATGTAGTTAGTTAGCTTTAGTAGAATCTAGTTATTGTAGCCACTAGTAAAAGGATGTAGGCCTAGTTAGTTAGCTTTAGTAGATTCTAGTTATTGTAGCCACTAGTAAAAGGATGTAGTTAGTTAGCTTTAGTAGAATCTAGTTATTGTAGCCACTAGTAAAAGGATTTAGTTAGTTAGCTTTAGTAGATTCTAGTTATTGTAGCCACTAGTAAAAGGATGTAGTTAGTTAGCTTTAGTAGAATCTAGTTATTGTAGCCACTAGTAAAAGGATGTAGTTAGTTAGCTTTAGTAGAATCTAGTTATTGTAGCCACTAGTAAAAGGATGTAGTTAGTTAGCTTTAGTA
The DNA here is from genome assembly GCA_036971475.1 of Prosapia bicincta. NCBI lineage: Eukaryota > Metazoa > Arthropoda > Insecta > Hemiptera > Cercopidae > Prosapia > Prosapia bicincta. The sequence goes on from JBAIZL010000010.1 coordinate 93,276,227, forward strand.
GAATCTAGTTATTGTAGCCACTAGTAAAAGGATGTAGTTAGTTAGCTTTAGTAGAATCTAGTTATTGTAGCCACTAGTAAAAGGATGTAGGCCTAGTTAGTTAGCTTTAGTAGATTCTAGTTATTGTAGCCACTAGTAAAAGGATGTAGTTAGTTAGCTTTAGTAGAATCTAGTTATTGTAGCCACTAGTAAAAGGATGTAGTTAGTTAGCTTTAGTAGAATCTAGTTATTGTAGCCACTAGTAAAAGGATGTAGGCCTAGTTAGTTAGCTTTAGTAGATTCTAGTTATTGTAGCCACTAGTAAAAGGATTTAGTTAGTTAGCTTTAGTAGAATCTAGTTATTGTAGCCACTAGTAAGAGGATTTAGTTAGTTAGCTTTAGTAGAATCTAGTTATTGTAGCCACTAGTAAAAGGATGTAGGCCTAGTTAGTTAGCTCTAGTAGATTCTAGTTATTGTAGCCACTAGTAAAAGGATGTAGTTAGTTAGCTTTAGTAGAATCTAGTTATTGTAGCCACTAGTAAAAGGATGTAGTTAGTTAGCTTTAGTAGAATCTAGTTATTGTAGCCACTAGTAAAAGGATGTAGTTAGTTAGCTTTAGTAGAATCTAGTTATTGTAGCCACTAGTAAAAGGATGTAGGCCTAGTTAGTTAGCTTTTGTAGATTCTAGTTATTGTAGCCACTAGTAAAAGGATGTAGTTAGTTAGCTTTAGTAGAATCTAGTTATTGTAGCCACTAGTAAAAGGATGTAGGCCTAGTTAGTTAGCTTTAGTAGAATCTAGTTATTGTAGCCACTAGTAAAAGGATGTAGGCCTAGTTAGTTAGCTTTAGTAGAATCTAGTTATTGTAGCCACTAGTAAAAGGATGTAGTTAGTTAGCTTTAGTAGAATCTAGTTATTGTAGCCACTAGTAAAAGGATGTAGGCCTAGTTAGTTAGCTTTAGTAGATTCTAGTTATTGTAGCCACTAGTAAAAGGATGTAGTTAGTTAGCTTTAGTAGAATCTAGTTATTGTAGCCACTAGTAAAAGGATTTAGTTAGTTAGCTTTAGTAGATTCTAGTTATTGTAGCCACTAGTAAAAGGATGTAGTTAGTTAGCTTTAGTAGAATCTAGTTATTGTAGCCACTAGTAAAAGGATGTAGTTAGTTAGCTTTAGTAGAATCTAGTTATTGTAGCCACTAGTAAAAGGATGTAGTTAGTTAGCTTTAGTAGAATCTAGTTATTGTAGCCACTAGTAAAAGGATGTAGTTAGTTAGCTTTAGTAGAATCTAGTTATTGTAGCCACTAGTAAAAGGATGTAGGCCTAGTTAGTTAGCTTTAGTAGATTCTAGTTATTGTAGCCACTAGTAAAAGGATGTAGTTAGTTAGCTTTAGTAGAATCTAGTTATTGTAGCCACTAGTAAAAGGATGTAGTTAGTTAGCTTTAGTAGAATCTAGTTATTGTAGCCACTAGTAAAAGGATGTAGGCCTAGTTAGTTAGCTTTAGTAGATTCTAGTTATTGTAGCCACTAGTAAAAGGATGTAGTTAGTTAGCTTTAGTAGAATCTAGTTATTGTAGCCACTAGTAAAAGGATGTAGGCCTAGTTAGTTAGCTTTAGTAGATTCTAATTATTGTAGCCACTAGTAAAAGGATGTAGTTAGTTAGCTTTAGTAGAATCTAGTTATTGTAGCCACTAGTAAAAGGATGTAGGCCTAGTTAGTTAGCTTTAGTAGATTCTAGTTATTGTAGCCACTAGTAAAAGGATGTAGTTAGTTAGCTTTAGTAGAATCTAGTTATTGTAGCCACTAGTAAAAGGATGTAGGCCTAGTTAGTTAGCTTTAGTAGATTCTAGTTATTGTAGCCACTAGTAAAAGGATTTAGTTAGTTAGCTTTAGTAGAATCTAGTTATTGTAGCCACTAGTAAAAGGATGTAGTTAGTTAGCTTTAGTAGAATCTAGTTATTGTAGCCACTAGTAAAAGGTTGTAGTTAGTTAGCTTTAGTAGAATCTAGTTATTGTAGCCACTAGTAAAAGGATGTAGGCCTAGTTAGTTAGCTTTAGTAGATTCTAGTTATTGTAGCCACTAGTAAAAGGATGTAGTTAGTTAGCTTTAGTAGAATCTAGTTATTGTAGCCATTAGTAAAAGGATATACTATATATATAGATACTAATAAAATGCAGGTATTAATAAAATAGTGTAGACAATGGAAAACAATGATTCGATGTTAGAAAATCTAATGAATAAAAATTGTATTTAATGATTTTAATGAAATAAGTTCTTAACTGTGTTCGACGCCTAAGGAACCTTTTATTTTAAAAATTGGAATAAAAATATGTAACTGATTAAAAAAAAGTACAGTAGGCCTATACGGAATTCCTTTTTAATAAGATTAATTGAAACATTAATTAATATATTTATAACAGATAAAATATGTTTAATAATAAAATTTCCTAATTACTAATATAGAATAAATAAGGTAACATAACCTACTTGCTAAAAAAAAGCTGTACTACATCACTTATAATATAAAATCAGCTGTTTAAATCATATGTTATCACTTGATTGAAGTTAAAATAATTGTATACGCCACATATTTACACCTATATAGATGTTTTATAGCATGGCGCCAAATCAAAGATTTTTTCCAGCACAATTTTTCTGTTTGTACGTCAAAAAATTTCATTTTAAAATCGAAATAAGTTTTCTTTGCGATTATAATCATTGTAAAATAGCTTGCATTGAAGAAATTTGTGAAGTGGGTCAGGACAAGTGCGCTAACTCCAAGATCATCCCCGAAGAAGTATTTTGTTCAGGCCCCCCAAAACACGTATTCACTTCCAAAAATGATGCATTGTTCATAACATTTTTTAAGCACTTTTGAATACATCTAAAACGTTTTTAGCGATACTGTGAAGGGTTAGGTGTCTAATTAAAAATTTATTTTGTGACGCAACAAACTAATTGCCCCCCCCCCCATTAAAACCGTGCACGCTAAGGTTAGAAAAATATCCCTTACGATTAGCAATGAAATGAACGCGGCGGCAGCGGACAAACACGTGATCAAGGATCCTCAGGGCGACAATAAGGCTTCTGTCTACCTGGCGCCTGGTGCCCTGCTTTTCCAACAGTAGCGATAAGAAACACACTTCATGTTAGTCCTGAAGTATCTAATCAACAGATGTTTTGTGGTCAATCAATATTGACTCTCCATCCAAGGGCATTCCGCGCTCCGTGTACGTCCTGATAAACCTTGACAGAGAAAGTGATTCATGCTTCCTAGGAAAAGCCAAGCCAAGCAATGACCCTTGTCACGTGACCTGATTAGTCAATCTGTCGTTATGTACATTACTCAAGTTACATGTTTCGCGGAACCAAACTAGCAAAGTGAGTTTAAATAAATAAATCCAATATAAATAATATCCAATTAATTGCTCCATATTAGTAGGAATAAATTTTAAACGGTTGATATAAAGGCCCAAATATTGGTAAAGCGTAAGATTTTCTCCTAACACATAACGAAGAGCCAACAACTCTTCTGTGGTCGTCGCTCGTTACTAACTTTTACCTGTATAAACTCAAATCATAGGCTTTACCTCAGGGTTACGGTAAATATTACCTAACCTAACATTAATAGATACGCTCGTTGCTAGCAAGAAAAATAATCATTATCATACTCCCAAAACTATAGTTTGATTTAAAACAGAATAGGATTCAACGTAGGTGAAATTGGGCAGAGGGAGTGGAGGTTACCGCCATCTGAGCGAATAGGAAGTTCACATATTGCTGCGTGAGTAAGCCTTGTTGCCAATTTGACGTTAGACTTCCGTTCGTCACTCAGTTTCATCGTAGCTGTGGTGGAGTAATTTACTAGTGCTGTAGCTTGCTTCGTTCTCCCGCTGGCGATGGTGGCTTAATAGTCACAGCGTTCGAACTGGCAACATCGCATCGCTACCCTGCCACAGACCCATTCCAATTCTACTTTAAATCGAAGTATAGCATTTATGAACTAAATTCTAGCATAACCCAATTGTACAAAATCTCTTCATTTACAAACTCGTGTTGCTTAATCGTAAGATTTACCAACTATCCATTGTATAAGTAAATTAACTTGCTCTTTGCCAGCAAAATAAACTATTGCTGATATCAAGAAATACCCAATGTTTTATTCCCAAAACTAACATTTATCAATCGCCATTAATAAAACCTAATATCTACCAAACTCTAATGGTAAAAGCTCTGAAAATCTCCTCTAATTGTATAAAATCGTTACATTTACAAACTCATGTTGCTTAATCATATGATTTACTAGTAAAATTTAAGATTTATCGATATACTGGTTTTTAATAGAACATAGCCTACTCTATTACATGGTATGTTGAGCAGGGGGGACGCCGCTTCTCTGAAGTGCCTGAATCTACGAACTTGTTGAGGTTTGGTTAGTTATTAAAGAAAATTCCTGGATCGTGAACGCCGAAATAAACAGCACTGGACCTGAATCAGCTGTAGTTGCCTTCTCGATCAGCTGTGCCGTTTTATGATTGTTGCTACGTATTCGTGTTGACGCATTTCATTTGAGGTTAGTTTTTTCAGAGTACTGCGGGGAAAACTATTTAAATGAAATAAAATAAAATCTTAAAACTGTTTCACTACTGTTTATTTAGGCGCATACGCTAGATGATTGCTTATACAGAACACCTTATAAAAACCCAGACGCACATCTTACCAAGTAAATAAAACTTGATCAATATATCGGTAGTGGCGAGTACCCACTGCACTATCGATGTAAGCCCAACATTGTCGGACAATCGCCCAAATTTCAATTTTAGATTATCTACAATACACGGCCGGCTTTTATCACGGATTGTTCCCACCGACAATGTAGAGCATTGTAATACTGTCGTAACAATACTGTAACCTTGTACAAGATAATTAATGTCTGTCGAATGACGTTTCACACATTCTTGACGACAAACAGAGCATTGTTCACCGGCCGGAGTCATTAATAACACAGACTGATGGTAATACGAATCGGTGTGGGCAGTTCGGAGATATTAAAAATAGAATCAGCTGATTGGAGACGTTGTCTGTGGAAGAAAAAAACATGACGAAGGGTTATGCTTGTAAAATATGTCCTAGAACCGACTATAGTTGTTTTATAAAAAATATAAAAACAATGAAGATAATGAAAATAAAATCCCCTGATTGGAGACGTTGTCTGTGGGTGAAAACAGATCACGAAGGATTATGCTGTAAAAAAGGTCTAAAGGTACCATTCGGATCTAGGCAGTGACGACCTGGCACTGCCATAACCATTCGGATCTAGGCAGTCACGACCTGGCACTGCCATAACCTTCCGGATCTTGGCAGTCGCGACCTGGCACTGTTATAACCATTCGGATCTAGGTAGTCACGACCTGGCACTGTCATAACCATTCGGATCTAGGTAGTCACGACCTGGCACTGCCATAACCATTCGGATCTAGGTATTCGCGACCTGGCACTGCCATAACCATTCGGATCTATTCAGTCGCGACCTTGCGCTGCTTTAAACCATTCGGATATAGACAGTCGCAACCTGGCATTGTGTAGTGGTTAGGGTTTATTTCATGTTTTTGTTAAAATTGAACATGTAAAAGTTTGTAGTTGTTATGTTAATAATATTTAAAATTGTAGCTATTAGTTCTACTAAATACTCGTATTACGTGAACAAACTCGACCTGCCAGCGAAACCAAACTGCTTCTAGAGCGGCTCGTCGGCGCTGCACAGTCGCTTGCATCGGAAAGCGTTTCTCACAAAACCGTAAGCGGCTGCCCAGATGCGAATGGTACTTTAAGAAACGACCCTAGTCATTTTATAAACAATAGACAAACTAACTGGTTATATAGCAGGAATTTATTATTAAAAACAAAAAATCAACTGCGCAATACATGTATGTTTTGACTAAATGGTAACCATTAATGCGATGCTACTAAACAGCTTATTCCCCCTTAATCCGTTCGACCAATCCCGTTACACCACGCCAAGAAAGTTTCTCTACATTTGTCAGACATAGGGAACAATTACATGCAACTCAACATATAAATATTATGTAATACTTGATTAGTTTGGGTAATAATTAAAATCAGAGGTAAAGTTGATTTTAAAGTGTATTACAGTTTGGAAAACCTTTTTTTTTAATCAAGTGAAAGCCTATTTATTTATTTCACAAGTTGGCAGCAATTCACATAACAGCTGATACACAAAGGAATTATTTTAAAATAATGTAAAATGCAACCGTCAGAATGTATATCAATAAAAAAAGAATTATTATAATAAATGCTATAAAAGAATAGGTATTTATTGACTACGAATGCCACGAACTGAATATACATTTCGAATATGTAACTACGACGGCGTGGTTTTTATTTTTGGTATTTTCGGAAGTGAAAATATAGCCTACAAGTACATCAAACACAAAGAGAATATTGGGATATATTTCTCGTATAATTCACGAAACATTTTTCAGTAACAACAATGTCAACTTCAAAATACCTTTCTAATTTTAATTTGACTACACACTATTCCCTAGAGATGTTTCACTTGTCTTATGTTTTATTAACCCGTTTAAGAGAAGAGCTTGAAATGAGTTTCCCCTAAACACAAAAATCCCTAGATGTTTGCATTAATAAGGAAGATAAAAACAAACTATCCGGAATAAAGCTGACTTTGGTGCTGCAACGACCTTATCTTACTCCTCCACTGTTACATTCTTGTCGAGCTGCTCATTGGGGAAAATCTAATAAGCACTTCCGTATATTCCTTGGAGAGATACGGTCGTTATGCCGTTGCTGGGGTTCGGGGACAACACGAGTTGACCTATTTCTTGGTAGCACGACGCGTCGGTTGATTTGTCGTTGCCTTTACTAAAAACCTCATACGGACTATTAAGGTGTGAGATTACCAATATATAAGATATGTGCATACGTAAATGTAGACAAACATATTCTACTGATTACATGAAAACTTTATTCAGAAGTTCCGTATGCGCCAAATTAAACAGTACTGAAACAGTTGTAAGATTTTATTTTATTACATTTACATAGTTTTACAAACTAATTCAAGTAAAAGGAAGCTAAATCTGTTAGACTCAGGTATAAACATGTTCTATATGACCGTACAATTTTAGGCAACACTCGTATCGTTCTTGAAGGTCTGGAAGACCTATTTTGGTGAAGAGGGGTTTGTTTCACACTCCTTATATATGAGGTTATTTTTTCCTGTAGTTGCACGATGGTGGTTGGTGGGTCATCACGGAAAATCTTCTCCTTCATCATTCCCCAGACATAGGCGTCAAATGGTGTAAGATCTGGGGGAGTGGGCTGGGTAAGGAAAGTTTGTTGTAAGGGTGATGAGGTGGTTGAAAAATGTTTCTTGAAGCATTGTTGTCTAAGGTAGTGTGGCTGGTTGCGCCATCGTCCTAGAACTATTATGAAGGAAAAGGAAGGTTTCAGGCACAACAAATGTGTCTGAGGTCTTTATCAGACCTACCGTTGCGAACAGTAACAACAAATATTTACATTACACAATATCTAACGTATTGTAGGCTATATAAAAAGTGGTAGTTCTTTAGTTTAGTGTAAACGTATATTGGTAAGCCTTAAGGTATTTCAGTAAAACCTAAACTTTTTCATCACACACTCAGCACATCCTCATCTACTCGGCAAGTCCTAGAATTTGCCTCAGTGACACGGTAAACGTTACCTGACCTAACTTAACCTGAATGGGCGCTTTCATTGCTAGGAGAGAAAATAGTTAGGAGATGTTCAATGTTTTATTCCCAAAAGGAACATTCACCAACAGTCATTGGTAAACATAGCTCTAGTGGCAGATGCGTTAAAAATAATCCCTTATTTGTAAAATCGTTTCATTACCAACTCATGATGTTGGTAACCTAAGAGAAGCCAATTTACACGCTTTTACGATAGCCTTCAAATGATCAAAATTCAACTAGCCAAAATACGCGACGTTCAACTAAACGAAAGTGCACAGACTTCAACTAACCAAAGTACACGGACTTCAACTGAAAGAAATGTTGCGGGTTATCTTATTGCCGTTCCGACTATTTACAATTATAATAAGATACTTTACGATCTTTGGTCTAATAACTAAACGAAAGTGCACGGGAATTTCAACTAACCAAAGTACACGGACTTCAACTAAAAGAAATGTTGCAGGTTATCGTATTGCCATCACGACTATTTACAATTATAATAAGATACTTTACGATCTATGGTCTAATCAAACCGAATATTGCTGCATTACATTTACTTTAATAACGATAAAGTTTAACCGTAGTATTTTGAGAAATAATTTAAAGGTAGTAATAAAAACTACTAGGTTTAGATATTTGCAGAAATATTACTTCCTATTTATTAACGCCAAGTTTTGCTATGAATGCCTGCGAGACGGCAAAACTATAACCCGAAATATTTCTCTCAGTTGAAGTCCATGTACTTTGGTTAGTTGAAGTCCGTGCACTTTGGTTAGTTAAAGTTCGTACACTTACGATTATTTAAATGTAGCGTATTTTGGTTAGTTGAAGATTGCTTAAATTGTGTGAGTACATTTTGGGTAGTTGAATTTTGGTCACTTGAAGTAGCCTCACATTAACATATACAACATATGACGCAATTTCATATATTTTCCAAATTACCATAAGTTACATAAAAGCACATTCTAAAACAAAAATGGTAATTATAAATATCGCAGACGGAAATAATGGTTAAAATATTGAAAAATACACACATAACATAAATACACGCGCACGGGCGGGTTATAGCGAAGAGAAATACTTCATCTTTGATTATCAGGTTAGGATAGAGTTCGTTGTTAAAAAATTCTATGTGAACTAAAACTATCCGATTTCGAGTGGCCGCCTTTTTCTTCGATTTTGTAACAACGTACAAATGTTCAGAAGTAAGCGAACAGCTTAGGTTAGTAAACCTAATTTTTTTAATCTCACCAGCCAGTTTGTTGTTGTATTGTCAAATAGCTATATATATATATATATATATATATATATATATATATATATATATATATATATATATATATATAAAGAACTAAGTCAAAATACAAATACAAGAATTATAATTTAATTTACAATTCAACTATAATTCTTGTATTTGTATTTTGATTTAGTTCTTTATTTTTACACAAGAATACATATTGCGATATATATATATATATATATATATATATATATATATATATATATATATATATATATATATATATATATATACGTGTGTAGCATGATGTTGCAGCTATAAGTAGGGCTAATTAATGTATAAAAAGCGCATAGTCCGTGTTATACAAAAGCAACAAGCTTATACAATTTTGCAGGTGTTTGTAAGATTAGCATTTACTTGTTTACAAGCTTGTTTTATTAAGCTTTGCTGTTTCTGGTTTATGAACTTTTGAATTACTGGTAAATATGAAAACAAGTAGGTTAATATAAACAACATTTTTTTAGTTATTTCCTACTCAAGTCAACAAAAAAGTTTTAATTTATTGAAACTTTTTATTCAATAATTACAATTTGGTCTAGTATAAATACAACACAACCTCTACGTTAAACAGTTGTTCCACCACATAACCTAAAACCAGTTGTTATGAAATTATATGTTATTACTTATTTTAAGCAAAATGGGACGAAATACGTATATAGCATACCATATAAAACTAAAACTAATTCATTTTAAAATTTATTTAATGAATTACTGTTTGAAAAACTGCATTTACAACAAGTGTCATCCACTACAAGTTTAAGTCCACTACTTATCCACTGTCTTGCTCACTTACTCCCTCACTCACAATATAGAAAAACTATATTTATATAAAGTGACATCCACTACAAAGTAAAAAAATAGTTATTTGAACTTGAGTGGATGAATTAAAAGTATTTTGTTAACGATTGAACATTTGAACGAGATACACAAGAGGATGCGAGCTAGTAGAAGGAATTGAAAAAATGGTGACGGCGATGTATATTGTACACAATTACGAAGACAATGCGATTACACTTTCATGTTTTTGTAAACTTGATTGTATTTTTTACAACTTTTTAACCACTATATATGGTTTAAGACATTTATAACGAATTTTTTCTTGTTTAGAAGTAACCTTATTAATAGTAAAAATATGACAGGTGGCATATACTGTTTAAAATTACCAAAAGTCTTGAACATTATGTCCAACAATACAAAAATGTTACTCTTAGAAGCGCCTGATATATGGGCAGCTGCTGGGCACTGTACGTATAGACGGGTTCTTTATATGCTTCCGATGCGGTTCACAATTTACAGCCTGTCAGCGATGAAAATGACGGCTTCATTTTAAAATAAAACTCTAAAGAAAGGCAAAATATATTGTTCAAGTTCATTCCGAGACGTTCTGTCCATTCCGAATGAAGCATTTAATGAAGACGGAAAATTCAAATTAAAAATAAATAATTCATTTGACGGCGAGTAATAGAAGAATGTATTCAGAGCACCCGTCGTGTTGGAGAGAGGAATACTAAGGCGGCCGGGACGAGTTGGGAATGTGCAGCGCGACGCGGCTTCTTAATCTACTGAGGCGCAACGTGATGCAACGAGTAACCAAGTCCGTTACGAGTGTAAGTAGCAGCTGCTCATGAGTGGAGAAATAAATACTTTATGCTCGAGAAAGTGTTTAACCACTTGGTAAAGTTACTAGGCGATCAAGTAAGCCTAAGGGAGAGGCCGAGCTAAAGCTACGAGCCTCCTGAATCACCTAAAACGAAGATAATAACTTATTCATACTTAGGCGATGCAAGTCATAATATTTTCATATCCCTAGCAATAAAGGGTTAATTGATTTCTTCCTCAGTCGTACCTTGATTTTATCGAACCCCCCTCCCTTGACGTTAACGTGTAAAAGGGTGCTGGTAGGGTGCAGGAGAAGGTCAAGTATAGGTAGATACATATACTGTACAAGTAAGCTGGCACTTGACCGATCCTCTGTACTAGCCTGGATAAAAAACTTGTCTGCTGTCATGCGGGTTGCGTCAATTGTCCCCGCGGTCCTCGTGAAGGCGCTCCAGTAAATCAAATACGAAACACTGTAAGTGATATATGTCTACATCCCCGGAAATGTTCTCAGAACGGTCTTTTGCCTAATCTCCACCTATCCTTCGCCTATAGTGCCGCGCCAAGTGACAATTTACGTGTCAATACCTATGAGAGGTGTAAAGTTGCTAAAGCTAGCTACGAGTCTCCTGAATCTCCTAAAACTGGAGAACATAATTTATTTATAAACCTTTTCGCCTTAGATAAAAATTAACACATACCAAGGGGTAACAAGTATTAGATAAAAGTTTAAAGTTTTATTTACGGAAATGAAAGTTGGAGGAGAAAGTATTTTAGGCGGTACACTTATTTAGGTAATTACAGGAGAAATGGTAGATTCTGTTTGCCTGAGTAGTAGTGAGGGAAAGGTAGAGAGGGTTGGATATGTAGAGAGGGGTGGAGAGGTGGATACAGGTTGGAGAAGAGAGAGGATAAATTAATTCAGGTGGTAAATATATTTAGGTAGTCGATGGAGAGAACTTAGATTATGTTTGACTAAAAGTATTGAGGGAGAGGTAGAGAAAGGGTGGATAGGTAGAAAGGGGTTTTAAAAGAAGAGATGGGATGGATTAATTCTGGTGATATACCTATTTAGGTGTTTGAAGAGGAAAGCTTAGATTCTGTGTGACTGAGTAGTAGTGTGCGAGAGGTAGAGAGGAGTTGCAGGAGAAGAGAGAGGATAAATTAATTCAGATGGTACACCTATTTAGGTGTTTTAAGGGGAAAGCTTAGATTCTGTGTGACTGAGTAGTAGTGAGGGAGAGGAAGAGTGGAAATGGAGAGGTAGATAGGTGTTGCAGAGGAAGAGTGAGGAGAAATTAATTCAGGTGGTATACATATTTAGGTAGTTGAAGGAGAATGCTTAGATTCTGTGCGAATGAGTAGTACTGTGCGAGAGGTGGAGATTGGGTAGAGAGGAAGGGAGGGATTTAAATTTGGGACGTAGAGGGAGGGGGACACAGAGACATGATAATCAAAAGAAAGAACATTCGTCAGGTTAGTAGCCGATCTTGTAGAGAATCCTTACGAATCAAATCGGAGGAGAACGTTATTCGTATCGACATAATAGCCGATATTTGCAACGTAATAACCATTGTCCCGCAAAGTGATAACCATTGTCCCGCAAAGTGATAACCATTGCCCCGCAAAGTAATAACCATTGTCCCGCAAAGAGATAACCATTGTCCCGCAAAGTGATAACCATTGTCCCGCAAAGTGATAACCATTGTCCCGCAAAGTGATAACCATTGTCCCGAAAACTGATAACCATTGTTCCGCAAAGTGATAACCATTGTCCCGCAAAGTGATAACCATTGTCCCGCAAAGTAATAACCATTGTCCCGCAAAGTGATAACCATTGCCCCGCAAAGTAATAACCATTGTCCCGCAAAGTGATAACCATTGTCCCGCAAAGTGATAACCATTGCCCCGCAAAGTGATAACCATTGTCCCGCAAAGTGATAACCATTGTCCCGAAAACTGATAACCATTGTTCCGCAAAGTGATAACCATTGTCCCGCAAAGTGATAACCATTGTCTCGCAAAGTGATAACCATTGTCCCGCAAAGTGATAACCATTGTCCCGCAAAGTGATAACCATTGTCCCGCAAAGTAATAACCATTGTCCCGCAAAGTGATAACCATTGTCCCGAAAACTGATAACCATTGTCCCGCAAAGTGATAACCACTGTCCCGCAAAGTGATAACCATTGCCCCGCAAAGTAATAACCATTGTCCCGCAAAGAGATAACCATTGTCCCGCAAAGTGATAACCATTGCCCCGCAAAGTGATAACCATTGTCCCGCAAAGTGATAACCATTGTCCCGCAAAGTGATAACCATTGTCCCGCAAAGTGATAACGATTGTCCCGCAGAGTGATAACCATTGTCCCGCAAAGTGATAACCATTGTCCCGCAAAGTAATAACCATTGTCCCGCAAAGTGATAACCATTGTCCCGAAAACTGATAACCATTGTCCCGCAAAGTGATAACCACTGTCCCGCAAAGTGATAACCATTGCCCCGCAAAGTAATAACCATTGTCCCGCAAAGAGATAACCATTGTCCCGCAAAGTGATAACCATTGCCCCGCAAAGTGATAACCATTGTCCCGCAAAGTGATAACCATTGTCCCGCAAAGTGATAACGATTGTCCCGCAGAGTGATAACCATTGTCCCGCAAAGTAATAACCATTGTCCCGAAAAGTGATAAATATTGTCCCACAACGTAATAACCATTGTCCCGAAAAGTGATAACCATTGTCCCGCAAAGTGATAACCTTTGTCCCGCAAAGTAATAACCATTGTCCCGCAAAGTGATTTGAAAATATCATCCTGTGTTCCAAACTGGCCAGCTTGTTTCTAATCGCAAGTCCAATAAAAACTTCAGTGAACGAGGTTTAAACGCCTGATTTATAAAATTTAATCTCGATATTTTAATAAAACTCAATGATTCCACGGTTCAGCGGAAAGAGAATTAAAGTTTCCATCTATAAGGAATTAGCACTTCCTAAAGAAACTATTTCTTTTCTTTTCTCTCTGTGTCGCTACTTTATTTGCTTGGAGTTAATTAGAGCAATGGGATTTCATTAAAGCTCGAGGCTAAGTAATCGTTCATTGCTGAAACTGTTGTTCACAAACGTGGTCGCGTTTTAATATGTTAATGAGTGACAGAAAGTATAATATAGGCTGAAAATTGTTTGCTACCCGAACATAATGGAGGAACGTAATGACCGATACTCCATCTGGGCAGCACAAACTTTATTATTTATTAATGCATACGTTATATAATGTGCCCTATAAAATACACATCCACACACTCACACAAAACACACACACACACACACACACACACACACACACACACACACACACACACACACACACACACACACACACACACACACACACACACACACACACACACACACACACACACACACACACACACACACACACACACACACACACACACACACACACACACACACACACACACACACACACACACACATTCACACAAAACACACACACACACACACTCGCACATACACACACACACACACACACACACACACACACACACACACTCGCACACACACACACACACACACACACACACACACACACACACACACACACACACACACACACACACACTCGCACGCACACACACACACACACACACACACACACACACACACACACACACACACACACACACACACACACACACACACACACACACACACACACACACACACACTCGCACATACACACAAGAACGTAGGTAAAGTTTTCTTGTTGTATATTTATTAAAATAATAATGTACTAAACAATACTAGTACACATTCTATTGTTGAACGCTTTTAGCAAACAAACAATGCAGGGATTCTCAAGAACAAGAATCCATGTCTGGTTACAACACTGAAACTAGACATGTCTGGTGTTGCAACTAGAAATGGATCGTTGTTCTCTCGATAATGATGACACTGTCCGTGAAAAACTTGAACAATGGCGTATGTATTGTGTTCTTCTTTTATAAATATAACCTTTTGTTTGATATATGCACGGCAATGTTGCCATATCATCGTTGACATTGTACATGGCATAATATTGCAGTGCTCTTGTACGTTTTCTTAAACTAGTTTGTTTTTTAACCTTATGATTGTATATTTCCAGTGTAAATTTTATTGCTTTACATATTTCTTTTTTTTAAATTCCCAATATTAGCTCACACTCTTCCTATATATTTTTATAATTCTCGTTCAAGTTTTCAATCGTTATTAAAATACTTAAAAACAGTTTTTTTCAAATAATAATTCAAAAATTAAATTAAATTAATTAATTTAAATTATTAATCTTGCTTTATATTTTGCTACTTAATATTGAAATTTTGTCATTTGTATATATTTGCTTATAATAATTGCAATTATTTGACAAAAAACATTTTCATATTGACCTCAGTAGGAAATATTAAAAAAAAAAAAAAAAAAAAAAAAAATATATATATATATATATATATATACATATCTTACTTGTTTCTAAATAGCCAAACCTATCTTGAACGGTTAAGTTATAGGTAATTCTGAATTTCAGTAATGCTTTTTTATTGCGGAATTACGTTTCGTATATCGTAAAGTAGATTGTTCTTGATAATGCTATTAATGCCAATAAAGAAAATCTTTGAACAGTTTTAATTGTTAAAATAAAATACTGTGTTTGTAACAGTTGTGTTTAGTAATGAAATGATAAATAACTATAATAAAACAATACATAAATTATTTCCCAATAATGTATTGCCATTTCTATTGTAAAAGTCTCAAAACTTTAAAAAACGAACATTAGGTAAATTAGTTGTATTTTTAAGACAAAAACCAAAAGGAATTATATATTTTTTTAAAAATTATTCGTAACAGAAAAATTATTTCACTATATATATTTTACGTTCTCCATTATTTTTCCGTTGCACTGACTTTATGAAGTTATTACTATTACTTGTAAATGATTTTATCCACCACTAAGTGCAATAATTTTACCTTTGTGATGAGGGACCATTCGGTCACTTGACCATTGTCGAATCACTCTAGAGTGATTTTTTTGGCAACAAACATATTTATTTCTTATACCTGCATTGTTTTGCACATAAATAAGTGGAGCTGTATAGTTTTGCTGCGATAAGACTAGCTGTTGGTAAACAATTATGTACTTAAAACAGCTGCATTGTTTTCGGCTATTGACCTGGTATCAGGAAATTACAAACTTCGTACCCATTGTCCCCCCGTAAAGCGATAACAGGCCTTGTGCACAGCGAGAACGTCTAATCGCGAGCTTTAACAGCTTCAAGACGTAATACTCATTGTATAACACCTGGCTACTTGAGCAAAGCCACTTGCAGAACAAAGGGGGATTACTCCGGGCGACATTAGAGCTTTCTGGTGGTGATAATAAGAAACAGATACTGTGTATAGTCGAAAAGATTTTAATCTAAAGCTCTAGCAAGGGATTTTATCACAAAACAGATGTGAAGACTTGGTTGGGTGGAAAGAAGATGATTACTTGGTAAACGAATGTACGGGCGTTCCTTCGATAGGAAAAGAAAAATTAGAACAATAAATATTAGAAAATTTAATATTAAGCTTTGCAGAAAGGCAGTGAATAAATAGTCAGTATTTCTTGCCTTATATTGTTTAAGAACTAGTAGTTTATTAACATAAACAAAAGATTTTTAAATTCAATTCGTCAACAAAGAAATATTTTTTTTTAGATACTTTTTATTAAATAATTACAATTTATATAAATACAGTAAAATAACCTATGCGTTAAAACTGCTTTCTACCACATGACCTATTACATAAAAACATCTGTTTTATGAAATCATATGTTATAACATATTTTAAATAATCAAATGGAACGAAATAACTATATTGAATAACTTGCCCTCGGGTGAACGTATACAACTAAAATTAAGTCATTAATTAAGTAATGAATAAATATTTGGAAATATCTGTATTAACATCAAGTACCAGCTACTGCAAGATAAGTAGAAAATTCATATTTGAACTTTACTGGATGAATACAGAATATTTTATTGAATATTGAAAATTTGTACAGGATATATATATATATATATATATATATATATATATATATATATATATATAAGGAGAGTGTGAGCTAATATCAGGAACTGAAAAAAATTAAGTAAGCTATGTTGTATAGTAAAATTACAGAATAAGCAGGAAATAACAGAGTAGCAGGAAGTTAATTATTACCATAGAAATAATACCCTTCCATGATAAATTTCTTCAAAAAACCAGTCCTTTCAATTGTCTTTTAGAATAATTCTTTAGAAAAACTGTGATCTTGGCTTTTTAAATGGTCAATTAATCCAAATACCAAGAAATCATGAAATCTCCTAGCCACTTGAGGGACATTTTTTGTCCTTCAGTTTTATCATATTGTAGATAATACAGGTCTGTATATCCATGATCGACATCACACGTGAGGAAAAGTTGAAGCCAAGAAGAGACCTCGCCTTCTGACGGTCCGGGTACTTTCAAACCCCGCGCCAACTAGGCAGGAGTCCGAAACAGCCAAGACTTATCTGAAGCCCTTTCTAACTCACTGTTACAGTCTCTAAAACTTTCATATTTGAAAGTTTCAACAGCAATTCGGAGAGAACAAGAGCCATCGAGACGGTCAGATGAACGGATAAAACGAGCGATGGTAGGAGAGGTTCGGTTGGGATAGATGTTAGTGTAGGCAGTGAACTATCGTTTTCAAAGGACCATATGAGCCTATCAACGCCTTAAGAAATATACACGTCTACAAACCTTAAGAAATAAAATTGAACCGTAATAATGCCTAAAATGATACTACTACTATAGACACAATACTAATAACAAGGCTAATAATATTTAAGACGAAGCTGCGGTAAATCGAGATTAGAAAGGGTCAGAAATAAACATATTAGACACGAAATGAAAATGAATAAAAATTATAAGGAAGGAGATAGAAAGAAGAAAATCGGATGGTTTGGACACGTAAAGAGGATGGCAGAATACAGGTGATCAGAAAGCGTGGAATCTCTCTGTGAAAGGAAAGAGAGGACGGCAGCGAAGAAGTTGGCGTAATGGCATCGACGAAGTAATGGCGGCTAGAAACCTAGAAGAGCCAATAACGTATTATAGAAGAAATTGGAAATTTGGGGCGGAGAGGCGGCGACAGCTGTAATAGATCCATTACATACATAATTAAATTTCCAAAATTATACATATATGAAATTTTATTAAAACCATTTATTGAGAAGGTGATGACATCCTTAAAAGTCAGCGCCCTTTAAACTAACCTTTTGTTAGCCCCGAAAATCATAACGCTGACGTCACAACAAATCGCATTCAAACAGAATATGCTTGACTGTGGTGGTACCTCCACAAAACTGACATAGTAATGGATCTTTGTGTCTCATCAACCTCCATGTGTTTCCAAGGAATGCACGATACGAAGTCGATTAACCACTTCCTGTCTACGGTTATAACGAAGAGAAAACCTTATGGGTAGAGGCATCCTTGATTTACCTGAGCTTGGTTTTATTCACCGTTTGTCATGTCTCATTTTAGGCAAGGAGTCGTACATTCTTTACTTTGCATACAAAATCAGTTCTTCAGTGAACTGGGATCTGAACTTCAAAGACAAGCCCAAGATTCTCTTCTAAAACAACTACCTAAAGGACATCTTGAAATGAAAATTCTAGGACTACGATGTTTTCCAGGAGCCTTGGAGATAAAAGGAATTTCAGAAGTAAAAGGTCAGTGTATATCTTGAAAACATACAACGAGACAAAAGTTAAGACGTGCAAGGAACATGTATCAACCCAACCAACGAACGCTCTAACATAAAGGAATGTGTAACAAAATGGTAAGGTGTGTCCTCCGATTGTGCGATGTTCCAGTGTGCTTCGCTACTCAGAGGTAGCTATGCCTACAGAGTGGTGACGTGTGTCCTCCGACTGTGAGATGTTCCAGCGTGCTTCGTTACTTGGAGCTAGCTACGCCTACAGAGTGGTGACGTGTGTTCTCCGACTGTGAGATGTTCCTGTGTTCTTCGCTACTTGGAGCTAGCTACACCTACAGAGTGGTGACGTGTGTTCTCCGACTGTGAGATGTTCCTGTGTTCTTCGCTACTCGGAGGTAGCTACGCCTACAGAGTGGTGACGTGTGTTCTCCGACTGTGAGATGTTCCTGTGTTCTTCGCTACTCGGAGGTAGCTACGCCTACAGAGTGGTGACGTGTTTTCTCCGACTGTGAGATGTTCCTGTGTTCTTCGCTACTCGGAGGTAGCTGCACCTACAGAGTAGTGATGTGTGACCTTCGACTATGCGATGTTCCTGTGTTCTTCGCTACTCGGAGGTAGCTACGCCTACAGAGTGGTGACGTGTGTTCTCCGACTGTGAGATGTTCCTGTGTTCTTCGCTACTCGGAGGTAGCTGCACCTACAGAGTAGTGATGTGTGACCTTCGACTATGCGATGTTCCTGTGTTCTTCGCTACTCGGAGGTAGCTGCACCTACAGAGTGGTGATGTGTGACCTTCGACTATGCGATGTTCCTGTGTTCTTCGCTACTCGGAGGTAGCTACGCCTACAGAGTGGTGACGTGTGTCCTCCGATTGTGCGATGTTCCAGTGTGATTCGCTACTCGGAGGTAGCTGCACCTACAGAGTGGTGATGTGTGACCTTCGACTATGCGATGTTCCTGTGTTCTTCGCTACTCGGAGGTAGCTACGCCTACAGAGTGGTGACGTGTGTCCTCCGATTGTGCGATGTTCCAGTGTGCTTCGCTACTCGGAGGTAGCTACGCCTACAGAGTGGTGACGTGTGTTCTCCGATTATGCGATGTTCCAGTGTGCTTCGCTACTCGGAGGTAGCTGCACCTACAGAGTGGTGACGTGTGTCCTCCGACTGTGAGATGTTCCAGTGTGCTTCGTTACTCGGAGGTAGCTGGCTTACAGAGTGGTGACGTGTGTCCTTCGACTGTGAGATGTTCCTGTGTTCTTCGCTACTCGGAGGTAGCTACGCCTACAGAGTGGTGACGTGTGTCCTCCGACTGTGAGATGTTCCAGTGTGCTTCGTTACTCGGAGGAAGCTGGCTTACAGAATGGTAACGTGTGGTCTTCGACTGTTCCAGTCTCCTTCGCTACTCGGAGGTAGCTACGCCTACAGAGTGGTGACGTGTTTTCTCCGACTGTGAGATGTTCCTGTGTTCTTCGCTACTCGGAGGTAGCTACGCCTACAGAGTGGTGACGTGTGTCCTCCGACTGCGAGATGTTCCAGTGTGCTTCGTTACTCGGAGGTAGCTGGCTTACAGAGTGGTGACGTGTGTCCTTCGACTGTGAGATGTTCCAGTCTCCTTCGCTACTCGGAGGTAGCTATGCCTACAGAGTGGTGACGCGTGTTCTCCGACTGTGAGATGTTCCTGTGTTCTTCGCTACTCGGAGGTAGCTTCGCCTACAGAGTAGTAACGTGTGTCCTCCGACTGTGAGATGTTCCTGAGAGCTTGGCTCGGAGGTTTCAGAGACGGACATTCGTGCTACGACACCATTAATATAGCTTCACGCGATCACAAAACACATTTCTCAGCAGGTTGTAAAATAATTATACAGTTGTAATGCAGCAGACGTGATCGGAATAGAATGCATGACTCTCCACGTAGGGCCACGTAATTGCATGTTAATATTACGTAGTCAGGTCCTGCATTGTCGCGTCACAGCTGCATTTGCATAATAACTGTGTTAATCAAACAATTAAAACATGCCAGACTTTGTAACAATCATGTTACTCTATCTGTAGCTATAACAATGACGTCCAATCAAGATGCTTTTGATATTATTTCCATTTCATTTTATCTTTAGAAAGTTCTAATGGAAGTGATCAACTGTAGTTTAATGAATCATTGATATGCTATTGAGGTTATTTAATAGTCTAAAGGCAGTTTATTGAAAAGGAATTATTTGTAACTGTAATTTGTTTTTAGAATGATTAAGTGAATTAAACTACTTAACATTATCCTTAGGAGATTTATAAATGCAGAAATAATTAATTATCGTCATTAATATTTAATATTTCATCATAGATATTATGCATGAGTTTAAAAGTAGTAGGCGTTAAACAGAGAAGAATACGTTTTGAAAAAATCATTCAAGTTGAAAAGACTTGTAAGTTTTTGTAACTTATAAACAATATTTTTAAAATGTTTTCCAAAAAAGAGCAGCTTAAATCATGAATACTTTATATTAAACGGCTTAAATATTGCAATAAGGAATTCCGTTGAACCCGTGAACTTTTGTCTATAGGTAATGCATTTGTTAAGTATTTTTTAATTTTAACAAATTATTAGAGAAATATTTCCAATAAATTTGACTTTATGTAAAAATGTATCCAATGCATTAAATAATAGAATAGAGATTTAAATTACTATTAAACAATTCTATATGAAAAATGAACACTCTGTAGCTAACGGTTGATGTACATAAAATAAAATAAAGAAAGAAAACTTTTAGCACACACAAGGAAGGTCTAGGATGAATAATATAAAAGTAGGTAAGATTGTGTGTCAAGCTTAAGATAGCATATTTATCAACAGACCTCGTTTGGGTTTGGCAACGAGTTCTCGAAATGTTAACAGCTTTTATTCATTCATGTCTGTCCTTCAATTCAAAACCGACTTTGTATTTTCTTTTTACGCTTTTCTTTTGTCTCAATTCATTATCCGTTTAACATATCCATCAGTATCTACTTCATTATTTTTTTCCCTTTACTGTTCCTTGTATGGGAAAGGACGCCATGCCAAATTAGTATTTCCGTTCTGTTTCTTCATAGCTCATTGTGATTTAGTTTCTGATTTGGTCTATCCTTTTAACGATCACTATTCTCTTCCGAATTTACTGTTCATGTTCTTTTACTCCATCGTAATTTTTAGGTTTTAGATACATCATATGCTACCTCATAGTTATTTCATTATTATATCGCTCCGGACATTTGCAAAAGTCTACCGAAAACTCATCATGAGACAGCCCAACTGATATAGCCCTGGAAGAGTCGCTGGTACATTGCGGTGATAACGTCATAGCCCAAACCGTGAGAGGCTATGGCTATCTTCCTTGTACCCAAATAAACAACAAATTGCGAGCGATTCATGGAAAACCAGAACGCATCTTCCTTTATCGCTGCTCCTAAAAGTGACAAGTATCTCCCATTATCGCTGCTCCTACAAGTGACAAGTATCTGCCATTATCGCTGCTCCTATAAGTGACAAGTATCTCTCGTTATCGCTGCTCCTACAAGTAACAAGTATCTGCCATTATCGCTGCTCCTACAAGTAACAAGTATCTGCCTATATCGCTGCTCCTATAAGTGACAAGTATCTCCCGTTATCGCTGCTCCTACAAGTAACATATATCTGCCATTATCGCTGCTCCTACAAGTGACAAGTATCTCATATTATGGCTGCTCTTAAAAGTGACAAGTATCTCTCATTATCGCTGCCTCTACACGTGGCAAGAATCTCCCGTTACCGCTGCTCCTACAAGCTCCTACAAGTAACAAGTATCTGCCATTATCGCTGCTGCTATAAGTGACAAGTATCTCCCGTTATCGCTGCTCCTACAAGTGACAAGTATCTCATAATATGGCTGCTCTTAAAAGTGACAAGTATCTCCCATTATCGCTGCCTCTACAAGTGGCAAGAATCTCCCATTATCGCTGCACCTATAAATGACAAGTTTCTCCCATTATCGCTGTTCCAAAAAGTGACAAATATATCATAATATGGCTGATGTTAAAAGTGACAAGTATCTCCCATTATCGCTGACTCTACAAGTGGCAAGAATCTCCCATTATCGCTGCACCTATAAGTGACAAGTATCTCCCATTATCTCTGCTCCTAAATGTAACAAGTATCTCCCATCATCGCTGCTCCTATAAGTGACAAGTATCTCCCATTATCTCTGCTCCTAAATGTAACAAGTATCTCCCATCATCGCTGCTTCTACAAGTTACAAGTATCTCCCACTATCACTGCTCCTATAAGTGACAAGTATCTCTCGTTATCGCTGCTCCTACAAATAACAAGTATCTGCCATTATCGCTGCTCCTATAAGTGACAAGTATCTCCCGTTATCGCTGCTCCTACAAGTAACATGTATCTGCCATTATCGCTGCTCCTACAAGTGACAAGTATCTCATATTATGGCTGCTCTTAAAAGTGACAAGTATCTCCCATTATCGCTGACTCTACAAGTGGCAAGAATCTCCCATTATCGCTGCACCTATAAATGACAAGTTTCTCCCATTATCGCTGTTCCAAAAAGTGACAAATATATCATAATAAGGCTGATGTTAAAAGTGACAAGTATCTCCCATTATCGCTGACTCTACAAGTGGCAAGAATCTCCCATTATCGCTGCACCTATAAGTGACAAGTGTCTCCCATTATCGCTGCTCTTATAAGTGAAAAGTATCTCCCATTATCTCTGCTCCTAAATGTAACAAGTATCTCCCATCGTCGCTGCTTCTACAAGTTACAAGTATCTCCCACTATCACTGCTCCTACAAGTGACAAGTATCTCTCTTGATCACTGCTCCAACACGTTACAAGTATCTCCCATTATCACTGCTCCTAAAAGTGACAAGTACCTCCCATTATCGCTGCTCCAACAAGTTACAAGTATCTCCCATTATCCCTGCTCCTACAAGTGACAAGTAAACTACTGCGCATCCCAAGGTCATCTGATCAATTCACAGCAAATCCATGTGTTTGCAAATGCTTTCCACCTATACAACAGCCGCATTCGTAATCTGCCCACGTAATTTCCTTGTTTTTGTCACTATAGCTACTGTTCGTCTCTTCTCTTTTATCTCCTACTGCCTTCAGATGTTTGCTCTCATTAGCATGCTTCTTTTCAAACCTCTCATTTCCTGGCAATAAATCACGTAAAAACAACGATCATTTCTCTTCTCTGATCTCTGTCTATGAGCGGGTCTCCTTGCGGTATGAGTAGAAAGAAAATAAAATACGAATTAGTTTTTTGGAAAATTCACTAAATAGTAAATTTTGATGACGTATTTATTGTAGAGTTGTGCAAGTTGCGACGCCCGACTAATTGCAAAGTGAATCGGGCAGCCAGGCTAAACAATGGAAGTGTCAGTACGGGAAGACGTGTTGATATATATTTACCTCATGTGATACACGACATGACACGCATTAATTCGCTCCATCTCTCACTCTCGCTCATTCACACCGAAGCTCTCCAGAAACACAATTCTGTAAATTTCCTGTTGTGGCACGTGCATTGTAAAATGTCTTTTCTTTGTTGCCATGACAACGTGATTAAAGTTTCGCGTTGGTGCTCATACAGAGTGGCGCGGTGATAAAAGGAGCGGTTGGACAGGTCAATAGGGTCCCGTTAGAACGAGCCATGCCCCTTGCATGTGACGTAAGATTCTCTCTCACATCTCGGTACTAGCTGAGATTTTACGTCTTATATTTTAGTCTGATCCATCGCCATTTATAATAGGGTTCATGTGTTTTCTGTTTATAAGTCATACAAAACTAAAATATATTTCGTTGATTTCCTCTAGAAAGACGAAATAGAAAAACTGTAATGTCGCCTATTTATATGCTGTCTACTTTACTTCCAAACATCGTTAAGGTACGAGTCCTATAGTAACAGCAGCGACAGACTGCAACCGAAAACGCAAGTGTCGCTGCTGTCTGCAGTCGGGTCAATGTTGATCACGGCGACAGGTCTTAGTTAAAAGAAGTTAAAAGAAATAAAGGAAGGAATAAGTCTATCAATATAACTGAAATATATTTCGCAGTCCTAATTTCATAACCGGATAAGACTAGGTTTAAATGTCTCTTTACTTCTGCTTTTTCTACAGTTGACAAGTTCGTAGAGCTTCAGCAATGTGGTGGTTAAACAAATCTACATTGTCGTCATACTTTTGTAATTACTGTAGTAATATTTGCTCGGTTTTGTCTCTTTCTCTTCAAATCTTTAGCAGTTCATATTCTTTGCTTCGTTTTCTGTAATTACTAAAGTAATTTGTTCTTGGTTTTGTCTCTTTCTCTCCAAATCTTTAGCAGTTCATATTCTTTGCTTCGTTTTCTGTAATTACTGTAGTAATATTTGCTCGGTTTTGTCTCTTTCTCTTCAAATCATTAGCAGTTCATATTCTTTGCTTCTTTTTCTGTAATTACTAAAGTAATTTTTGCTTGGTTTTGTCTCTTTCTCTCCAAATCTTTAGCAGTTCATATTCTTTGCTTCGTTTTCTGTAATTACTGTAGTAATATTTGCTCGGTTTTGTCTCTTTCTCTTCAAATCATTAGCAGTTCATATTCTTTGCTTCTTTTTCTGTAATTACTAAAGTAATTTTTGCTTGGTTTTGTCTCTTTCTCTCCAAATCTTTAGCAGCTCATATTCTTTGCTTACTTTTCTGTAATTACTATAATAATTTTGCTTGGGTTTTTCTCACTCTCTCCAAATCATTAGCAGTTCATATTCTTTGCTTCTTTTTCTGTAATTACTAAAGTAATTTTTGCTTGGTTTTGTCTCTTTCTCTCCAAATCTTTAGCAGTTCATATTCTTTGCTTCGTTTTCTGTAATTACTATAATAATTTCTTCTTGGTTTTGGTTTTTTCTCTCCAAATCTTTAGCAGCTCATATTCTTTGCTTACTTTTCTGTAATTACTATAATAATTTTGCTTGGGTTTTTCTCACTCTCTCCAAATCTTTAGCAGTTCATATTCTTTGCTTAGTTTTCTGTAATTACTATAATAATTTTGCTTGGTTTTTTCTCATTCTCTCCAAATCTTTAACATTCGATATTCTTTCCTTCGTTTTCTGTAATTACTGTATTATTGTCTGCTTGGTTTTTCTCTTCCTCTCCAAATCTTTGCACTTCATATTCTTTGCTTCTTTTTATGTAATTACTATATAGTGTTTGTTTCGTTTTTTCTCTTTCTCTCCAAATCTTTAGCAGTCCATATTCTTTGCTTCTTTCTCTGTAATTACTATAGTAATGTTTCCTTGGTTTTTTCTCTTTCTCTCCAAATCTCTAACAGTTCATATTTCCTTCGTTTTCGGCGTTTTACTGCTCATTGAGTTTGTTCTCTGGAGTCTGCAAAAACGTTGTTATCATCAGTTTCTCGCTCTTGATTGTTCAAAATAGCGACTGTAGATTCGCTCACAGGAAATTGCTGCTCATTACTTAATAGGTCAGGATCTGCCTCATTTTCAATAAGTTCCTGTGTGGATGTTGGTATATTCGAACATACTGATAAGTGTATATAATGTATTTAAAAATCTGTGATTGGTCAGAAGTTAAGAAATAAAATGTTTAACAAGTACAGATTTAATGATACTCTATTATCTGATTAGAGAACTGCATTTGCACTAAGCATTTATATATGTTGAAACCACGGTCTAGAAAGCAGGGAGGATTATACGGGGGTCAACCAATCGGAGGATTTTCATTCAACTATTTAATTAAAGTTTACTCCAATAAGAAACAGTTTTTTAGAGTAGAAAAACAGGATTTCTGTTCTAATTTGTTGAAAAACCAAACATCATAATTCAGGGAACATATTCTCGTTATATGACAATTTTTCTTTTTTTCTATAGTTAACACTGGGCTGCTATTTCGTGAGTTTTCATTGTTTTACTTGAATGTTCATATACTGTTATTTTTGTATATTTCGAGTTACTTATGTTCTCGACTACTCATGATTATATCTAATTCAGTTTTATTTTTATTTCATACAATAACCTGTTCTCTAGGCCTATGTTGCTACAGCTCCTTAGCCGAAAGATAGAGTTATTCTCCCTCGAAATTTCAGAACACTTATGGTCATTATCTTTAAAATGACTGAACAATTTCATGAACTGACATAATTCATTTTAAACTTAGTAATATCCTTTAGGCTTTATTCTAGTAATTTACAACACTGGGCGAGTATTCTTGTTTACACACGGTCAATAAACGATACGAATTTGAAGCCGGGGCAGGAACCGGAAACGCCGAAATTGAGACAGGAAGTATAAAGCCTGATCTCCTTCGTGCAAACATCCGGAGTTCGACTTGAAAAGTGGCGCAATCCGTTTTGTACGGGAAATCCTCGCCACGTCTTTGATTGTTGTAAACACGAGTGAACGTGTTTCCTTTAGCGTCGCACATTTGGTCAATCAACACGTGGATCTGCTTCATACTTTATCCTTATTTCCATATACTCTTGGGCAAAGTGGTCATTCACTCTTTCTTTTCATCTCCCATACTTTCTTTCAGAGCCTCTTCACTTGGCTGTTCATCTATCTCTGTTCTCTCGCCTCTTCTCTTCTCTGACTCTGAACTCACTACTCTCTCTCCTCCTCTCCGCCCTCTTTCTCTGTCTGTTTGTAATCTATCTGTTTCTCTCCCACCTCCCTCATTTTTTCTATTTCTCTCTCTCTCCTATTCTTCTTTGTCTCTCTCTAAAGAAATTACTTTCTCTCTTTTCGTCCCTCCTCTCTTTTTCTGTCAGTTAATTCCCTCTCCTCTATTTCTCTGTATGTTTATCCTATCTCTGT
This sequence comes from Prosapia bicincta, assembly GCA_036971475.1. NCBI lineage: Eukaryota > Metazoa > Arthropoda > Insecta > Hemiptera > Cercopidae > Prosapia > Prosapia bicincta. The sequence goes on from JBAIZL010000010.1 coordinate 93,303,457, forward strand.
TTCTCCCTCTATCTTTTCTCTATCTCTCCCTGAACTTATTAATCTCTCTCTCACCCACTCCCACTACCCATCGTGTCCCATTAAACTTAAACAGAAGAAAGTTAAAAGAAGATGCACCATTGAAAACTCGCAAGCTTCGTGGTAAGGCAAGGAGAAATGACCAGTCCTAGCGAACTCAACCATCAGGAAACCAATAATATGCACTCACGAACCGTCCGTCCCCCCACCGTCGTAGTCGCAAGTTTGAACAATAATTTAACAATAGCATAAAAGACCCCGGTACAAAAAAAAAACAATACTATTCTGACTGTAATGTTAAACGTAGCGAAAGGAAGGGATTGTGAAGACAGTCCTTTCTACGGCAGAGTGATGTTCCAAATCAAGAAAGCTCCTCTTCCCCTAACGCTTCCGTCAAATATAGCTTACTCTGAGCATTCCTAGCGTTGACTTATGATAAATTCCTTGGGAGTAATATAAGGGTCGTTTTATTTACTCTAATATGTGTGTGTGCGTGCGCGCGTTTGTGTGTGTGTGTGTGTGTGTGTGTGTGTGTGTGTGTCCGTCCGTCCGTGCGTGTGTATTTGTGCATTTGCGTCCGTGTGTGTGTATTTGTGCATTTGCGTCCGTCCGTCCGTGTGTGTGCGTGTATGTGTGCGCGTCCGTCCGTCCGTGTGTGTGTGTGTGTGTGTGTGTGTGTGTGTGTGTGTGTGCGCGCGCGCGCGTCCGTCCGTCTGTGTGTGTTTGTGTGTGTGCGTGCGTGCATTTGCGTCCGTCCGTCCATCCGTCCGTGTGTGTGCGTGTATGTGTGCGCGTCCGTCCGTGTGTGTGTGTGTGTGTGCGCGCGCGCGCGCGTCCGTCCGTCCGTGTGTGTTTGTGTGTGTGCGTGCGTGCGTGTGTGTGTGTGTGTGTCAATGCGTGCGGGCCTGCGTGTGCGCGCGCGCGCGTCCGTCCGTCCGTGTGTGTTTGTGTGTGTGCGTGCGTGCGTGTGTGTGTGTGTGTGTCAATGCGTGCGGGCCTGCGTGTGCGCGCGCAAGTGAGTGTGTGTTACTGTTAAAGTCAGTATAATGATGGGTAAACCTTTGGGTTTACTTTTAAATCTTAGGATTTACCACGATGAGTTAGTAAATGTAAGGATTTTACAAACATCAGATATTTTTGTAACAGTTAAGTCAGGTAAGGATGTTAGATAACATTTACATTGTCTTTGAGTAGCACCTAACATTTACCTATATATAATGTTCGAAGTCTTTATAACTTCAGATTCAGTCTATTAAAAAAATAATTATGAAGAATCCTTAACCTTGTCATTTGTGTGTGAAAAATGATGTAGTTACCTTGTATACAGTGATTGCAGCAATAAGTCTATTTGGGTTAGATCATCCTGATGAAAGCGGAGGTGGGAAGTCTGCAGTTTGCCTTCCCGCAAGACAAAAGAAGAGAAAATAAAAGACAAACAACAAATGTGCAACGTTGTATTCAGATGCGAGGCTGTTTTGTTCAAATAAAACTGCCATTGTTCCATTGTTTGAGAGATTTCAATCAGTGTTGAGCAAAGGTTTTCTCCATAAATTAAACGTTTCTCGACTAGACGAAAGACCATCACTTTCGTGTTGCGCGTTGCCGTATTTCTGCCATCGGTCGGCCCCCGATGAGGTCAAGTTCGTGCCGTATCCGGCTAGACGGCGTTGTCCGTGGATCTTAATCTCATGTTATTGTTCGCCAATTGTAATTTGCATTGTAAAGTGTGAAGGAGAAGTGAGACACAGTTTGTGCAAATTGTGATCGATTAATTCATTAGAATGGCTATGGATAAGCCTGGGTTAACCTCTTTTACCGTACATGGTGGCAAACGTAGGCCTATAGTTTTAAGATGTAAACATTTTCGGGCTGACGTTTTGGACAACTACAGAGAAAGAAAGCAATTGGAAGAATGTTACATACAAAACTCGCGAAAGTTGACATAGAGCATATGATTTCATACAGCACCCGTTTCCCGCTCCATTTGGAGGTTATTTAGAGGTTATGTTTAATAATTTTGTTTTTTTACAAATTAAGGTATTTTATATTTTCCCTTAATTGAAAACATATGTTTCATGCAAAGGTTGTTTTTACAGTTTTATGAGTGTGTTAGGTTTTGCATTGTTGTTCCATAGGTTACAATTAATGACAATCACTAAATTTTATCGATCTACCTAAAAATATTTTCTTTTTAAAGAGCTAGTATATGTTTTTGTTAAAAGTTGACTAACACAGTACACATGCTCTTTAGTGTTTATAAAGTATCTAAGCAAAGTTATTACCCAATGTGTTAAGGATAAATAGTCTAAATGTAATTTACAACTCTTATGTACGTCGTTTAAACTATATTTATTTATTATTATGTACATTTATTTAGACCTACGTAATAAAAGTAAAATTATAATTTCTAAACATAAATTTTAAATTTAATATTAAAAGTAATAATAATCTTCAATATGTTCTTTTTTAAAACATATTTTGACACAATTTATTTCCAGTTTGTGTCACTACCCGTAAAACCTCCAACGGTAACCACTGTGAGTAAATTGCCTACACAGAGTTTTTTGTCTGTTTTAGTCTACATTGTATATACACATGTTCGGTCAGATATATCGCTAAGTTATTGCTAGAAATTCATATTATCTGAAAATTAATAATTGCAGCAAATAGTTTCAAAGTACCCAGATATATAAATAAATTTAGCACACAGGCGCGCGAGCACATACACACCATATCAAAAGAAATGAAAGTACTGGAGGTTAATATACTCGTATTACACTCCTATTACACTCAGATAGTTTACAATGAGAATATTGGTAACAACATCAATACCACAAAAATAATAAAAAAATAACATATAATACAAGTAACTCAAGATTAAACCCTTATGACATTTCGAAGAGCATGTCATCCTCATGAGAGGGTCTTATTACAAAATTACAATCTAACAAACAAGAAGTTACAAACTAGAGTGACATACCACTGTGCTCTTTATATTGTACCTTAATAGTTTATTTATAAGACAAAAATATTTTTTAACAAAAGGTTTAAATATAATTTCAACCTAAAGTATTAGAATTTACAACTAGAGTTCAAAATATCTTACCATGAAAGTTTCACTTCATGCAACGTACATATTAAGTTCAATTTAACGAACTTTAGAAAACAAGGCTTGAAAATTTCTTTTATGTGTAGAAATATTTTTTTTATTAATATATAGTAATTTTATTACAAAACAATTATGTTTTTTTTTCTAATATGGACACACACCACACTAGCATAGGCGATGTAATAAAGATGTCTGAAGATTTGCCACTTTCAACGTGGTAAACTAAAGGAAGCAAGAAGATCCACCGTGAGATCATGGCTGGCGTAGGCAGTGTCGTTTTCTCATATTTTTATGCTCTCGGCTCGAAACCTAGAAAAGATTTTTCCTTGACAGAGATAATGAAGTGAAAGCCTCAACAGGAATATGTAAACAAAGCTATGATCCACAAGGATTCCTAGAGTACCCTATAACGTAGGAATACCTTATAATATAGGAATACCCTATAACGTAGGAATGCACTATAACGTAGGAGTACCTTATAACGTAGAAATACCCTATAATGTAGGCATGCCCTATAACGCAGAAATGCACTATAACGTAGAAATACCTTATAATGTAGGCATGCCCTATAACGTAGAAATACCCTATAATGTAGGCATGCCCTATAACGTAGAAATACCCTATAATGTAGGAATGCACTATAACGTAGAAATACCCTATAATGTAGGAATGCACTATAACGTAGGAATACCCTATAACATAGTAATGAACTATAAGGTAAGAATACCCTATAACGTGGAAATACCCTATAAAATAGTAATGAACTATAAGGTAAGAATACCCTATAACGTAGGAATACCCTATAACGTGGAAATACCCTATAACGTAGTAATGAACTATAAGGTAAGAATATCCTATAACGTAGGAATATCCTATAACGTGGAAATACCCTATAACTTAGTAATGAACTATAAGGTAAGAATAACCTATAACGTAGGAATACCCTATAACGTGGAAATACCCTATAACGTAGTAATGAACTATAAGGCAAGAATACCCTATAACGTGGGCATACCCTATAACGTAGTAATGAACTATAAAGTAAGAATACCCTATAACGTGGAAATACCCTATAACGTAGTAATGAACTACACGGTAAGAATACCCTATAACGTGGAAATACCCTATAACGTAGTAATGAACTATACGGTAAGAATACCCTATAACGTGGAAATACCCTATAACATAGTAATGAACTATAAGGTAAGAATACCCTATAACGTAGGAATACCCTATAACGTGGAAGTACCCTATAACATAGTAATGAACTATAAGGTAAGGATACCCTATAACGTGGAAATACCCTATAACGTAGTAATGAACTACAAGGTAAGAATACCCTATAACGTAGGAATACCCTATAACATAGTAATGAACTATAAGGTAAGAATACCCTATAACGTAGGAATACCCTAAACGTGGGAATACCCTATAACGTGGGAATACCCTATAACGTAGGAATACCCTATAACGTGGGAATACCCTATAACGTGGGAATACCCTAAAACGTGGGAATACCCTATAACGTGGGAATACCCTATAACGTAGAGATACCCTATAACGTGGGAATACCCTATATGGGAATACCCTATAACGTGGGAATACCCTATAACGTAGGAATACGCTATAACGTGGGAATACCCTATAACGTGGGAATACCCTATAACGTAGGAATACCCTATAACGTAGAGATACCCTATAACGTGGGAATACCCTATATGGGAATACCCTATAACGTGGGAATACCCTATAACGTAGGAATACGCTATAACGTGGGAATACCCTATAACGTGGGAATACCCTATAACGTAGAGATACCCTATAACGTGGGAATACCCTATATGGGAATACCCTATAACGTGGGAATACCCTATAACGTAGGAATACGCTATAACGTGGGAATACCCTATAACGTGAGAATACCCTATAACGTGGGAATACCCTATAACGTGGGATTACCCTATAACGTAGAGATACCCTGTAACGTAGAGATACCCTATAACGTGGGAATACCTTATAACGTAGGAATACCCTATAACGTAGGAATACCCTATAACGTAGAGATACCCTATAACGTATTAGTTTTACAAAGTCACATTGTCCAAAAACCTCTGTGGCTAAGAACACGAGACGGAAACTTTTGTTAAAATATTAAAACATCTACAACTTTATATAGTAAAAATAACCATTTTTGTGGAATTAAGATGGTTTAAATTAACAGGACATCTATGGACTTGGTCCATAGGTATTCAAAGAAACTAATTTAGTCAGCCCAACGCTTAAACCGCCCATTCTTTAGTAAAGTATTCAGGGGTTCAATTTTCCAAAGCGGAGTCGACCTGGAGGATAAATAAGCAAATAGATGCTTGTAAATTGTTTGTTGCTAGCGGGGATCGAACTAAGCACTTTTACATTAGTAGTCTTCCCACTAATCAACTAAACTGCCATCCGTAGTTCTTAAAACTAAACGGTATATGTAATAAGTGTATAGATTTATTCACACTAAAAGTCTAAAGGAAAAGGTTATGCACGTGTAAATACGGTCTCGGGAGGAGTTGCGACATAAATGTACTCCGACAGCCAATAAATCGTTTTACAAGTAATTAACAGCAGCGCTACGGTAATTCATTCAAAAACGCAACGCCGCGGGCTTTCTCGGGCTGGCCTAGTTTCCATATTTGTTCTTGTATTTAACCTCAGCAAGTGTGTGATCATCGGTCGCGTGAAAGGAGTCCTGTCTTGGTTTACCTTCACCTTACGAGTCGCAGAATCAAGAACTCTCAGAGCGTAGTCCCATTAGTTATAGTTTGACAGCGCAATTCGTAAAAATTCGCGAAACTTTGCGTAAACCATTAAACGTGCATTTTGGCATTGTCTCAGAGCCCCATAGTCCTTAAAATCTGTTGGTTTTTTCAATTCCTTTCACACCTTTTTGAATTAATTAATTCACACTCTCCCTTTATATATATATATGATGAATAGTTATTATCTGGAGTACATGCATTCATTCTGCAGTGCATAGAATCGAAGTTCCGACGTTTCGCTAGAATCTCATCTAGCAATGACGAGGTGAACCCAACAACAATTGTCTCGCTCTTCACCTCGTCAATGCTAGATGCGATTCTAGCGAAACTTCGATTCTATTACAAAATTTATTACAATGTTGTCAAACTATTACTTTGCTGCCCCAACATTACAAACATTGAATATATTACCAAATTTAGATTTTACTTGTATTTGTTCATTTATCAACTCATTATTAGTATGATATTTATGTATTTCTAAAGCCTCATAAATATTCATTCTCAGGCTTTTGTTAATTTCTTTTACAAGTATCATATTATCTATATTAGGAAATATGTGATTATTATTAATACAATGACTAGCAAAATTTGATTTATAAATTTCTGGCTTTTTATATGCATTGATATGCTCTTTATATCTATCTTTAAGTTTTTTCTTAGTTTGTCCTATATAAACTTTATTACAATAATCACATTCTAATTTATATAGGCTACACAGTTTTTTTCATACATATTTATAATTTTATTATTATTATTATTATTGATTATATTTATTAATTTATTATTGGTGTTATATGCAAATTTGATATTGCTACCTTTAAACAATTTTGTAATATTTTTTATTTCATTACAAAAAAATGTAAATGAATTCCATATGACATTATCATCATTATTTTTGTAAATTAAATTATTATTTTGTTTCTTTAATATATTAGAACTAAGTTTATCAACAGTTTTCTTTTTATAGCAAAAAAAATCTAGATTTTTATAGTAAAATCTATATTTGATACTATGTTCAGTGTTTGTAATGTTGGGGCAGCAAAGTAATAGTTTGACAACATTGTAATAAATTTGGCAACGCTGTTTGTTGCATCTAGTTTGCAAATATATGGTTGATTTTAAGTCTCTAGTATTCCTGAGGATGTTGGTACTGTTTGCCAACCAAAAGCTTTGAATTGTAAATTCAATAAATTATTCTTGTATTTGTAAATTTTTTTATTTATATATATAACCTGTTAAATTTTTAATCGTTAATAAAATATTTTTTATTCATCCACTCAAGTTAAAACACACTTTTTTAATTTGTAGTGGATGGCACTAGATGTTAATACAGTTTTTTTTCTAATATTAATTCATTCATTAAATATATTGAATTAATTTTATATGGGAGAAAAACCTTTCACAAAAAGGGGCAAGATATGCAATATTGTTATTTGATTCATTTGGCTTAAAATAAGTGATAACACATGATTTCATAAAACAGCTGATTTTATGTAAAAGGTAATGTGGTAGAACAGCTTTTTTAACGCAAAGGTTATGTTACTTTATTTATATTAATTTTAGTTATTTAATAAAAAGTAACTAAAATAAAACTTTTCTTTGTTGGCCCAAGTAGGGATTGATTAAAATTTTTGTTTATATATTGCTTGTTTATTGCTTCAGTACAAACAATATATAGAAAAGATATACAAAGAGGTAGAGGATGTTACTTAGAAAGGATTCCCACGCTTACAAAATCTAAGACCTGAATTTAAAGCACCACAATACATTTCCCGAAGGTTAGACCTACAGTACAAGGAGAAAATAAAAATATTTACATTTCATAATCACTGCAGAACTAATATTACCAATAGTAAAATAACATTTTGCTGTTTGTAATTCCTAGTTGAAACCAAATATGGTAGTTTGGGTTTCCTACTAACTTCTAGAAGCATTAACAATTTTAATACTTAATACTAGTTTTAATACTTAATACTAATTCTTAATACTAGTGTTAATAATGTATATTGTTTAGGACTCCCGTTTGTCAAGATGTATGTAAATTTTGAGCATAATTTCTATTAGAAGTGACTGTCCTAAGTTTACAGGAATTGGTTATTTATAGTTTGAAACTAGTTTGGTCGCAAATATCAAAAGTGTAATGAATAATTAACAACCAGCTCGTCATGAACAGCAACAAGATTTCGATAAGTAAATGACTATACAAACTTCTGTAGGTTGTCCACATTTTTACCTTTTTTTTATCTTTGTGGGCGATTAACGTGTCCTAGTTAGGAATCATAACTCTTCAGTTTTTTTCCTAATCTTGGCAAATTTGGAGAAGGGCCTATATAATCTACTCGTGCGTTAATGTCTTTGATTTTAGATTATTCCTCCTTATTATTATTCTGAAGGATTGTATTAACAAAGTAACACATTCCTTGCTTATTATGTAATGTCACTTTATTTCGTAATAAAACCTTAATATGTATTTCACCAAAAACACACATAATTAATGACTTTCGTTGGTAATGATTTTCCACGTCACAAAGTTAAATAAAAAGGATTGTCAGAGCTGTTTTGGTGAAACTGTAGGGCGAGAGATGTTTGATCACAAAATAGTGGCGTTTGTTTAATACGCTACTGGTTCTGAAATGATACGGGACCGAAACCCATCGAAACCGCACCACTATTGTCCGACAGAATTATAGGGGTGGCGTCATTTGCGACTTGTAACTGCTGTGGGTAAACAAAAGGGCGGCGGAGTTCTGTCAATGGCAAACATATGTGGCTGAAAGTGAAACTCCAACGCACATTGTAATGCAATCAAATTAATTTCTGTGGTTTGAAAATAGCACACTTCAATGGTTCATATTGATGATGCTAATTGGTGACTTTAATTAATGACAGAAAGAAATGCTTCATTGTATTGAAAGAATGCAACTGTATTGATTTCATAGGAAAAAACAATTTCGGAGAAAATAGATTCCATGGAGTTACATTGTGTTTGAAATACCAAGGTTTGTATTAGCAGTAAACAGGGTTAGCAGAACCTGAACATACGTATTTATTACAATAGATTTACCCGTTTTGTGCATGTCTGACATGACCACGGATTTCCAAGTTAGCAAACAAGAATGCGGAATCTGGAATAGGAAATCGGTAAAGTTTGGAAATGAGAATGTGGAATAAGAAATGCTTTATTATAAAAAGCAATGTTCAAACGAATAGGAAAGGAAGAAAGCAATCTAAGGTGAAAATAAGAATTGGGGGTTGGAAAGAGCTTCATATAAAGAATGGGAAATGAAAAGGTTTTCCAAATGAAAGTGGAATGACGAAACCTTAAATATGATAACGGGGAATAGAGGCTTCAAAATGGAAATAAAGAGTGGAAGAGAGCTTAATGAATACAATATGAAATAGAAAACGTTGAAAACGAGAATGAGAATTGGAGAAAGCTTCAACACAATAATGAAGAGCGGGGACATGTTAAAATCCAAAATGGAGGATGGAAAGTCTTTAGAAGTCATTATATTAAAAAAATGTATTACATTAAAAAATGTAAAGGAATAAGCTATGGCAAAAAAACCAAAGCAGAAAATAATCACTTGTGAAAATTAAAATGGGATACATTTTATTATTTAGAAATTTGTTAAATCATACTGTTTTATTTTTAAATGTTTTTGTCTGTTATGTGACAATCTCTGAGTAGAAACACACCTTCAGGTAATTTTATTGGTGGATGAGGTATTTTTAGTTTCACTTTTGGAACTAAAACTAATATGTTAAGATTTACGATCGACGAATTTTTATGATTACATCCTGTTGGTGTAAAATAGGCAGCCGGAGTATTTTTTAAGCAGAGCTGTTTATTATAGTAAAATAGAAATAACTTAAAATGTGAAGTAATAAAAAAATGATGAAATTATGGTTAAGATTTAACAAATTATGACTGAAGGTTTATTTTTCCCAATATCACTAATAAAAGAAGTAGAAAACCATAAATTTAACTATTCATCGATTCGGTTTTTTATCTCTCTTTAAGCGTAGAGATATATTTTTGGTTATTCTAGACTGTAAATGCCAAAAATATAAATAATAGCCGAATTTTGATGAGTTCCTGGCGAGCCGGCGTCAACGGCAAGAAAATAAGTGGATGCGCAGCTTAAAGTTAAAGATATAAAAGGTACAATTAAAATCGAATTAATATTAGGGTATTATTAATAAGGGTATTTTAAAATGAAAACTGTGAAAGGCACCCTTTAGTGTGCTGTAATCGGTCTTTTCATATTTCTCAAAGGTGCTACACCTTACTGTGTAGCGGAATCGCGACAATCCCGGTTTTCATAGAAAACGGTGACGAGCCTCTTAGCTTTTCGTGTTCAAATACCTTTCTAATTTTAAATGTACTACAATATGAAGATTTCGTACACGCAGCTAATTTTTAAATACTAAAAAAACCTAGAACATAGAAACAAACCTCTTTCTTAAATGAACTATGTTCAAATGACATAAATACCGGTGGCATAGTGCCGTACTAGGAGCTTCAGACGTCAATGCTTGTTTATGTATAAAACTAAGCATTAAGTATTGAAGCCATGGACAAATGCAATGACAACTTGAACATAAACCATTTGATGCACCATACTGGGCTGAATGGAGATGCATTGCTTTAGTATGCCAAGAGACTAACCATTATGGTGAGGGTTTTACGTCTTAGCCCTTAAAATTCATTCAGAAAGAACAACCATGTCATTATTATTGTATCCTATTTTTACCTTTTAATACAAAAAATTTCAAGTAACAAAAGAAGAGGACAAGCTTATGAGACGTTGATTTGAGCTCTCGGAGATAAAACTAGATTAAACAACATTTAACGATACAGATGCAACTCTTGCTAGGCGCAGGTAATCTTGTGCCAGAACGTTGATGTCGAAAATGATTTCCAAGCTCTAGGCTTAAAGGTACTTTAAGAATAATGAAATGAAAAGGGGAAGGGTTTGTGGAGTAACAGAAAAAAAGGTAAGTAAAACTTTACAAGTCTTACAATAAAAATATTGAAAAGAACCCCAATACCACAAAAATAATCAAAAATAACAAATAAGACAAGTTACTTAAGATTAAACTCTTATGTACATTTCGATGACCATGTCATCATCATCAGAGGGTCTTGTTACAAAACACAATCTAGCACACAAGAAGTTACAAACTAGAATGAAGTTTGTAACTTCTTGTGTGCTAGATTGTGTTTTGTAACAAGACCCTCTGATGATGATGACATGGTCATCGAAATGTACATAAGAGTTTAATCTTAAGTAACTTGTCTTATTTGTTATTTTTGATTATTTTTGTGGTATTGGGGTTCTTTTCAATATTTTTATTGTAATATATTGTACCACTGTGCTCTTGATATTGTGTTTTACAAGTCTTGTAGAAAACTGATTTCTCTAACTACTTTACTTGATAATTAACTCTACAAAAGTGACATCTCATTTAGCAAGTTAAAAAAATATTAGAAAATATTTACTTGAATTCAATTATCTTTTAGTTTATCTACGAGTAATTTTCTTCATTATGTCACAGAATTTATAGAAAGTAAAATAAAACAAGTAAAATAAAATAAATTAAAGTCAGTTCATACTCAGGTTAACAAAGAAAAATTTTATTTCAGATACTTTTTATTATATAATTACAATTAATATAAATAAAGTATCATAACCCATGCGTTATAAAACAGTTATACACCAAATGGGACGAAATAATTATATTGCATATCTTACCCCTTTTGTGAAAAAATGTTTCTCCCATACAAAACTAAAATTAATTCATTAAATTTAATTAACGAATTCACATTTGAAACACTGTTTTACAAGTGTTTATCAAGTATTATCTACTACAAATTAAAAAAGGTGTATATATGAACTTGAGTGGATGAATTAAAGGTATTTCATTAACGATTGAACATATAAGGGGAGCGTGAACTAATGAGTAGGAACTGAATAACAAATCTGTATCTCGCTATTCTTAGATCCTCATATTGTGCACAAGACCTTATAATATGTTGCTTATATAACATACGGACAAATATTTTGAGCGGCAAACAGGTAGGCCTACTGGCGAGCATACCACGAGCCTACGTAAACTACGCCCATTTCCTCTGCACTTGTCCTGACCCTCTACACAAATTTCTTCAACACACGTTATTCTACAGCTATATTATCAGTGGCAAATATCTTATGCTTTTACAGTAAATTCGTCTTTGGGCGCGACTAAAAAGAAAACATTTACAGGGAAAACCTTCGAGTTGGCGTCACACTAAAATCCTCACACTTCACAATTCTATATTGTTGTATATAGGCCTATACACTGTATACAATTTCAGCTATAAAATTGAGTGATAACATATGATTTTATGTTATAGGTTATTTTGTAAAACAGCTGTTTTAGCAGGTAGATTATATAATTTTGTTTATGGTTCATTATAAGATATTAATTTTTTAAATGATTCATTATTAAATATTTAACTAGCTAATAAATAATTATATTATTTTAAATTTCAATAAAACATACTATAAGTAATTCAGTTTAATGATAATAAGTTATTTATTTTTATTCCAATTTTTGAAATGAAAACTTTCTTAGGCGCGTCAAACATTTTTTACAACCATTATCAATTAAAATAGTTATAAAAACATTTATTTATTAACTTTTTCAACATCTTATAAAGATTTTTAGTACCAACGGTGTGACGTTCCGACCCTTTTTCTTGGGGGTAAGTATTACTTTTATTTGAAATGTGTTATTATTATTTGCTTATTACCAACATAATTAATTTTACTTATCAGAACTCTAGTTCTAACGTCACAGCTCAGGCACAAACTGTCTGTCTGGGACGCTCTTCTATCTTGAAACTAGAACTAGGTTACTTGTGAAATAAGAATTGAAAATTTTAAAATACAAAGTTATACAATTTATTAATCAATGACAAATTACAATAGAACAAAGGTCACCAATGTGTCGAGTAATTAATTTTTAATTACTGCTAACTATTCCATACATATTTTAATTACTTATTAACTTTTTCAAATTTATATATATCCAGAAGGTAGTAACTTAAGTTTTCCAATTTAATTTTAGGAATGAATATCCAAAGGCAATGAAATGAGTATTCAAAGGACAATTTCTACCGTTCATGTGTTAATCGTTTATCAATTAAAATTCAAGTTAGTTAACATTAAAACACATTTTCTTTATTATTATCTAAAACGTACCTGGTTGTGCACATTACTTGTAAAACACTATAACATATACCATTAAACAATGCACATGACTTTTGTACACTTAACACTTAACACATCGCTCTTGCAATCAGCGCTCTTATACAAAAATGATATAAACTTTTACTTATAAACACATAAATAATCGCTTCTGACTTCTTCTTTTGTTGCGTTAATAAAATTTGGTACCGGCCTTGACATCTTAAATTTTGAATACTGGAAGCTTATAAATTTCTAAGTTATGTCCGAAAATGCCATCACGTCTGTCTCGTTCGAAGACTTTTAGTGAAGTGGGGTCTTTGCAAGGACGCGCTAACTGAAATTTTCAAACAAACTCCCACCCTTATATATATATGAATATTCTGATTGGTTCAGAAGTATCGCCTCATGCTTACGTCACATGGCGTGATGTGGTTAATTACCTTAAGTTACTAACTCGTACGATATTTTTCAATTTCGCCCGCTAGGAGCGCTTACTACCTACGCTAGATTCACAATGTTAACCAAGATAACAAAAATTTTCTTTTATATTGGGACGATATATTTATTAAATAAAAATTAAATATATAAATGAGTTTATATATAACACCTTATTTTTAAGAGTGTTACAACAGTTTTTTAAAATTAAATTAACTAGTTTCTATTAAAACCTATACAACTACGTTTTTCAATATAATTTTCATTATTCACATTTGTGATCCAGCGCCACTTACTGCTACTTTTGTTTTGTTGGCATTGTTGTTTTCATTGCGTTAAATTGTTCTTAGCAGCGGGAAAACGCGTAGGGTACAATGTATGGGTAAATTGAGATATGAAAAAGTGTAGAAGAATACAGAGTTTAAAATGGATGGATAAATTGATATATGGAGAAGTGTAAAATAATAAGAGAGTAAAATGGATCGCGGTAAATTGATATTATATGAAGAAGTGTAGAATAATAGAGTAAAATGGATGGGTAAATTGATATATGGAGAAGTGTAGAATAATAAAAGAGTAATGGATGGGTAAATTGATATATGAAGAAGTTTAGAATAATAATAAAAAATAATAAAATAAATAAAATAGTATATAAATTTATTTATGAAGATATTGAACACGGAGTGTAAAATGAATGATTAAATTGAGATATGTAGAAATGTAGAATCTTTATTCAGAGTAAAATGGGTGGGTAAATTGATATATGAAGAAGTTTAGAATAATAATAGGCCTACAGAGTAAAATAATAGGTAAATTAATTTATGAAGACATTGAACACGGAGTGTAAAATGAATGATTAAATTGAGATATGTAGAAATGTAGAATTTTTATTCAGAGTAAAATGGGTGGGTAAATTGAGATATAAAGAGTTAAATTAGAATATATAGCGTAAGATAGACGGGCATATTGAGAACTGGAGATGTGAGGGTTAAATTAGGTTGTAAAAAAGGCGGGCAAAAAGAGTGATGAAATTTTGTTAGGAAAGCATTGATTGACGAAATAACTAAGCTTAAGAAGGGCATTAGGACAAACAAGGAGGGCCAAAGAAGGAAGGTTGGAGATGTTTTTAGTACTACTGCTACGTAGCGCTACAGCCCGGGCTGGGCCTTGGCTTCCTTAACAATGTCCCGCCATGTACTTCTATCCTTAGCCTTCTGTTTCCTTGCTGTAATGCTCAAACATTGTAGCCGACTACTACTGCTACGTAGCGCTACAGCCCGGGCTAGGCCTTGGCTTCCTTAACAATGTCCCGCCATGTACTTCTATCCTTAGCCTTCTGTTTCCTTGCTGTAATGCCGAGTACCCTCAAACATTGTAGCCGACTACTCCTACTACGTAGCGCTACAACCCGGGCTGGGCCTTGGCTTCCTTAACAATGTCCCGCCATGTACTTCTATCCTTAGCCTTCTGTTTCCTTGCTGTAATGCTCAAACATTGTAGCCGACTACTACTGCTACGTAGCGCTACAGCCCGGGCTGGGCCTTGGCTTCCTTAACAATGTCCCGCCATGTACTTCTATCCTTAGCCTTCTGTTTCCTTGCTGTAATGCTCAAACATTGTAGCCGACTACTACTGCTACGTAGCGCTACAGCCCGGGCTGGACCTTGGCTTCCTTAACAATGTCCCGCCATGTACTTCTATCCTTAGCCTTCTGTTTCCTTGCTGTAATGCTCAAACATTGTAGCCGACTACTACTGCTACGTAGCGCTACAGCCCGGGCTGGGCCTTGGCTTCCTTAACAATGTCCCGCCATGTACTTCTATCCTTAGCCTTCTGTTTCCTTGCTGTAATGCCGAGTACCCTCAAACATTGTAGCCGACTACTACTGCTACGTAGCGCTACAGTCCGGGCTGGGCCTTGGCTTCCTTAACAATGTCCCGACATGTACTTCTATCCTTAGCCTTCTGCTTCCATGCTGTAATGCCGAGTACCCTCAAACATTGTAGCCGACTACTACTGCTACGTAGCGCTACAGTCCGGGCTGGGCCTTGGCTTCCTTAACAATGTCCCGACATGTACTTCTATCCTTAGCCTTCTGCTTCCATGCTGTAATGCCGAGTACCCTCAAACATTTTAGACGACTACTACTGCTACGTAGCGCTACAGCCCGGGGTGGGCCTTGGCTTCCTTAACAATGTCCCGACATGTACTTCTATCCTTAGCCTTCTGTTTCCTTGCTGTAATGCCGAGTACCCTCAAACATTGTAGCCGACTACTACTGCTACGTAGCGCTACAGCCCGGGCTGGGCCTTGGCTTCCTTAACAATGTCCCGCCATGTACTTCTATCCTTAGCCTTTTGTTTCCATGCTGTAATGCCGAGTACCCTCAAACATTGTAGCCGACTACTACTGCTACGTAGCGCTACAGCCCGGGCTGGGCCTTGGCTTCCTTAACAATGTCCCGCCATGTACTTCTATCCTTAGCCTTCTGTTTCCATGCTGTAATGCCGAGTACCCTCAAACATTGTAGCCGACTACTACTACTCCTACTACGTAGCGCTACAGCCCGGGGTGGGCCTTGGCTTCCTTAATAATGTCCCGCCATGTACTTCTATCCTTAGCCTTCTGCTTCCATGCTGTAATGCCGAGTACCCTCAAACATTGTAGCCGACTACTACTGCTACGTAGCGCTACAGCCCGGGCTGGGCCTTGACTTCCTTAACAATGTCCCGCCATGTACTTCTATCCTTAGCCTTCTGTTTCCTTGCTGTAATGCAGAGTACCCTCAAACATTGTAGCCGACTACTACTACTCCTACAACGTAGCGCTACAGCCCGGGGTGGGCCTTGGCTTCCTTAACAATGTCCTGCCATGTACTTCTATCCTTAGCCTTCTGTTTCCTTGCTGTAATGCAGAGTACCCTCAAACATTGTAGCCGACTACTACTACTCCTACAACGTAGCGCTACAGCCCGGGGAGAGCCTTGGCTTCCTTAACAATGTCCCGCCATGTACTTCTATCCTTAGCCTTCTGTTTCTATGCTGTAATGCCGAGTACCCTTAAATCTTTCTCAAGGTCCTGTAGCCATCGTTTTCTTGGTCGGTCAACTCTTCTTTTGCCAATCATAATGCCATGTAAAAGTTTGTTCGGCATTCTATTGGTGGGCATTCTTATGATGACCCAACCATTCTAGACTTCGTGTTTTAATAAAATGGACCACATTTGCGTCTTTGTATAAGGAATAGAACTCGGCATTAGATCGAAGCTTCCACACATTTGTTTGTACATCGTGGACCGGACCATAAATTTTTCTAAAAGCTTACGCTCAAACAATGTCAACTGATTTTTCATCACGGCTGTTAAAGTCCACGTCTCCGCTCCATACATTAGGACAGGCCGAATTAAGGTTTTATAAAGTCGTACCTTAGCGGTTTGAAATAATAGCCTACTTTTAAAAAGCTTTATATTTGCGAAGTATGCTCTATTAGCTGTCATTATTCTTTTTTGGACTTCATTTATTGTTTTATTTTCATCATTCACCTCCGAGCCCAAATATGTGAAACTTTTTACTTTTTCAAATTAATATCCATCGATATCTATAGTCGTACTGCTACGCCCTCTGCTTGTACAGGATAGGAAATTATGTAT
Source organism: Prosapia bicincta (assembly GCA_036971475.1). Taxonomy (NCBI): domain Eukaryota; kingdom Metazoa; phylum Arthropoda; class Insecta; order Hemiptera; family Cercopidae; genus Prosapia; species Prosapia bicincta. The sequence goes on from JBAIZL010000010.1 coordinate 93,320,709, forward strand.
GAATAAATTTAGGAATTTTCTTAAAGTTAGGACTGATTTAAAACGGATATTAAATAGAGTCGGTCGCTAAACGTACTCGTCGAGTCCAAGTCAGGCTCGACTTGAGGCAACTCGGTTTACTTTATTCCAACAAAGGGTCACGCTGTATCCATGGCAACCATTCAACCGTGACTTTGCAGTGTTTATAAATAGCTCGGGCTCCAGGTCACTATTAAAAGCTCTTTCTTTTTGCGTGTTTACAGTCCGTGCAGGAGAAAATCCAGTGCGAGGCAAGTATTGCAGATACGGCTGCAATCTCTCAGACGGATAAAAGTAGATCCAGTTTTATGCGGTATTTATTCCCGCTGTCAGCGACGGATTGTCTTTACGAGCGAGCGGATTCAATTTCTCAGCGTCAGTCGCGCCTTCGTTTCTAGCCTTCCGTTGAAACCTAGATTACCTTCGCCCTGGGGAAAATATGAAATTTAGAATTACTCGCGTCCGAAGGGATTGAATAACAAAAACAGCTGATTGAATTGAACCTGTCGTCTGTACTACATCCGCCGAGAGAAGGGTGTTAAGCTTGGAAATAACGTTTCTACGACGCCATTTTATTTATAAAGTATACAGAGAGAATTTATATAACGTCTAGTGCCTTCGACAGTCTACTACAACGTTACAACGAGTGTTTATTTAGTAAAAATTCTACATAGCGGAATCTTTAAACTAACAGAAGAACTCTACATAAAACACAAACCTTCCATCGTAGAACAGTCTAAATATATGGAGGTCACAAGAAAACTATATTGGTCAATATATATATTTGTCCACCGAAAAGGACAAAAAGGAGAGTCCAAATGTAAATGAAACAAAAAAAGTTTTTTTAGCTAGGTAAAAGTTGTAATTTAGATTTAGTAGTAGTTATACTCACTGATGACGACATTGTCATCGAAGCCTGTATAGGTCAATTGATTGTAGATGTGATAAGGAATGGCTAAAGGACGAAAAAAACGGTGATCCTTAAAAAAGAAAACCTTAAAAAAAACATTTTGGCTAGAATGCTTAATAATTACTAACTTACAACCCCCACTTGCCAGTTGCTGGATAGCATCCCCTGACCGCGGAATGATCCAGTCTCGAACAGGTTTGAGGTGATCAGCACCCATGACTCCACATAGTTGGCATTACGGAGTTAGTACTCCGATTTTGTCTAAGTGTGTTGCCAGGTAATTATGGTGTTTTCATGCGGAAGGTGGCAAAATTCACATCTTGGAAGAGAAAAGGGTTCATAGGGCTCGCACAAGGCTCTCCCCCTTGTTGCTGGTCCTGGAGTACCCCACGTTGCCATTGCAACCGCGGAGTTAGTTAATGCTTTGAAGCTATCAAGCTATTAGACGCTTGACAAGCTAGTCAGCCTCCTCGTTACCAAAGATATCAATGTGACCTGGTGTCCACCGTAATTTGATATCCCCACATGGTTGGAGAAGGCATTTAGCTCAACTCTGCGAGGTATCGTCCTCGAGCAGTCCATCTTCCTGTTGCCGGACAGATTCGTAACTACAGCCTGAGAGGTAAATTAACTTGGCTCTCCCAGGTGATGCCGTTTTATCCATTTAGTGTCTAACTATACACTGAGGAATACTTGGTACGGAAGGTATAAAGAGTAAATAAATATCAAAGCAAAGGAGATATAGGGGTGAGAGTGAATTCTAACTGTTATCAAACACCCCTTTAGAAAAGTGAATCCAAAACAGGAGTGAATGCTAGAATAATACAATGAGTTTTTAAAGTGTAAATATAAACTGTAATATACCCTTTAGTTGAGGTTATTTTATGTGCAGTACACAAACTTCGATTGGAGGGTCTCGGGGTAACATTCTGATGGGTTCCTCGTCACTGTGGAATTACTAGAAACCCAAAAGTCGATGATGCGGAAAGGATTGCTACAAATATGGTACCAACTACATTCTGTGTTATGGCGTCTGATTACTTGTGTTTTGCAGAACAAACATTATTAGCCACTTGGAATGACGAATGGCAATGTGTGAGTCGCAATAAGCTGAGGGGAATTAAGGATACCGTCCGTCCATGGAGGTCTTCTGTCCGTTCGGAAGCAGATAGTAAGTGGTGATTACACGCCTTCGCGTTGGCCACTCTCGTCTAACTCTTGGTTATTTGATGTGTCACGAGGGTCCGCCATTATGTCAGTTATGTGGTAATACCACCACAATCCTTCATATTTATGTCGATTGTGGTGGTTTACAGCCTGTCCGTAACACTTTCAATATGAAAGGTAGTTGAAAAGTGGTGTTGAGAGACGATGCCGCGGCCGTCGACCGTGTCATCACATTCCTTCGTCACTTAAAAATATTATTTAAAATATAAAATTTTTAAAACGTAATTTTTCTTATTTATTGTAGTATAGGTAATAATGTTGTTCGTGTTCAGATATTTCTTTAGGGTTAACAACCAATTTTTATTAACTTATTTTCTATATTATGCGGTAAACTTTATTGTTATATTTTTAATTATTGTTATTGTTATATCGTTTTTTATTGTTATATATTTATCGTTATAGATTTATTGTTACATTTTTATCGTTGTATTATTTATACGTTTGAATACTATTCATTTATTGTTTATTGTTGTTTGTTTTATATTTATTTGCTGTGTTTTGTAGTTTTTGTTTCATTTAATTTTTTTCTGTTTCAACTAAAATATTTTGCTTTTGTCTTTCCCGTTGATTGGCAATGATAAGCATAATTGGTTTTTTGCCAGAGGAAAAAGTTTAAAAATTGTATATATAACACAAATTTAAAATAAGCAATGAAAACCTATTAAAAAAAAAGAAATTGCCTGTTTGAGAAGAAAGTGTACGATAGTTACAAACACATAAACTAATAGATATACTGACGGAAAGCAGAGAATAGAGAACATGTGTACAACTCTGTGATCGTCGTCAAGGACCTTCCTAGTGTGAATAACGAAAAGTGTTGAGGCATACATGCGAGTGACCACCTTTGATCTGTCGCCAGGTTTTTATTTATCGGTGTTGTGAACGACTGGTTTTATTATCACGTTTAAATTTGGTTTGAGATTTAAATTCCTTTAGGCCAGCACAATAATTTGTCCGACGAGAGTAAAATTATACATATATAACGCTAATTTTGGGATCAGATAGTTATTTCATAAGATCAAATACATCCTCGTTCACGAAAGAATTGACTTTACTTTTACACATATTGTTAGACTAATTATGCTAGGAATGTACACTTGAAACTATTTTAATCTACATACGTTTACACCAATAGTTCAAACACTTACTGAAGAAATTTTTGGTTTTCAAAAACAACAGATGTTTGTCTCCACTATTGGACGCTACCTGTCATCTTTAGTCATCATCACTTGGCCAACTCTTTCTTCAAGGCACCTTGCAATGACTTATACTATACAATTACATTTATTTCTGCTTTCTAATTTCGGTGTGGTCGCTACACTTCATATACATTTCCCGCCAGAGTACCGAAGATGAACGAATTGTCTCGAAGATTTCTAAAAGTCAAACAGGTGCTGTTTTCCTCTACGAGCGTTAAATAATTTTCAAATGAATTTTGCTATATATTCAGAATTACTAAATATTTTATTTAATTACCCTATCGCTTTTATATTCACAACTGGACTTTTTATCATTATTCAAAGGTTGTATTTAAGTATTTTTCAAATTAAATTTCCAATATATTCGGAAATATAGTATTCTTAATTAAATTAGGTTACGGCGTATGATTTAATACAACAGCTGTTTGTGTCAATCGTAGGTTAATTATGTATTATGCATTATTAAGCCCAAATAATTATCAAATTATATTTATAAAACTTTAAATAAATTAAAACAAATAACTTTCGGTAAAAGTAAACTATAAAAACATTCAATCAATAAAATTCTAAGAAGAATTATGTTTTATATGCTTGCATATACACAAGTGTACATAAACTTTCAATATATGGAATTAGCTACTCTCTTAAAAACTGTAGAACATGGATTAACTATGCATAATAAATAAGAACCCAAAAACTAGGAAACGTAATTTATTCACTATCATTCAACATCCGTCTGAAATGTAAGCCTAACCTTGAAACCGACGCGCGACGGTTACGATCCGGTATTGGTTTGTAGTGATTAGTAGGTAAATGTATTGTGGTTATTGGATCTGTATTTATTGCTTTTAGTTATATATATATATATATATATATATATATATAAATATAAAGAAATGACAATTTACAAATAAAAGAATAATTTATTGAATGTACAATTCATGCTTTTCGTTGGCAAACAGTACCAACATCATCAGGAATACTAAAGACTTAAAATCAATTATACATTTGCACACTAGATCACACAACAAACAGCATTGCAAAATTTTATTTTTGGCAACAAAAAAAATTTGGCGTCGCTGTTTCTATATATATATAATAACAACATTATTCGTGATTAAAGGCTTTTACACTTGGTTTTACGTTTTCTTCATAGCTTGCACCATATTTTCAATTTATTAGAGAAATGTTTTATATCTTCTATGAATATATTGATTCCCAAACTTACAAAACGAAATACCAAACAAGATTAACAAATCCAAATATACAACAATTAAACACCTAATCGATTAATTAAACATACATTTGAATACATTTTTCTGTCTTGCCTAACTTCAAAGCATTGTTCTTTGTTAAGTACTCTTACATTATCTAAAGAGTCATGTTTAAATACAGTTTAAGTTTAGATAACACAAGTACAGTTTGAAATTTTGGCATCGAAGAGCGTCACAACAAAAACGTTTAGGAAAGGCAGCGAAATGTTCTCAAGTCTATATCAATATGCATAACAGACATAAAGATGAATAAGTTCAACTATTAAAATATCCAAAACTGAAAATGGATTTTGGTACAACATGGATCTGTGAGATTTATTAAAACAAGTACAAATAAACTCGTGTTTTAAACACTGAAGATATAAACTGCGTATTAAGTAGATAAGAAACAAAACTCTGTAAAAAATACAAAGATTTAAATAAAACAACTTTTAATAATACGAGATGATATCACTGAACGCGATATATAGAAAAGATTTTATTTCCGGCATTATATTAAATTGGATTCTACAGTCTGCCTCAGCGCTGCTGGCTTTATGTGAAATATGGAGAACCATTCATTGTAATAAAGGTTCCGAGTCAACGTCTGACATAGGAAATAATTTCGCCGGCGAAATTGTCTTTTATTGGAAACGCTTTGCTGAAATATGTCAACGGCAGGATATGTGTTGCTTTACTGAGCTAATCGCAAGCACCGGGTTGAAGAAATAGGAGTAAGTAAGTAGATATATTAATGTGGTAGACATGGGCGCCCATATGTAAGTTTATAAGGGGGGGGGGTGGACGTAAGGGCTTCGCTTAGTTACCAATAAGCAGCTAGAAAAATTCAAGTTTTAACTTTGTTTAACCTATTACTACCTATAAAGTACAAGACCACAGTACTTAATATATGAAATAAATAAACACATTAATCTAATTACTCGTACTTTTTATTAAAAACAAGTTATGTATATGTAGCTTTGCAACACTGTTTTCTTGTATTCACTTATCACTTTCACTATATGTACTTAAACAAGAATCTTACTTGGTATTTATGCGAGTTATCTTTCAAAGATTGGTCGTATCTCCATCATCGGGCATCACTGGCCGGGGGTTGTAGTAGACTGGTAGAGGTTGCAGTCTACTACAACCCCCAGCCAGTGATGCCCGATGATGGAGATACGACCAATCTTTGAAAGATAACTCGCATAAATACCAAGTAAGATTCTTGTTTAAGTACATATAGTGAAAGTGATATATATATATATATATAAGCTTAAAGGGAAAACGTCTCTTTATTTTAATTATAACATGTGAATACAGTAGAACCTCTCTAATTCGTCACCTTCTGTAATTTGTCACCGCATTCGTTTCAGCAATAACAAACACCGTCTGCACTTTCAGATGGTAAAAGCGGTTTTTCTTTAAAAAAAGTAAAAATAAATAGATTTAAAATATTTTATTTTTTCTTACTAGTGTTTTTTTATCTTATAAAGTACTGTAATATGTTTTTACGCTTTTATGAACATATAGTAACTTGCTGTATTTGTAATTCCTATACTATCTATACTGCGGGCTACTAGTGTTTTACTCTGTTGCGTAATAGCGTGGTTAAGATTAAATATGTAACTACTACATTAATTACATTACATACCTATTTACGTATGTATATCCTTTGTTTATCCACAATTACATGATAATTTCACTTCCTACGTAATTCGTCTTTTTCTCGTATTTGTCACCCACTCGGTCCCGTATGTGACGAATTAGAGGGGTTCAAAGTTATATGTAATAATATATCAATAATATATAAATAGTAATGGAAAACAGGTTTTTTTTTAATATAAATATCTTAGTAGTAAGTCATGTCGTACAATTCACCAATTTTTAAAATAATTTTTCGAAAAAATGCACTGATTTACATGTAACGTTTAGATATTTATCTTGTTTTTTAAAGCTGGGGGTAAGCTATAGGCCCCCTTTGCCCCCGGTATTGGCTCTCATGGAGGAAGACACTTTAATATGAACCCACCGCAGAGTATACCCGTTTTACATAAGCGTCCCTGTAAAAGAGATGGCACAATGTATTCCTACATCTCAGACTATTGATAATAAAACAAATATATAATCCAACATTAATATAGCCAGGTAGACACAACACTTGACCCTAAAGAGTGTACTTGAAGGTACCCTGGTCACGCGATCAAAACCCCTTCCCGCTTTTATGTCCCTTCTTGAGTCCCGCCCTTATTTACCGACACCTTGATGTAAAGGGTATGTTTCCTATATTTCATGCCACAAAAAAAATTTGCCTTAAAACTACACAAAAAGATTCATTAGAATTGAATATAGTCGCGCGTGACTACGTAAAGGTTTATAATTAGATGTGTTGCCAGACTGGGACGTATTGTTGAAACCCACCAAATTAAAGACAAAAGAATCTGCATCGGGGACGAGACTTGAGGGCGTCACTTTGCATATCGCTATCATGCAATGTCTCATCAGTTGGCCCGAGATAAACCCAAGCCAAAAGAAAATTTGAATAAGGCCACGATCGTGATGGGATTTGCATATATTTTAATATTTTAAAAATACAAGTCTCGAAAGTATACAATGTAACAACAGATATGACCGAATGGAACTCTGGTTCATTTTCAGTAGTGATAAACATTTATTACTTTATTATTAGTTGAAATCACTTTACTGTTGTTAATAGCGATTGTAAGAAAGTGGTGACGTCATCGATAACGAATCAATGCCTACATGCAAGAATACATGGATGCCTGATTGCCTGTAGGCAATGCCTACATCAATGCCTGGGATGTAAGAAGTCCTGAAGGACACGGAGAAAATGATAAAACCTAGTGGTGATAATAAACAAATCGAAAATTCTGATAAAAAGGGAAACAACCTTGCTACGACACGCGTTGTGTAACTCTATAACCTCAGGGCTCCTTTATAAATCACAGCACTATCCAACACTACATTACAATATAGCTACAAGTATCCAGTAAGATGGGTTTGCTTAAAAATAAATAAACAATTTTTGCTGTAATTTTGATTATCGTTAATAAAGGTAAACGGATTTTATCTGAAATTGATATTGCAAAGAGTCTTTCGACTTAGAGAATCCTCAGAAACGCATAAAAAGAAATAAAGTTTGCCGTAAAAATTAGAAATTTTGAAGACATCCACAAGATCTCTTTTCAACATACTTGAAACCTTACAAAATAAAGTTGTCCTTACAAAAAGTGCACAGAAATATATCGCGTTACAATATATTTTCTGATTATCTATTAAGAATCGATAAGGCTTTAAGGAAGATAAAGTTTACTTATACATGAGGTAAACAATTCATGCATGACTTGTAACACTGCCTCCTTGTTTCTAGCGGCGATATGACAACATTGCTTTGGAAAGTATGACGAGCACCGATGTAAGAATGTTTGAATTTTCTTACTGGAGACGTAAAAAACATTGATAGTAGGCCTATACAGAAATAATAAAATATATAACTATTATTTATCTAAGTAATATTTTAGATAAATATTTACTTGAATGAAAAAGTACTTATTATTAGTTAATTCAAAAATGTTAAATTATTATTTAGCAAGCATTTAATAATATAAATATGTGATGTAATGTCACATATCGATATATGGTTGCACCATTATCTATGTCTATTAACGAAACAATCGAATTTTGTTTCAGAAGCTGATCGAAGGCAGAGAAGAAAGCTTGAGGGCCTCCCAAAAGGCATTACTTTTAGCTCAGCGACGACATACATTGATGTATGATTGCATTATTGCCTGACAGTCTTGCTTCATGAGTATAGCCAAGGTAATTAAGGATTCGCTCAACTTTCTAATTGCTTTCGCGTACATTAATGACGCCAACTTGAGTAAATAAAAGGTTTACAGAAGCTTGAATAGTATTTGCTGGTAGGACGTCAGAACTCTGATTATAGCGAATGCATACCTTTTTACAAAAACATTGATTTATTTAGTTATGTATATAGTTAGCTACGACTACCTGTGTACGAACGGGGCAATGGTATTACTGTAGTAGGCTACGAATAGCTGTGTACGAACGGGGCAATGGTATTACTATAGTAGGCTACGAATAGCTGTGTACGAACGGGGCAATGGTATTACTATAGTAGGCTACGAATAGCTGTGTACGAACGGGGCAATGGTATTACTATAGTAGGCTACGAATAGCTGTGTACGAACGGGGCAATGATGTTGCTGTAGTAGGCTACGACTAGCTATGTACGAACGGGGCAATGGTATTGCTGTAGTAGGCTACGAATAGCTGTGTACGAACGGGGCAATGGTATTACTATAGTAGGCTACGAATAGCTGTGTACGAACGGGGCAATGGTATTACTATAGTAGGCTACGAATAGCTGTGTACGAACGGGGCAATGATGTTGCTGTAGTAGGCTACGACTAGCTATGTACGAACGGGGCAATGGTATTGCTGTAGTAGGCTACGAATAGCTGTGTACGAACGGGGCAATGGTATTACTGTAGTAGGCTACGAATAGCTGTGTACGAACGGGGCAATGGTATTACTATAGTAGGCTACGAATAGCTGTGTACGAACGGGGCAATGGTATTACTATAGTACGCTACGACTACCTGTGTACGAACGGGGCAATGGTATTACTGTAGTAGGCTACGAATAGCTGTGTACGAACGGGGCAATGGTATTACTATAGTAGGCTACGAATAGCTGTGTACGAACGGGGCAATGGTATTACTATAGTAGGCTACGAATAGCTGTGTACGAACGGGGCAATGGTATTACTATAGTAGGCTACGACTACCTGTGTACGAACGGGGCAATGGTATTACTGTAGTAGGCTACGAATAGCTGTGTACGAACGGGGCAATGGTATTACTATAGTAGGCTACGAATAGCTGTGTACGAACGGGGCAATGGTATTACTGTAGTAGGCTACGAATAGCTGTGTACGAACGGGACAATGGTATTACTGTAGTAGGCTACGAATAGCTGTGTACGAACGGGACAATGGTATTACTGTAGTAGACTACGAATAGCTGTGTACGAACGGGGCAATGGTATTGCTGTAGTAGGCTACGAATAGCTGTGTACGAACGGGGCAATGGTATTGCTGTAGTAGGCTACAATAGCTGTGTACGAACGGGGCAATGATGTTGCTGTAGTAGGCTACGACTAGCTGTGTACGAACGGGGCAATGATGTTGCTGTAGTAGGCTACGAATAGCTGTGTACGAACGGGGCAATGGTATTACTGTAGTAGGCTACGAATAGCTGTGTATGAACGGGACAATGGTATTACTGTAGTAGGCTACGAATAGCTGTGTACGAACGGGACAATGGTATTACTGTAGTAGGCTACGAATAGCTGTGTACGAACGGGGCAATGGTATTGCTGTAGTAGGCTACGAATAGCTGTGTACGAACGGGGCAATGATGTTGCTGTAGTAGGCTACGAATAGCTGTGTACGAACGGGGCAATGATGTTGCTGTAGTAGGCTACGACTAGCTATGTACGAACGGGGCAATGGTATTACTGTAGTAGGCTACGAATAGCTGTGTACGAACGGGGCAATGATGTTGCTGTAGTAGGCTACGACTAGCTATGTACGAACGGGGCAATGGTATTGCTGTAGTAGGCTACGAATAGCTGTGTACGAACGGGGCAATGATGTTGCTGTAGTAGGCTACGAATAGCTGTGTACGAACGGGGCAATGATGTTGCTGTAGTAGGCTACGACTAGCTATGTACGAACGGGGCAATGGTATTGCTGTAGTAGGCTACGAATAGCTGTGTACGAACGGGGCAATGATGTTGCTGTAGTAGGCTACGAATAGCTGTGTACGAACGGGGCAATGGTATTACTGTAGTAGGCTACGAATAGCTGTGTACGAACGGGACAATGGTATTACTGTAGTAGGCTACGAATAGCTGTGTACGAACGGGGCAATGGTATTACTATAGTAGGCTACGAATAGCTGTGTACGAACGGGGCAATGGTATTACTGTAGTAGGCTACGACTAGCTGTGTACGAACGGGGCAATGGTATTGCTGTAGTAGGCTACGAATAGCTGTGTACGAACGGGGCAATGGTATTGCTGTAGTAGGCTACGACTAGCTGTGTACGAACGGGGCAATGGTATTGCTGTAGTAGGCTATGAATAGCTGTGTACGAACGGGGCAATGATGTTGCTGTAGTAGGCTACGACTAGCTGTGTACGAACGGGGCAATGGTATTGCTGTAGTAGGCTATGAATAGCTGTGTACGAACGGGGCAATGGTATTACTGTAGTAGGCTACGAATAGCTGTGTACGAACGGGGCAATGGTATTACTGTAGTAGGCTACGACTAGCTGTGTACGAACGGGGCAATGGTATTGCTGTAGTAGGCTACGAATAGCTGTGTACGAACGGGGCAATGGTATTGCTGTAGTAGGCTACGACTAGCTGTGTACGAACGGGGCAATGGTATTGCTGTAGTAGGCTACGAATAGCTGTGTACGAACGGGGCAATGGTATTACTGTAGTAGGCTACGAATAGCTGTGTACGAACGGGGCAATGGTATTACTGTAGTAGGCTACGACTAGCTGTGTACGAACGGGGCAATGGTATTGCTGTAGTAGGCTACGAATAGCTGTGTACGAACGGGGCAATGGTATTGCTGTAGTAGGCTACGACTAGCTGTGTACGAACGGGGCAATGGTATTGCTGTAGTAGGCTATGAATAGCTGTGTACGAACGGGGCAATGATGTTGCTGTAGTAGGCTACGCCTAGCTGTGTACGAAAGTGCAATGGTTTTTCTGTAGTAGGCTAACACACAATAAATTAGCAACATGGATTTTGCCGTTCATGATGTTCGTTGAAATATTTCCTATTGAATTTGGTAAAATAACGACCTACAGAACTTATTAATAATGTTAATATATAAGAAAACGTAACGGGTCGTAATGTCTGCAATGCCACTAAGCGAGCTCCATCAGTGTTTCCATGCAACTTCAAATTGTGTTCAATGTAACAACACTTTTTAAAAAGGTTATACAAATAATGTTACTTTCTAAAGTTAACTAAACATACCATCTTCAATAAAATTTTAATTCGAAATTTTAATTTACTTTCTTGTTTTTACCTTTACGATAATTTTTAACTATTTATTTCAGGGACGAAATATATTGAAAGGTATTTGTTAAGAATTTGTGTTAAGGTATTTGTGTAAAAGAATACTTTGTCACATCATGTATATTCAAAATATATTGAACTGTGGGTCCGCTCGAAATTGTGTTTTTGAACCGTAAGATACTGTACACTGCACGCTCAGTGCGGGAGGGGTTGAAACAAACTTCTGCAAATAAAACTGCAATCAATATTGACGGGTTAAACAGAAAATCCCCATCCCTTTTCCCCAGCCACCACCCTCGCCTTGCTTCGGCAAGATATCTCTATTACACTGTTTGCTGCTAATTTGCTTATTAATTAATTACTTTGCAATTTTTACACCAACCTGTCCTTAACACATTTACATGCACAATGCTTTACAATCACTTTCTACTATATAATCACGTTTAAATATGCTTTAAAAATGTAATTATTTAAAATGCTAATACAATTTTTTTTCTAAGTTCATGATTTAAAGAAGTGAAAAGGCCTTATAATTAAAATTTAGTTTGATGTTTATGATATAGAGTTAAAAGTCCAAATAATAATAATTTATATAGAAAATTAATATATAGAGAATTAAAAGGTACTAACAATAAAAACTGATTTCAAAGTTTCTGTTACAGAGGATTATTAAGCTCCAATTGTGGTAACTTATTTCGAAGTTTAATATAAAGAATTAAAAAATTAATTTCGAAGTTAAATATAAAGAATTAAAAAATGCCAATAATGAAAAATTAATTTCGAAGTTTGAGATACAGAATCAAAAGTCTCAATAATAAAAATTAATTTAGAGGTTTCTGATATAGAGAATTGTCAAGTCCCAACAATGGAAATTTATTTTCAAATTTAATATAAAGAATTAAAAATTCCAATAGTAAAAGTTTATTTCAAAGTTTACGATAAATAGAATTAAAACATTCTTAGAATAATGTATTCATCATGAATGCAAACAGATTGAAATGAAACTAATTTAATTTTGAGTTCAATCTTCTAATTTAAAGTGGGTTAGCGGCCAGACCACTCTGAACAGAATCGGAAATAGAGCTGCGCACGTGGTTCTATATTACCTGCACCAAAAAAACTTTATGTACTGCATTTCTACATACATTCCTCTTAGTACATAGGACCGGGTCCACCAGGATTCTTCTCATATTTATGTATACTACTTATTAAAAATACAAAATAGATGTTTTCATGTGAATGACGGAAAGCAGGAATAGTTAAAGCGTCCTGCAATAAAAGTCCCGTCACGTCACTATACCAACTTTATAACAGAGCATGTGTTATATTACACATTAAAGCAATGCACGTCTCAGCGAGTTAAAATAACCAGGTAGACTCAGCAGGTGTGTTTAGTACAGTAGTTCCTCGAGTACAGTAGTTCCAACCAAGTAGTAGTCAAAGAGTATATAGGCCGACACGTAAACACTTGTGAACTTCTTCAATGTATAACTCTCCTAACTGGGACATGTACTACATTATGTCTTCTTCATCTTGTAATTGATCATGTCGATATTTGTGAGTAGTTGTTTTCATTTTTTTTTGATTTTTACGATGTTTTTATTCGTTTCACCAGTTTACTAAACATTTCATACACGATTTATGACAAAGTTCGTGCTATCCGAACTTCCGATTAACCGATGCTCGGTCGACATGACTTCGAATAATCGAAGTTCTTCTATATCAAACCTAATGGTGTAATCAACGGTTGAGCGTAGTGATGGCCACAATGTATTCTTTGTATGACTCATGGGCCTAAATTAAACACCTCTAAACAGGAGTCGTTATTGCATCATCCCTGCAATTTACCTTCCCTTAACTTGACGATGATAATTCAAAGTGACCTTAATAAAATCAGAATCAAGGCATCACATGCTTTAGAATGTTTATACAGTTTAAATCCACCCAACAGTCAAACGTAGTTTATTGTAATTGAAAAGAATAATATATGAACAACAGAATAATGCTCAGAATATACAACTGAGAATATAATAAAACCTAAGATAATATAACAGAAAACAGAATAAAGCCTAAGAATATACAACTGAGAATATAATAAAACCTAAGATAATATAACAGAAAACAGAATAAAGCCTCAGAATATATAACTGAGAACATAATACAGCCTAAGATAATATAACAGAAAACATAATAAAGCCTCAGAATATACAACTGAGAACATAATACAGCCTAAGATAATATAACAGAAAACATAATAAAGCCTCAGAATATTCAACTGAGAACATAATACAGCCTAAGATAACATAACAGAAAACAGAATAAAGCCTCAGAATATATAACTGAGAACATAATACAGGATAAGATAATATAACAGAAAACAGAATAAAGCCTCAGAATATACAACTGAGAACATAATACAGCCTAAGATAATATAACAGAAAACATAATAAAGCCTCAGAATATTCAACTGAGAACATAATACAGCCTAAGATAATATAACAGAAAACAGAATAAAGCCTCAGAATATACAACTGAGAACATAATACAGCCTAAGATAATATAACAGAAAACAGAATAAAGCCTCAGAATATATAACTGAGAACATAATACAGGATAAGATAATATAACAGAAAACAGAATAAAGCCTCAGAATATACAACTGAGAACATAATACAGCCTAAGATAATATAACAGAAAACAGAATAAAGCCTCAGAATATATAACTGAGAACATAATACAGGATAAGATAATATAACAGAAAACAGAATAAAGCCTCAGAATATACAACTGAGAACATAATACAGGATAAGATAATATAACAGAAAACAGAATAAAGCCTCAGAATATACAACTGAGAACATAATACAGGATAAGATAATATAACAGAAAACAGAATAAAGCCTCAGAATATACAACTGAGAACATAATACAGGATAAGATAATATAACAGAAAACAGAATAAAGCCTCAGAATATATAACTGAGAACATAATACAGGATAAGATAATATAACAGAAAACAGAATAAAGCCTCAGAATATACAACTGAGAACATAATACAGCCTAAGATAATATAACAGAAAACAGAATAAAGCCTCAGAATATATAACTGAGAACATAATACAGGATAAGATAATATAACAGAAAACAGAATAAAGCCTCAGAATATACAACTGAGAACATAATACAGCCTAAGATAATATAACAGAAAACAGAATAAAGCCTCAGAATATATAACTGAGAACATAATACAGGATAAGATAATATAACAGAAAACAGAATAAAGCCTCAGAATATACAACTGAGAACATAATACAGGATAAGATAATATAACAGAAAACAGAATAAAGCCTCAGAATATACAACTGAGAACATAATACAGCCTAAGATAATATAACAGAAAACAGAATAAAGCCTCAGAATATACAACTGAGAACATAATACAGGATAAGATAATATAACAGAAAACAGAATAAAGCCTCAGAATATATAACTGAGAACATAATACAGGATAAGATAATATAACAGAAAACAGAATAAAGCCTCAGAATATACAACTGAGAACATAATACAGGATAAGATAATATAACAGAAAACAGAATAAAGCTTCAGAATATACAACTGAGAACATAATACAGCCTAAGATAATATAACAGAAAACAGAATAAAGCCTCAGAATATATAACTGAGAACATAATACAGGATAAGATAATATAACAGAAAACAGAATAAAGCCTCAGAATATACAACTGAGAACATAATACAGCCTAAGATAATATAACAGAAAACAGAATAAAGCCTCAGAATATACAACTGAGAACATAATACAGCCTAAGATAATATAACAGAAAACAGAATAAAGCCTCAGAATATATAACTGAGAACCAAATACAGCCTAAGATAATATAACAGAAAACAGAATAAAGCCTCAGAATATATAACTGAGAACAAAATACAGGATAAGATAATATAACAGAAAACAGAATAAAGCCTCAGAATATACAACTGAGAACATAATACAGCCTAAGATAATATAACAGAAAACAGAATAAAGCCTCAGAATATACAACTGAGAACATAATACAGCCTAAGATAATATAACAGAAAACAGAATAAAGCCTCAGAATATATAACTGAGAAAATAATACAGCCTAGGATAATATAACAGAAAACAGAATAAACCATCAGAAAATATAACAGGAAACAGAATAAAGCCTCAGAAAATAAAACAGTCAACCGAATAAAATCTCCGAGAATACACTGACAACAGAATAAAGCTTACAGAATATAACTCACAACTGAAAAAAAGCCTCAGAAAACACATCTCACAACATAATAAGGCCTCGGAAAATATAACAGAAAACAGAACAAAGCCTCAGAAAATTCAACTGACACCAGAACAAAGCCTCAAGAAAGCAGAAGACTGTTCCAAGCTAGACTAACATTTCCTGTCTAACATGACGTCTTGCTCCGTAAAAGTTTCTCCTTGCTTCTCCTATCTCTCACACAGTTACTAACTTACTTTAGGAATAACTTTCACTCTACTCTGTCAGAGATTACGGATCTAATGAAGTGCCACTTGGACAAACGCTGTTGGGAATTTATTTTCAAGAAAAAAAAATTAATGAAACAAAAAATATAAAATCATAACAATAACATATAAAACAAAACTAACATAACATAAGTAATGATTATTTCTTATGTTGGTTTTGTTTTATATTTTATTGTTATGTTTTTATATTTTCTGTTTTATTTTAATTTTTTAAAAAATATTTTGTAGCATAATTATTGTTATTTGTTAATATTTTCTTTTTATTGTTTCTTGTTGTCTGTTGGTATATATTTATATTTCTTTGTTTTGTAATATTTTATTTATTTATTTGTTTTTTATATAACTTTTGTGTTCGTGATTACTCAAGATTGGTGATGATAACCTAAATTGGTTTTTCGCCAGGAAAATAATTATTTTCAAGGATTCTTTTTTTTTATTTTGAAAATAAATAAATAATTTCACGATGAAAATTTTAATTGTAAAAATAAGTTTTATAATAGGCGAAGGCATTGTTAGAATAGACTTAGTCTTTAGACGAAATAATAATGCGGAAGGGCCGAACCATTCAACATAAGCACGAAGTTTTACTGATTCCAGTCGCCATTTGAATTATTTCAGTCCAAATTACTATAGGCGATACAGCACTCGACGAACACTTTTAATTATAAAATTCTGTTGCCTTAGTTTTTAAGAGGAAGATAATAATAAATAAATATTGCACAATTACTCATTGTTAGTAATTTATTGACTAAAACGCGTTTCGATAACACTGCCATCATCCATTATAACTACTATTAAGTCCAACTTACAATTTAATTACAAAGTGTAATTTATAATGTCACTATTCACTGGTCATGATGACATTGTTATCGAAACGCGTTTGAGAAAACAAATTATAATTTGAGGCAGCTCGCATTAATTACTTATTACGTATTTAAATGTTCATAGGTAAATTAAGAAGAATTCAAAACGAAATTGTTGGACTAATTGTAAATAAAACATAATCGGACGTCGTTCTTAACCCCGCAAAATGTTTCTAGTTTATTGCGTTTAAGCGGGTTGCGTTTTTATACGATCAAAAAGGCAAAATACAGATTTGTGAATCAGACACGTTTAACATGTAAATCATACGTGATTGTGCGAGAAATTACCATTAACGCTGTAATGATAAACGTTTGGTTTAATGCAGCACAATATCCCTTCATTCTGTCTGAGACAACCTTGTAGTAGCTGGTTTCGGATAGGCTACACTACTCTGAGTATGTTAATATATCTTTTGATATTAAGCATTTACCTGTTTTAGCTCTTATTATTTAACAACGACCATTGTTGGAATGGCCCACTCTGGATCTAACTGCTTCAATGTTTCGGTAAATTGATGGCGTTACTTATATGCTACAATTTATTCCTAATCCAGGTAATTTATGTTTATACATGAAATCAGGAACCAAAAAATTCCTTTTTCCTTTAATCCCCTCTAGCGTAGGACTTTTATGGGAAACCCCTTTCGGAAAGAAACATCCCACGTCAGCTGTGATTATAGTTATAACAAAAAACTAAGCTACAGGGTCGATGCGTTGTTTCCTGTTCTGAACGTCACGTGTGAAGGATTGTTTAAAAATAACTGTAGTATAAAATAGAGCACACAGTGTTTAAATCTCTAGGGCAGATATCTCGTGACGTCATTGCAGCCACATTGGAGACTTGTAGGCTACAAGTGTTTTCCGATAACAGAAACGACTTACCTATTCGAAATTAGTGAAACCAATGAGAAAGGAAAGCCAATCACTCACCTGAAACAGAAAAAACTCAATGTAGAGGAGAATGTAAACACAAAATAGTTGTAAAGTCAATAAATAAGTTCACACATAATGAAACAAATACAAATGTACAACAAAAACAAAGAAAATATTGGTGTAAAAGTTGTGTGACATTTTTTTAGGAACGAGGAATTTTATAGGCTATCATTTCTTGAGTTGTCTATTGGTTAGACTTGCATTTTACTACAAACATAAAAGGCCCAGGTTTGATTTCCGATAGCTTGGTATTTCTAATTACTTATCCTGCCTCAAGATCGACTCAGTCTTTGTAAATAAATACTGTGAGTCACTTTGGTCAGTTATGGTTTAACCATCGCGTTAGCTAGACATCTTGAATACAGATCGTCCAATTAAGGAAACATATGGTCTATCTCTTAAACCATGCCCATGGTATAGAAATGAGCATTTGTTATTAATTATTCTCATAATTTATACAATTCATCATATATGATTATGCAAACAATTGCCTCCAGTAGCACTTACATTTTGTCTGAATGAGGAAGGCCATTTCAAAAGATGTGCCTCATTATAAACTAGTGCTAAGGTCGACCCTAAAGAAATATACACTTTAAAAAAATACCGGTCCGTGGGACTGGCGGATAAAAGCAAGTACTTCATTTAAAAAGTGTCGTTAATACAGTTTTCTAATGGAATCTAGTAAATGTAGTTAATGGAAATCTGTATTAAATGTAGAAATATTGAACTTAATACAACTATTTTATATAAAGAATTTAATTGAAATCTGTTCTAAAAGGTGTCATATGCATCTAAAGAAGTATTCATTTAAAAATTGGAATACAAATATTTAACTCATTATCGTTATATTCAATTAACTTTTCATTTGTAAGATTTGTTGAAATAATTAATACAAGTTAAACTTGTATTACGACTAAATTAATAAGTTACAAATTAACTACGATTAAACCTTTATGTACATTTCAATGACATCATCTTATTACAAAATAACAATCTAGAATACAATAATTTACAAACTGATTAAGTAGTTATGGGATTAAGTCAGTCTAGTTTGTAAATTATTGTAATATATATTCTAATTTTATTTATACGACCGTCTGAAGATGATGACATGGTCATCGAAATGTACATAAGAGTTTAATCTTAGGTAACTTGAAATTTTAGTTATGTTTGAATATTTTTGTATGGTATTGGGGCTTTTGCCAATATTTTTATTATAATATATTGGAACCACTGTGCTCTTGATGTTTTATATTTATTAATTGATAACAAATATTGAATATTAACATTTTAACCTAATAATGTACAATAAATAAAGTAACAACCTGCCTACAATGAAAATATTGGAAAGAACCCCAATACCACAAAAATAATAAAAAATAACAATTAAAACAAGTTACTTAAGATTAAACCCTTATGTACAATTCGATGATAATGTTATCATCATCAGAGGGTCTTATTACAAAATTACAATCTAGCAAACAAGAAGTTACAAACTAGAGTGATACCAATCGTTCTCTGCGGTCGCTATATATAGGCGTGAAGTAAGTTCACGTATAGTGACCGCAGAGAACGATTGGTATCACTCTAGTTTGTAACTTCGTGTTTGCTAGATTGTAATTTTGTAATAAGACCCTCTGATGATGATTACATTATCATCGAATTGTACATAAGGGTTTAATCTTAAGTAACTTGTTTTATTTGTTATTTTTTATTATTTTTGTGGTTCTTTCCAATATTTTCATTGTAATATATTGTACCACTGTGCTCTTTATATTGTGTATAGCCTACCTAGTTAAAAAAGTTGTTCTACAACACAACCTATATAAAAAAATCAGCTGTTCTATGAAATCATATGTTATCATCTAATTTAAGCTAAAGTAGTGGTATACAGCGTATATATACAACTATATAGGCCTATCTTGACAATCGTAGCGTGAATCAAAAGTTTTTCTGCGTAGAATATTTCTGTTCAAATATTTCAGAAGAAGTATTCACTTTAAAAATAAAAGACTTTAAAATAAGAATATGTGGAAAAACGTGTTTTGGAGAAATTTGTATAGAGGGTCAGGACGAACGCTGAGGAAATGGGCTGTAAACAAACTCTTGCGCTATGACAGCATATACTACAGGGTACCTGAACGGTAGAGTAGGTTAGGTTAGCGTATGCAAAAATGTTGTATTTTCAAAGTGTCACTGAAGACATATTAAAACACATTAGGATTGTCGTTTTGTGGAGAAGTAAAATTACCGTTTTGTAATAACCTTTGCCTAATCCGTCCATAATACTGAAGTTATAGCTGAGAAGTTGAGCTGACGAGGAAGCTCAAGATCACACAATCGTTGCAACGGATGAAAACGTAACCTCCCGTTCTTGATGTTGATCTTACAATATAAGATTTTTGTTTACTGGTGAACAGTTTAGTCTATTAATGTCTGTGACTGATAGGATTTCTGCCATAGTTGTTGATTTATTACAAGTATTTTCATTTTCAATTCCTTTTATTAGCTCACACTTTCCTTATAGGCTTAGACAAGACTTTCTTGTTCAAATTTTCAATCGTTAATAAAACACATTTTATTCATCCATTTAAGTTCAAGTACAGTTTGTCAAATCTTAATTCATTAATTTTAGTTTTATATGGGAGAAAAACGTTTCACGAAAAAGGGGAAAATTATGCAATATAGTTATTTCGTCCCATTCGGTTTAAATAAGCGATAACGTTCGATTTCATAAAACAGCTGATTTTATGTTATAGGTTATGTGATAGAACAGCTGTTATAACGCATAGGTTATGTTACTTTATTTATACTAATTGTAATTATTTAATAGAAAAGTAACTAACATTAAATTTTTCTCTGTTGACTTGAGTAGGAATTTACATTAGAACTTTTGTTTATATTACTTGCTTAAATAATTTTTAAAGCCAGCACTATGTTTAACATGCACATGATTTCATCGACCGGTGTAACTGCGAAGAAGCGATTCAAAATAGGCTACTTGTAATGCAGCGAAGCCATACTCGGGTCATAAATAACCGATATGAAATGTTCGCGAACGGGACGGCGTCGAATGCAATCACTGAGTCATGCCAGTGTTTGTGAAGGTGACTCAACGGGCCTTTAAGTGTTTACTAAACAAAGAATGTAGACTAGTCGATTACACTCATGATATATGCACGCATGCAAGAACGACACGCCATTTGTATTACTGACAGAAAGCAGATGTTTTTACAAAGGCAATATGTTATTCACTTTGCCAATTGACGCATATCTCGCCAAGGTTTTCGTATCGGCAGAGATGTGCTTCCATCGCGCAAACACGATGCTTTATAAATCAAACGTTATTCCAGCGTTATTGTTTCAGATATCGCGACGAACAATACAAATAGGTCTCGTTATCGTCTTTCCCTAGTCGGGCGTGTAAATATGGCCGGCCGTAAATGATATTTCAGAACGGAGTTTATCCGATGGTAATCGACACTACCGAGTCCCAGCTGAAACATAACGGGCCTTATCTGCGCGAGGATGAAACGAAACTGCTTATTAGCTTATCCGCTCAATGAGCTACCCGACAAAGAATGTAACCCTGGGCACTCGCGAGCATCAGATAAGGGCAACCATTGTTGCGTTCAACTGGCTTACACGGCTCGGATATTTTAAAGAAGCGGAGACGGTTTTTGCAAAGGGGACGTTACGCGGCTTATCTCGTCAGTTACACGGACACAGACGGCATTTCTGTAATTTGGAAATACGAAAACACCGAAGCAGGGCTTTGCGTGGGGATCTTAGAAGCACGATAAAAAAATTCAACGCGAAAATACAAGCTTACACGCAAGTATACAAACTTGCATTTTATTCAAACTAAACTGCGGAAAATGTTTGAAGAAATATGTTTAAAAGTACTTACAATTTATTTACCAGGCAGCATGTTTTTAGTATTTTGTTGTCTCTTAATAGTTTTGTTTTCCTTTTTTTGATTCCTAACTATTAGACAAATGATTATTGTCGCCTATGAAGGATAGGAAGAGTTTGGGAAGGACAATAAACTCTCCTCTGTCTGGCTCTCTTTCTCCTCCCCTCTCTCTTTTCTCCTCTTTCTCCTTCACTCTTCTTCCACTCTCTGCTTCTTCTCTTTATCTTTTTCTTTTTTTCCACCCTGTTTTCTTTCTCTGTATTGATCTCCTTTACTTGGACTCCCTGTATGCCCGCTCTCTCTCTTCCTTTAACTCTTTCTCTTTCCTTTCTCTCCCTCTCTTTTTCTCTCACTCTCTGTCTCTCTCTTATTTACCTCTCTCTTTCTTTATCTACTTTTCCAATTTGTCTAACCCTTCTTATCCCTCAAGGGTTTTTTTTAACCGTTACATCTCCGAGTGGGAAGAAAACTAAAATCAGGACGTATCGGGTGGGGAGAGGGAAGTAGGAAGAAATGCGAACACCGCTAAATAAAGGAAGTTTTTATCTCATGTTTCTAGAGAAAATGGAAAATTTTGGCAGGATCAAATATCTAAAGTAGATCTCGGGTTTTCCCGGGTCATAGAAAGATGTCTAGCCTCTTCCTGGCATTTATTAATGTAAGAATATAAATTATTATTATTATTTAGCCCAACGTACAGTGATATTTAATAAGAGTTGTTTGTAATACAAAAGTAAAATGTAAAAACCATGTATACAGTATTTTAAATGAATGTAGTATTTTATATAAAAAAACAGTTCCCTTGTAATGAACCAAGGGCTAGTACTATTTATTTTCAGCCTTTGAGTACGTGATCCATTTACTTTGATCACAACTAAAAAGGAATTAAAATTAGAAAAGTATTTGACCATGAAATATTGCAGTTTCCATGGCAACGGGCGGTTTTGACACGTTCAGAGGGCCCGTTCTAATACGCCCACATTTACGTCCCCTGTGAAATTTGTTCTCCTTTAAAATGAGAAAGGAACGACAGCGCCATACTAACGCCACCATTTGAAGTCACCTACCATCTGTATTGTTCCTTCTGACGAGCTAATTTTACTTTGTACACATTTTTCTTACAGCCCATTCTTCGTAAATAACATCAAATCTGTGGTTTTACCTTCTTGAACAGTTTTAATAATCCGGGTTCATTGTCAACATTAATTCAGATTTTCCGTAAATGTAGCGTGTCCATTCTAATCCAATTCAAAACATTAAATAAGATTTTCCGTAAATGTAGCGTGTCCATTCTAATCCAATTCAAAACATTAATTCAGATTTGCCGTAAAAATAGCGTGTCCATTCTATTCCAATTCAACACTTCGAATCCTTCCACATCTTCGTGATCCATGGTGTCCACCATTTTACTCCATATAATGTATTCTCTGTACAAGACATATCTCTAGCCTCTTCACTATTTACGGAATTCGCTGTTTTCCAAGTAATAATTTCCCTGTTGGAACTGGTCTGACGGTTTAAATCTGACTCAAACTTTGTGTTTGACTGCCAAACCCCTGTCGGGCTAGGTGATGACGAAACATGCGGAAGGGTATAGTTTGCGTGACCACACGAGAAACTGTAATCTCACCCGCTCCATATATACGGATTACGCACATAGTCTGAGCTACGGTTTACATTGGATAGGCCCCTCCCATCTTAAGCCCACGTCCCAAAATCCTCCTCGACCCCCATAACAATATTTTCCACGTCACCCTCCTACTTTTTCTTTCACTCCATTCTACCTAAGAAATTATTACACATTACTACACTCTACTATGTCACAACATCTGTATTACACACTATGTCACAACATCTGTATTACACACGTTTATAGCATGTGCAAAAGTGAGAATATGCCACTAAAAGTCCCACATTTAATAAATAAACATTGCCCCCAAGCATAAAAACAGTATTCCGTCACACCCAATAAAACGTCCTGCCATGCAGAAACCCCTCCTCAGATCCAGCCCTAACCAAAAGCCCTGATCCGAAATTCCTAACTGTAGCTAGTGTCGCGTGACAGACGCTGCAAAACCTCAGGGGCCTCCAAACCAACTGCTTCTCTCACTGACTGACTGACATTGGGTAGGGAACATAAGATCTTACCACGATATTTTTTCTCAACTTAAATATTCGCAATCAGAACTAAAATTATGGAAGCTTATTAAATCGTATTATTAGCAATGCACTATATTTACAATATAAGATCAAACTTATTTTTTCTATATAAGGTTTAAAGGCTTATTTAATAACATATATAGCCTTTATTAAATACTATGTGCTTAATATATATATATATATATATATATATATATATATATATATATATATATATATATATATATATATATATATATTTGTAGTTATGCAACACTGTTTTCTTGTATACGCTTATCACTTTCACTTATGTACTTAGACAAGAATCTTACTTGTTATTTATGCGAGCTAACTTTCAATGGCTGGTCGTGCCGTCATCCTCGGGCATACTCGGTCATATATATATATATATATATATATATATATATATATATATATATATATATATATCACTTAAGTGATAAGTGAATACCCAAGAAAACAGTGTTGCAAAACCTAGAAATATATAGTTAATATCCAGAGTACATCCGTTCATTTCGCACAGATGAACAATGGACTATAATGGAACAATGGAACTAACTACAATGAAAATATTGGAAAGAACCCCAATACTATAAAAATAATCGAAAATAACAAATAAAACAAGTTTTTTAAGATTAAACCTTTATGTACATTTCGATGACCATATCATCATCATCAGAGGGTCTTATTACAAAATTACAATCTAGCAAACAAGGAGTTACAAACTAGAGTAATCACTCTAGATTGTAATTTTGTAATAAGACCCTCTGATGATGATGACATGACCATCGAAATGTACACAATGGTTTAACCTTAAGTAACTTGTTTTATTTGTTATTTTTGTGGTCTTTCCAATATTTTCATTGTAATATATTGTATCACTGTGCTTTTGATATTGTGTATTATTCATTAACTACCAAATAATAAGGTAAATACTGATGCACTTTGTCATAAGTTTGATAGTTTTAAATGATATGTAGTTGATAAACGTGTAAACCCCGGTATATTGCAATATGGTCGCAGTGTGATTTTAACTTATTTAAAAAAATCTTATATTACCTATATTCACTAACTTATTCTTTATACTTACAGAGACTCGCCGGGTCAATTGTTTGTCTTAACAATTGTATCTAACGGTTAACTCAGGCAGACTGGCTGTCTGTTTAATCGCTCTAATAAGACAGCTTACATTAAAATTCTCGTTTGTGTTTACAAAAAATATTTAATTTTGAAAACAATTCAAATTCAAATACTCAAATTACAATTTGCTTTTTACTCGTACAAGTTTATACTTCACAAGTTAAACTACAGTAGTCTACATCTTTTAAAGGTATGTTTTCATATAAAGGTATGTTATTGCACGCTGGTGCCCTAAATTTACTAATTTGATTGAAACCAAAAATATTTAAAGAATTAAATTTAAATTCATGTCTAATTTACTAAGAAAAAAATTCTAGACGATAAACACGAGAAAAAATTACGCTACTACGCTATTATTACGTATTTAAATTTTGAAAACAATAAACTGTACTTGACAAAGCCACCAATAAAATTTCCCATTTTTAATCAATTTAGAAAATTACATTATTAAAAGTTTATTACAAAAATGTTGACGATTGCAAGCCCATCTGCATCCTCCCTCTTAGGTGCGTCGCGAGAGAATGGCTACACTTCTTCCCAGGGAAACTAAAGATTCGAAAACACCATTGTGCATTCAGAATATTGCTGGAAACGTCCTACTAGTTCTGTCGAAGAAATATTATCAAAAAAACCTAAATTTCTTTTAAGCAAAGCTGATTCTATATTAACTAAACAACAATTACTCATGTAACACACGGAATTGCAATCAGAAATTGCTAGCATGTTACAAACGTTTAAATCATGCCTATTTATTGTTTTATTTCCAAAACGAACATTTACCAGTCGACATTAGTAAAACCTAGAAACACACAAACTCTACCGAAAAGTCATCTCTTATTTATAGTGTCCTTACATTTACCAAGTCGTGTTGGTAAATCTTGAAGTATTGGTAAAACTATAAGATTTACCACTTATGGGGCTTTACAGTAACTAAATAAAGTTATTAAAGATATACATGGTGAAGTATTGAAATCAGGGATTTTACTTATATATCACTCTGGACAAGTCTTTATATGTGTGTTTAGCGGCTTCATTACGTTTAAATGACTTGTGACTTCTCGCGCAAAACTGAAGTCGTAATTAGAATAAAATACTAATATTTTATGCAGAGCATAGTAAGGACGTCGTAAGGACGCGACATTGGAAGAAATGCTATTTTTAAATATTTTTTCTCCTCGTCTAATTTTTGCTTTATTTCTACTCGTTCGCTGCAAAAATGTTATGATTTTAAAGTGATTCTTACATTCACGATTGAACAACTTTTAAAGTATAAAGTTCTATAATAATAAGAGTGAAGCCATGTTTAAAGAAACCAAGGTTGCGAATTTGGTCCTTGGGAGTGGCGCAGGATGCAGATTCCTTTATCGAGTTAGGCTATTGAAGCCCCACGATTACCTGACACTTGCACGTCAAATAGAGCGAACCGGTTTGAATGTGAAATGACATCATGCAATTTAATCTGTAACGTCGTTAAAGTGGATAATTAAACTGCTTTGACGTCACAGACCAGGCGGGAAATAGAGTTCCCATACACCTCAAACACAACTACATTTCTATCTTGGCGAATATCTTTCTATCTTGGCGACTATCTTTCTATCTTGGCGACTACCTTTCTATCTTAGCGACTATCTTTCTACCTTGACGACTATCTTTCTTTCTTGGCGACTGTCTTTCAATCTTAGCGACTATCTTTCTATCTTGGCGACTTTCTTTCTATCTTGGCGACTATCATTCTATCTTGGCAACTATCTTTCTATCTTAGCGACTATCTTTCTACCTTGGCGACTATCTTTCTATCTTGGCGACTGTCTTTCTATCTTAGCGACTATCTTTCTATCTTGGCGACTTTCTTTCTATCTTGGCGAATATCTTTCTCTCAGCGACTATCTTTCTATCTTGGCGACTGTCTTTCTATCTCGGCGACTATCTTTCTATCTTGGCGACTTTCTATCTTGGCGAATATCTTTCTCTCAGCGACTATCTTTCTATCTTGTCGACTATCTTTCTATCTTGGCGATTATCTTTCTATCTTTTATAATTACTATTTTAAGCTTTGCAGCAAAGTTAAACATGTTTACGAGGTTCCTACTAATAACGTTCCCTACTCAAATTGGTTGATAGTTTAAAAGTGTAAAATCTACGTAACACGAAGAGCGGTGTTTGTAACTGGAAGTGTAGTTCTTATAACTAGAAGTATAAAACCTATGAAACCTTAAGTGTAAAGTCTATAGGGTTCGAAGTGTAAAGTTTATGGAACTTGAAGTATAAAGTCTATACGGTTCGAAGTGTAAAGTTTATGGAACCTGAAGTGTCAAGTCTGTAGGGTTCGAAGTGTAAAGTTTATGGAACCTGACGTGTAAAGTTTATGGAACCTGAAGTGTAAAGTCTATAGAGTTCGAAGTGTAAAGTTGATGGAACTGAAGTGTAAAGTCTATAGGGTTCGAAGTGTAAAGTTTATGGAACCTGAAGTGTAAAGTCTATAGGGTTCGAAGTGTAAAGTTTATGGAACCTGAAGTGTAAAGTCTATAGGGTTCGAAGTGTAAAGTTTATGGAACCTGAAGTGTAAAGTCTATAGGGTTCGAAGTGTAAAGTTTATGGAACCTGAAGTGTAAAGTCTATAGGGTTCGAAGTGTAAAGTTTATGGAACCTGAAGTGTAAAGTCTATAGGGTTCGAAGTGTATAATTTATGGAACCTGAAGTGTAAAGTCTATAGGGTTCGAAGTGTAAAGTTTATGGAACCTGAAGTGTAAAGTCTATAGGGTTCGAAGTGTAAAATTTATGGAACCTGAAGTGTAAAGTCTATATGGTTCGAAGTGTAAAGTCTATTGAACCTAAATTGTAAAATCCACATAGTTTGAAAAGTAAAGTCTATATAATGTGAGGTTTAAAATCTATAGGGTCCGTAGTGCTAAGTTTACGGAACCTAAAGCGAAAAGGCCATGAAATCTTAAGCGAAAAGTGTATGGAATTGTAAAGTGTGCGAAACCTAAAGTAAAGAGTATGTAATATGAGGTATAAAATCTATGAAACATGAAGTGTGGAGTTTGTTTAACCCGGAGAGAAATGTACATGTAACCTGAAGTGTAGGTGCACATATAATGAAGTGTTAAGACCACGCAACCAGACTAAACCTTAATTCAATCACATCGCGACTAAATGCAATCCAAACCAGGTCACAATTTATTCTACACACAGGTACTCCATTTTACACAATAGAATTTAAAAGTTTAAAATGTCACAAACATTACAACCTTAACCAGGTTTTGCTTTTTAAATGGGATTTGGATGCAATGTGACATGAATAAATGCATAACTTAATCTAACTACGGCATCTATGACTAAACTAACTAGATATACCCACTGACCTGGATCGACAAGAGAGCGGGCGTTCAGTGTTTGCCTTTGAGCGATATACGATCGCAAGCACACAGAGGCCAGGCTCGTAAATGAATTGTTACGCCAATATTACGGTTGCAAAAGTAATTGAAACTAAAGAAAGGCTTTACAATAGATGAGAAAAATATTTAAAAAAATTACATATAACTGATTCACTAACTTTTTACTTAAATTGTTAATGAAATATACTGTAGACAATTTAAAGGATAGAAATCTCTTGGTGTTGTTAAAAGTCAGGATTGAATTTTATGTTAAGATATAAAAACTCATGTTTCTCATTTTCAATAAAGAGATATTTTGATGGCAGAGATTTTAATAAAGTATAAATGTATTCAAGGAATCATGGTCACTCACCCCCCCCCCTATCAGTACCAGATCGGTAGTTTTAGCATTAAATCCTTTTTCGTATCACTAAACGCCGGGAAGCAGGTAGCTGTTTCCCTCATCAATAGCGTGCCCCTCTTCATACGTCAGTCACGCTTCACATGTGAGTCACGCTTCACTCTAGTACAGCTCCACTCTTCATATGTGAGTCACGCTTTACTCCTTATACGTTAGTCACGCCTACACTTCATATGTAAGTTATGCTTCCCTCTTTATATGTCAGTCACGCTCACTCTTCATACGTAAGTCATGCTTCACTCCTCATACGTGAGTTACGCTTCACTCTTCATACGTGAGTAATGCTTCACTCTTCCTACATGAGTACTGCTTTACTCTTCAGATGCACGCATTATTTTTTTATACACGAGTCATGCTTGGCCTTCATACGTGAGTCATGCTTCACTCCTAATACGTGTCACGCTTCCCTTCTCATACAAGGGACACGCTTAATTCTTAATTCGTAGTAATGATTCACTCTTTATACGTGAGTCACGCTTACTCTTCATTAGTGAGGGACGTGTCGCTCTGCGTACTTCATTCATGCTTCACTCCTCATACCTGACCTACGTTTTGTACTTAATTCGTGGGCAATGCTTCAATCTTTATACGTTAATCACTTCTCAATCTTCATACGAGTCACGCTTTACTCCTCATACGTGAGCGATGTTTACTCCTCATACGTGCTTCACGCTTCACTATTTTTAGAGAACTAAGGCAAGGCAAACTCTGGGTCATTGCATTGAACTCCAATATATTCTAAACCAAATATCAAGATATTGTGTCTCACAAAATACGCGATTCATTCAATTTCAAAATCAAAATTCCGCGTGTAATTTGCAAATCGGCCACTAATTGAAAAAAAAAAACAACATACAGGGAAATGCTTACGCTGCAAATGTAGCGCAAACCGGGTCTCATCTTCCGTAATGGAATTCTCTAGCTGCGATAGATTTTACTAGAACCCAAGAGACAATCTCGGAGGAATCCGTTATTAAAATAAATGGTTCTACATATTTCATAAAATGCAGCTGACAGAGACGCAAGCAAGGCGCAGTTTAATAACGTTCCAGCGTGAAATGCCGTCCCTTCCCTGTTCCACTTGTTCGCCCCGGCTGCTTCGCAATATTATCACGTGATCATTCATACATTCACAACAATTACAATTATTATAGTCGCGTAATAATGGGGGGGGGGGTTGAATTATTATAAACAGTTTTTTTATATTGTTTGATAAATTGTTTTAAATTGTATGGAATATTTTAGAATATCTTCGATTATCCGAAGTGTAGTGGAGTAACTCAAATAATCGAAAACTCAGATAACACGAACTATGTTGATAATTGAAATGAAAACGTATGGCAAAGTGATAAAATAATGGTGTACACATAATAATTTAAAAAAATACAAAATGAAAAAAGACATGTAAATTGTAATGTGTTATTGAGTCGTTGATCTCAAAGCATGACTACTGCCAAAACGTATAAAAGTTCTATATATGTATTTTTATTATTTCGGTTAATCCGGAATTCGGATAATCGAAAACTCTTCTGTTGTTATATGTTGTTAAAAGCCAACAAAGACCAAAATTACTATTTTTTAACTAAATAAATTCTCTGCAGTTAATTTTCATGATTATTAAATTCATCACATAACTACAGTGGTTTCAGAATTAAACAATTTTTATTTCTTTACAATTATTTAAGATCATACTTTGCTTACTTGAAGGTTTAAACCGCTGCATTTCACGATTTGCTGAACCGAGTGCATGTCCACACAAAGTGAGTCACGCGCTGGTGGTTCCATTCTCTCCGATACATCTCCATTGGGGCGGAATCGAACCATTTATCAAGATATTGGGACATTTCCATGCAACTTTCTGAAGCAAACTACATTGTCCAGACTTGTTCCATTCTACCTGAACACTCAATCGTCATTTATCTCCGGAAACATTTCCTATGACAGTTCCCATCGGATTTATTTTGTCGTTTCTTTGGTCGTCTTTGTTTAGTGTTTTCTCGGTACACACGAGATAGATAATATTTGTTTGCGTTTTGGCGGAAAGTTACATAGAGGCGGAAAATAAAGGTTAAAATAGAATGCAGTAGGCCTATGTCAAACACGCTTGTCGTTTTGTAAACCTCTTATAGCTACAAATGAGGGGTACGCTACTATAATCCCCGTGTATGTGCGTGTGTACGCGCATGCGTTGATTTGTATGTAGTGGTGTAGAGTGAAATTGCGTGGGGTGACTATACAGCAAATTATTTGCCCATACATTGTCGACACACTACAATTTAGTATTAATGTGAAGCTATTTTAGGGCATCATTTCTTTGTTTTTTGTGCCTTAGTTGACGGCTGTCTTTGTTTTTGTGCCTTAGTTGACGGCTGTCTTTGTTTCTCTGACTTAGTTGACTGCTGTCTTTGATTTTGTGCTTTAGTTGACTGCTGACTTTGTTTTTGTGCCTTAGTTGACGGCTGTCTATGTTTTTGTGCCTTAGTTGACGGCTGTCTATGTTTTTGTGCCTTAGTTGACGGCTGTCTTTGTTTCTCTGATTTAGTTGACTGTTGTTTTTGTGAATTAGTTGACTTATGCCTTTGTTTTTGTGCTTTAGTTGACTGCTGTCTTTGTTTTTGTACCTTAGTTGACGGCTGTCTTTGTTTTTGTGCCTTAGTTGACGGCTGTGTATGTTTTTGTGCCTTAGTTGACGGCTGTCTTTGTTTCTCTGATTTAGTTGACTGTTGTTTTTGTGAATTAGTTGACTTATGCCTTTGTTTTTGTGCTTTAGTTGACTGCTGTCTTTGTTTTTGTGCCTTAGTTGACGCCTGTCTATGTTTTTGTGCCTTAGTTGACGGCTGTCTTTGTTTCTCTGATTTAGTTGACTGTTGTTTTTGTGAATTAGTTGACTTATGCCTTTGTTTTTGTGCTTTAGTTGACTGCTGTCTTTGTTTTTGTACCTTAGTTGACGGCTGTCTTTGTTTTCGTGGCTTAGTTGACGGCTGTCTTTGTTTCTCTGATTTAGTTGACTGTTGTTTTTGTGAATTAGTTGACTTATGCCTTTGTTTTTGTACCTTAGTTGACGGCTGTCTTTGTTTTCGTGGCTTAGTTGACGGCTGTCTTTGTTTCTCTGATTTAGTTGACTGTTGTTTTTGTGAATTAGTTGACTTATGCCTTTGTTTTTGTGCTTTAGTTGACTGCTGTCTTTGTTTTTGTACCTTAGTTGACGGCTGTCTTTGTTTTCGTGGCTTAGTTGACGGCTGTCTTTGTTTCTCTGACTTAGTTGACTGCTGTCTTTTATTTTGTGCTTTAGTTGACTGCTGACTTTGTTTTTGTGCCTTAGTTGACCGCTGTTGCAACGTACGTTATAGTTGGATCATCAGAACAGAGAATTTTTGAAAATTAGAGTTGTTTTTGCAATGTTGTCAAATAATCTCCAGTTATTATGAATTTATCTTGGTGAAAGTGAAGATGACGATTTCCTTACTAAATATTTATTTATTATGGCACATACATTTCCTAAACAAGATTGTTTATAAGATTATTTGCTGGAAGCTTTTCATCAATTTAACATAAAAATATTAAATTATCCAGAGCATTATTAGGTACAATAATTAATCATTACCAAGAGCTTTCTACAAAGTCAATAACTAAAGCAACAATAAGTGTTTAACGATGTACGATAATAATAATACGTTTAGTTGATGAAAAGCTTCCAGCAAATAATTTTATAAATATTCCTGTTTACGAAATGTTGGTATTTATTTCCCGTTCCCACATGTTCGGTTTTAGCAAAACAATTATACAAGACGACGCAGAAAGTCTTCAGGGATATAAAAAAAAATCATAAAAACTCTCGCTAACGCCACAAAAATAAAAATTGTGGAAAATAGAACTCCCCCCATCCCTCCCTAGCACACGTGCAACGATACTTATTTAACGTGTTGGCGTTATTATTATTATTTTTTTAACGTAATAACTCGCAAAGTGCCTCAAAATGTAATTAAATTTGCTGTTCACTCCCAAAAACTACAAATTAAAAAAAAAATCAACTTCAACAAATCACTATTAGCACCACATTTCACCCGGCACACAAACGTTATAGAATTATAAAACTCAAGACACGCATTCTATATTTTGGCGATAATAAGTCGCGAAATTACTCAAAAGGACAAAACAAACACTCACACACCCTATTCCACGCGCAAAATAAAAAAAAAATATGGCATTGAACATTTACACCGCTTTTATTTCTATTGCCAAATACGATATACAGTAATTTACATCGCGCAAAGCGTGTTGAATCGAAGTGTTAAAGTTCAAATTTTGTAATTTATTGGGAGTAATCATCAAGTTTATTGGGAGTAATCAGCAAGTTTATTGGGAGTAATCAGCAAGTTTATTGGGAGTAATCAGCAAGTTTATTGGGAGTAATCAGCAAGTTTATTGGGAGTAATCAGCAAGTTTATTGGGAGTAATCAGCAAGTTTATTGGGAGTAATCAGCAAGTTTATTTGGAGTAATCAGCAAGTTTATTGGGAGTAATCAGCAAGTTTATTGGGAGTAATCAGCAAGTTTATTGGGAGTAATCAGCAAGTTTATTGGGAGTAATCAGCAAGTTTATTTGGAGTAATCAGCAAGTTTATTGGGAGTAATCAGCAAGTTTATTGGGAGTAATCAGCAAGTTTATTGGGAGTAATCAGCAAGTTTAATTGCATTTCGAGGAATTTTGCTTTTTGGGTTGGGAGAGGAACTGCGCTTTCCAAAATTTTCAATTTTTGGGACGTGAGCGTAAGTTTTTTAAAAGTTTTCCTCGTATTATTAATGACTTTCTGCATCGCCCTGTATAATTTTGTTGTTTAAAGTCGAACATGTGAGAACGGGAAATAAATACCGAAATGTTTGTCCCGTGATATATTCGTTAATTATAGCTTGTTATAACTGTGTTTCTAATGATTTTACTTTCAGCAATATTTGTACTTCTCTAATTTTTTTTTTTTTTACTTATATAATATCGTGTTTCGGAAATTAGTGATTATTTTTATATAGTGTGATTTATTCTAAACTATATAAAGAAGCTATAGTTTATAAGCGGGTTCTTTCAACTTATTTTTTACCGATATAATATTGATATTAAAAATATTAATGTTTTTAATTGCTTAGTCTGTTTCTCTTAATCCTGGTATCATTTTTGATATTTTCTCCTTTTCGCGTATTATTTCTAGTTTCTTAGCTGCTAAAAATACCATTCCATCAGCAAATCTATTCCCACTTTTTCGAAAACCCATAACGTTCTATATAATGCTCGTCTAATCGACGTCTATTTATTTCAGAAACGCGTTTCTTTTGCTATTATGTTTTCGTCATCATCATAACCGTAAGTGTAAACTAAATTTTAGGGTTAGGATTTTGTAGCATTCCCACTGATACACATAATACCCACAGAAAATACAGTTCTAATCAAAGTCTATTTATTTCTGAATAGGCCTATAGTTTTACTAAATCCTTCAATTCGACAGAGGATATCTTGGATTGGAGTAGGTTTAATAATTCGCCCCTCCAATCCTCCCTCTTCGGTCATTTAGTCTCGCTACGCCTCGCCCTCGCTCCCCTCCCTCTCTGTTCGGCATAAATTCTCCTCAAAACCGTAAAATGTGTTTTAATCAACTCCAAACGCAAATGTCTAACATTCTTTACAGTGTTTTGGAATGTTTAGTTTCGTTAACAACTGCGGTCTATGCTTTCCCTGAACTCACAAACTTTATTCGAGACGTTGACGTCACTATAAACACACTTACCCGAATGTGTCACCCGTTACAAGAAGCCAGTGTACGCTTCGACTTACTTTAACATTTGCCACAAGTACATATCTCACTGCAATCACCCTTAAATAGGTTACGTCTGTCCGACCTGTCCTCTAACAGCCGATATTCTAATACCTTTTACTTTCACTTCTCGACCCTATTTACACGTTTTCTCTCGTGTTAATGTTTTGTACATAAAGCGATTTTTATGACAGCAGCAAACCTGTTCGTATGGGAGCTCCGACATAGGCTACTTGACACAATGGTCCTGTGGTACGAATGGCATGTGCAGGGGGATACGTATCTCTAGAGTGACGGGGTGGTAGATGCAAATTAATAAAAGTATCTCTAGATTAACAAGGTTCCAGATGCAGATTAATATGTAAATTATAAAAACGCATAACGGAGAGCCAATTAATTTTAAAATCAAATGACAATTTAAATATAAACTAGAGTTCATTAATATTTTTTTTGTTGACGTGTTTCGGAATGACTCCATTTTCAAAACGTAAATAGTATTCCGTTAAAGAGTTTCTATTACGTTTTAAAAATTGTTTAACGTTTGAAAAATATTAATGTTAGGGAAGTCAGATAAATGTATTCAAATATATAAAAATATTCCTAACAGGAGTGAAGATGACTATATTAAAAACTACAATTTGATTTCATTGACTAACTTGAAACTAAAGTAAATTTAAAAAAAAAACTATTAGGGAAAACCTTTTCGAACTCCATCAGATCTCACCTCTTCATCAAACACTGGTGCTGTTGAAAACGCTTAGGTTAGTAAATTTTGTAATAAATTTACCTTATATATTCGGCTAGTCGCTGCAAAAACAGATATCTTTCTCCGATCGTCATAGACAACAAATCCTATGGAATGCGGCTACGTTTACCAATACTTAGTATCCTAATTTTTTTCCTAATAGGTTACGTACCTTTATAGGTTTGGTATGAGCCCTGGAGCCAGGAGTACCTGCGGCTGTTTCGCCAAAATCACCTATTGGTTCCGTTACTACTAAGGTATAAGTTTTGTAGTTCATATTATGATAATTTTCAACCAGTTATTTTAAGCCTACTAAAAACGTTATGGAAATGATACGAAACTAGACTATATTATGTATTAATTAACTTGAAACAATTGAAAATTATAAAATATGGCTTTTTCTTTCCTAAATAATATCTTTTAGAGGTTCCGTTGTAATTCTCGTACTAATTTTGTGTTTATGTATGTTTTAATCTGATGTATCAGAAAACAACTAGAACATTTAAACAATAGTAACTACAGAGCACGTGAGAAAAGTCTGACTAGCTTACAAGGCCCAGACGGTTGACTTGTAAATCTTATCTTATCAAAAACATTGCGCGTACTTAACCGTGGCTATTGTTTAACGCTCCAAAACATTCCGCCGTTCCGTTATCTAGCCCTATCGTTCGCTTTTCTGCGTCTTTCTAATACACCAAATGCCTTAATGCTACATTTAGACGGAATAGTTCCAACTATATAATATCGCTAAAACTACCCTCTATTATTCTTAGGTATTTTATGGTGATTAGCCAATTTGTCTTATGTCAACTATGAATTAATTATATACAATTGTACACTGTATATTATTATGTACATTGTAAAAGCAGGCGCTTTTGTGTTGTTATAAGCCACAATCCAGTGAACTTCACCTGTTGCAATCCTTTGTAGGTAAAGGATAAAGAAATAAGAATAATTGGAATACATGCAGGATAAAGGACTGGTACAAAGGTTCTTTTGCCAGAAGCATAACTGGCCCCAACCGGTGTCAGAGATCTCTCTCGTTGCTATTCTGGCGAGATATTTAACATTCCCTGTAGTAATAACTTACAATATATTGTAATGAATAAACAAGCTTCAGATGGGTGATGTATACAGCAATAGCCAGCAAATAAATAAATATATATATAAATATATTACTACTATTATAAAGAGATGTATTTTTCAAAAGCAAAAAATGTTTAAAAAAATAAAGTCATCTATCTCGTAGATAGTTATAAATATGATATGTAGAGCCTTATTCAGTAGTCAACAGTTAAGAGAAGAGTATTGTTATTTTATTATTGGTTTGTGAATGGGGCTTTTTGTGTAATATATGAAATCTAGTTATTATTTTTATAAATGTTATATTTTATGAAATTTATACAGTTTAGCCAATAAATATTGAATAAGAAAAATCTCATATGCAAACAACTTTTATTTAGATAAATATCACTTACCCTATAATGTATTTAAACAAGAAACTTATTTTGTATAAATATATATATATATATATATATATATATATATATATATATATATACATATAAGTATATATATATATATATATATATATATATATATATGCAAGTCGACTTTCGAGTACTAATTACGTATCCTCATTTCGAGCATCAACAGAGACTAAAGAACTTGTAGTTAGTTGCCACGTGTGTGGAATTTTCGTTGTCACGTAGTATACCAGAAATCCCACACACCTGGCAAGTAACTACAACAAGCTCTTTAGTCTCAGTTGATGCTCGAAAATGAGGACACGTAATTAGTCCTCGAAAGTAAGATTCTTGTTTAAGTACATTATAGTGTAAGTGATAAGTGAATACAAGAAAACAGTGTTGCAAAGTCACACACACACACACACAAACACACACACACACACACACACACACACACACACACACACACACACACACGCACGCACGCACGCACGCACACACACACACAATATATAATCTCTGTATCTAGAAAAATAAATTTATAAACTTTTTACGTGTTCTAAATAGTGTTACGACAAATTGTAATTAGCAATTCAGCTAATGCCCTATGAAGTTGATAATGAATTTTAAAAAATACTATAAACTACACAATTTTATTATTATCCTAATAAAAATTAAACCCACCAACAATATCATTTTGGTACAATAAACGTAAATTATAACAATAAATCATTAGGAGGTGTACTTGTTAATTCGAACAGTAATAAATCGACACTTTGTCATAACGTATTTTCAATTAATAATTTATTAAATATCACACATAATATGTGTACACATGTATAAATGTGTTTCAAGTCATCAAGCGAAGCTAATCCAGGTTGCGTATTATTTTAAAATATTTTTAACTTGTAAGAGAGTTTTTTAATGTAAAAAGTCATGTTAGTATAGATAAAAGTGTTTGTAATATTGAGATAAATTATTGATTGTGGTTC
The DNA here is from genome assembly GCA_036971475.1 of Prosapia bicincta. Lineage (NCBI taxonomy): Eukaryota > Metazoa > Arthropoda > Insecta > Hemiptera > Cercopidae > Prosapia > Prosapia bicincta. The sequence goes on from JBAIZL010000010.1 coordinate 93,358,831, forward strand.
AGCTTAGATAATGTTGGAGGGAATTGTCGTTGACCTTGTAGATAATGTTAGTCGCTTTGTCGTCTGTGCTTTGGCCGAGACAAGTTCATTCATAGATTTAGTTGATGGCAAAGTTAATTATATTGAGTGTGTGAGAATAATTATTACTGATAATGGCAAGTTATGTGCAGAAACATATTTCATAAGAACATACTAGTGCGGATTGAGTAAACTGTTTCTAAATATTTTGTTAAATAATAAACCAAAAGTCACAACACTTGAATTATTGCATGAAATAATACCTGATATACATTCGATTACATAGTAACTACCTTTGGGGAAGACCTCAATTATGAGTGTTAGGAAAAATTGACATTGTGTAAGCAAAACGTCCAACATAAATTACTTTCTGAAATATTTGCGGTTTCGGGTTTATCATCTTTATATTAATAAAGGTTTACAACAATTTCTCTTAAAAAGGTTTATCCTTGAGGTACATTAGTTTAAAATGAGTTAACAATACACTGACTTTAGAATAAACATACAAACTTTAATATCATATACAATATCAAGAGCACAGTGGTGCAATATATTACAGTAAGAATATTAGAAAAAAACCTATGTAGCACAACAATAATAAATAATAATAATAGTAATCTAAGAATAAACCCGTATTTACAGTGCGTGAGGTTGAACTGTGTCTCTGACCTTGAGATCGCTAGGATGGACTGGGCTGCAGTGCGGGGTCAAAACCCAACACTTCAGAAACATCAGTGTCGTGTTCAAAGTGTAAACAGCTCTTATTAACTAAATAATAATAATAGTGTAATAATTTGATGTAGACATGATCTTTAAAAAAAAAAAACTTTAAATGTGTTGCTCCGCTTCTGCAAAGAAAGAGACGCGATTACGAAAGAGACGATATATGTATTGTATAATGTTTTCAGTTAGGCTAGTAGTCAAATGCTACAGCAGTACGAGGGACACCGTTAAGCCTCACGCACTGACATTTCGATGACCATGTCGTCATCATAAAAGCCTTATTACAAAATTACAATCTAGAATACAATAAACTACACACTAGACTGACCTAATTTGATGATGACATGGTCATCGAAATGTACACAAGGATTTAATCTTAGGTAACTTGTACTATTAGTTATTTCTTATTATTTTTATTGCATTGGAGTTTTTCCCAATAATGTTGCTGTAATTTAATGTCACAGCAGACTAGCAATATATCACAGAATACGCCAACTTTAGTAGTCTTTGAAACAATACAGGAAATAATATAAGCAATAATTACGAATATATTTGAGTAAGACTTTCTGTCTTCCCTAACGTTAAAATATTCTCCTCTGTGAACCCGTTTCGGTTCAAAAAAATAAAACAAACCGAAACGCGTCAACAGAAGACAATATTGTGAGGTTAGAAAAGGCAGAAAGTTGTACTTAAATATGTAGAAATACTCCCAACTGAAATGAAGATGGGTATATTAAAAATTTCAATAAACTACAAAGCTCACAATTTTAAAATTATCCTCGAGAAATATAAACTTGTGACAATACATCAGCTTACGTCCTCAAAAAACCCACTTGCATTGACCAAACTCGTTTTCTGTTTCAGAGTTATACAAATCACCATTCATGATACAGACAACCTAGACACTGACAAAGATCGCCTAGCACGAATGAAAACGTTTCTACAGTAAGTTTTTCACACATTTATTTAAATTCTAAGTTCGCAATTCGTTGATAGCTTTATTAATAAAGTTGAAGTCTCGCGAATTTTATCGAATTAATTTCATTTACAATATTAATTATATATATATATATATATAATTAATATTGTAAATGAAATTAATATATATATATATATATATATAAGCGCGAAAATTATATCACAGATTTAGGCCTTCATTTAAACGTCTTGCAAAATTCAGAAGATAATTTTCAAAGTAAAGATTCGATGCAAGGACTTTCTAAACTTTAAGCTAGTTTTAAAATCCCTAAATTTAGAGACTTATATAAACTTGGGAGTCGCGCGGAATAAAATGGGCAGGCTTTGCGCGCTGAGGCGCTTACTGAATTTCGAGTAAAGCGCGCAAATGTATTTTATTTAAAATGGAAAAACATTTTAGTTTCTTTCAAGCAAGAAACTGTACTTTTACTTATTACTCTGTACCCCAAATACTGTCTAACTTAATGTAAGTGAACATGTTTTGATAACTAAAACCAGTCATTGATCCATGCATATGTGGGTACACGGTACGAGATCAAACAACCTAAAAAACACACACGCTAATCACTTGTCAACACTTACACGAAACACTTCCGAAAGGGGGTTTCTAGGTGCTCGTGCACAACTATGAGTAATTGTTGAACATGACGTTTTTTATTCTGCATTTAATGTCTGCTAACGTTTATATCATTCTTAACATCAGAGTATCGACACACTTGATGTTGGTAACACTGATATCGTGTTGCTACACAGGATAGCGAGTACAATATCTTCCCTCTAGTTGATAGCGTGTCTAATTCAAGGGAGCAACCCTGTCCGTCCATGCGATGCCATAATTTCTACTCCCCACTCCCAGATCATTAGCTCTTTCCCTATTTACCTATTTGCATCTACCCTTCTTGAAAATAGGTGTAACTGGTGGGCACCTCTTTATACATAGGTGAACATAGACAAATTTTATTACTTTTTATTAATTAATTACAATTATTATAAATAAAGTAACATAACCTATGCGTCAAAACAGCCGTTCTATCACAATACCTATAACATGAAATAAGCGGTTTTATAAAATCATATGTTATCACTTATTTTAAGCCAAACGAGACGAAATAACTTAATTGCATACCTTGCCCCTTTTGTGTAACGTTTTCCTTCTATATAAATCTATATTTAATTCATTAAATTAAATTTATTAATTATATTTGAAAAAAGCTGTATTAACATCAAGTGTCATCCACTAAAAGTTTAAAAAAAAGTTTTTTTTTAATTTGAGTGAATGAATAAAAATTATTTTATTAACGAGGAGCCAATCTAACATTGCGCTCAATTATGTTTGGATCAACAAACCCAATAATTTGTTGCACAAAACGTAATAAACAATTGAATGTAATAAAAACAAACTAATTAGCTGTAATTGGGATTTCCAAGGATTAAATCTCTGGTTCCAAAGTCCCTAGGATAAAACACAGTCTGCAAACTCTACCCCTCATCTCCTTCGTATCATCCGCATTAAGGCTGACAAAGTTTGGGAAATCAGAAGCATATTCATACCTAACTTAACTTAATGTAACTTAACTTAACTTATCTTTATGTAATCTAACCTAACTTAACGTAGCCTAACCTAACTTATCTTAATGCAACCTAACCTTACTTAACTTAATCTAACCTAACCTAACTTATCTTAATGTAACCTAACCTAACTTATCTTAATGTAACCTAACCTAATTTATCTTATTGTAATGTAACGTAACCCAACTTAACGTAATGTAACCTAACCTAACTTATCTTAATGTAACCTAGCCTAACTTAACTTAATATAACCTAACCTAACTTATCTTAATGTAACCTAGCCTAACTTATCTCATTGTAATGTAACCTAACCCAACTTAACCCTAGTCAGACACACTGGGGTGTGACAAACCCCACGCTAAAGTATTTTTCTTCTGAAACATTAAAATTTGTTGTAGGGAAATTTTGATGGCCATGTTAATTAGGTTGGCAGCATTACTGCTCAGGCTTGACACTTGTTTACTCCAGTCTGCTTGTTAGTTTCTCAGTGGAAAAGTCTAAACGTCGTGTGGGGTGTAGTGCACCCCAGTGTGTCTTTTACGTAACAGTTTTAGTTTGCACAACTTTTGGAATTTGTATTTCTAAATTTATTTTTATATTAATAGACTGTTCATAAGACTATATTATATTGCTATTTTATTTTCACGGTTATTTATATACAAATAATTATGTCTGGTGAACTTGGAAGTGATGAAATTCGTGATTTATTAATGGAAAGTGAAAGTGACGAGGAAAATCAAAGTTTATTTGGCGATGATGATACAGACAATGATGTTGATTATGTAGAAGAGGAGTCAGAATACTCTGAAGAAAGCAGTGCAGAGGAACAAGAAGAAGAGGAAATAAATGAAAGGAGAAGAATCGTAGCTGTTCTTTCAGGGAAAGATGGTTACAAGTGGAGCTCAGAGGAACCTCAACGCAGAGGCCGACCATTATCAAGGAACTTGGTAACTCACTTTCCGTGTGCTACAGGACCAGGGAAAGAGGTAAGAACTCCCCTTGAGTCATGGTTGCTTCAAATTGATGTGGACATATTGAAAGAAATAGTCCTTAGGACAAATGAAGAAATTGGTAGGAATGTTTTACTTTTAGAAAACATACAAACCTACCATCATGCAACAAGTGAAACAGAGCTCTTAGCTTTTACTGGATTGTTATATTTAGCTGGTGTCCAAAGAAATAACAACAGACACTTAGATGAGCTTTGGTCTGTCAGTTTTGGCTTATCTATTTTTCGAGCAACAATGCCACTAAACAGATTTAAGTTTTTGGCTAAAACTCTACGCTTTGACGATAAAACCACAAGAATAGAAAGGAGGACAAATGATAAATTTGCACCTATCAGAAATATATGGGAAATGTTTGTACGAAATGCTAAAGGTTTGTACTCTCCTTATGAACACTGTACTATAGATGAACAGTTGGTCGGTTATCGTGGGAAGTGTCCATTTAGGGTTTATATGAAGAGTAAGCCAGACAAATATGGAATGAAAATATTCATGCTAAATGATTCAAGAACAGCTTATATGATAAATGCCATACCGTATGTTTGCAAAATAAAGCCACCCAACAATGAACCTGTTCCGTCTTACTAAGTCCGGACACTAAGTGAACCTATTCATCATACAAATAGAAATATTACAGTGGATAATTTTTTTTCTTCCATTCCACTTTTTGACAACATGCTACAGAATTTTCAGCTAACAATGGTTGGTACCCTCAGATCCAACAAACGTGAAATACCCCCGTCTTTCATTGCACCAAAAGCTCAAGATAGTTCTCTGTTTGCTTTTACTCAAAACAAAATGCTGATTTCTTATTCTCCTAAACGTAAGAAAAATGTTCTTCTATTAACTACAATGCATAGAAACAAAGAAATTGACCCCACTACAAAAAAGCCATATCCTATACTATTCTACAACAATACAAAAGGCGGTACTGACTGCTTCGACCAATTATGTCACAGTTATACAGTAACTAGACGAACAAACCGATGGCCTCTCAGAATTTGGTTTGCCATGTTGGACCAGAGTGGCATAAATGCCATGATAATCTACAATATGCGAGATGGAAATGGTAAAATGAAACGGAGACAATTCCTTAAACAGCTCTCTTTTGAATTGTTGAAGCCATTCCTGCAAACTAGGCTAGAGACAACCACTCTTAGAAGAAGTCTTCGAGTCAACATTAGCGAAATTCTTGGTATCCCAATTGAAGAGAGAAAGCAGATTCCTGCTGCTGAAAGACGCCAGAGACGATGTTGTTTCTGTGATAGAAACAAAGACAGAAAAACGAAACTATGTTGTTCAACATGCCAGCGCCCAATGTGTGACGAACACCGAGTACTGTTGTGTTATGAGTGTGTGGAGTAGGAACTTTGACTACTTGGCTAAGACAAGTTTTTGTGACTTTTTCATTTTTTTGTATTGTATCTTGAAAACTAATTTATATTTGTCCTTTTTGTGTTGTTTTCTCCTATATTACATTTATAAGACACTTTTTACCAAACATATTTTACTGACCACTTTTTTGTGATAAACTTTTGCAATCAATATGAAAAATAATAAATATTTGTGTGAAAAATATAGTAAAACATTTATTATTCATTGTTCTCATTCCTAAAGAATGTAAAGAAAATATTAACATAGGAAATTTCCATAAATAACAAAATTAAAAAAAGTTATAAAAATTTTTTTATATGGGGTGTGACACACCCCAGTGTGTCTTTTATGCTATGAAAAATAAGTGTGTAGGACTAGGGTTAACATAATGTAACCTAACCTAACTATTCTTATTGTAACGTAACCTAATTTATCTTATTGTAATGTAACGTAACCCAACTTATCGTAATGTAACCTAACCTAACTTGTCTTAATGTAACCTAGCCTAACTTAACTTAATGTAACTAGCGATTGGCCGATTCCGATTCTCGATTCCAGGAATCGTCGATTCTAGGTGGTATCGAGGTATCGTCGATACTCGATTCTTCATTGATAAAAGTGTCGATTCCAATTCCTATTTTATTAATTATTAAAATATGTGTATGGAGTAATTTATTGGAAAAATAATTAACTACCAAATATGTCTTATTTATGTATTAGTTGCTTTGAATCAATTAAACGATTAAAGCAAATACCGATTTGAGATAACGAAAATATTATTATTTATGAAGCAACAACAAAGAAGATCGTAACCAATCCTGGTCGTTTGTCATCGCTCGTCTCTCTATCTCTCTCTCACTAGAGAGGGTTCGATACACAATCTCTCTTTCTCTCTCTCTCTCTCTCGCTCTCTATCTCTCTCTCTCCCCATCTTGCTGCCACTGATTCAGGGACATATTAAAAACAACCCTATTTCTATTATTTTTTAAAATCTTTATGTTGTTCGTTTGTTTTTAATTTTTGTTTTATTTTGAGAGACAATGTAAATAGGCTTAGGTATTTTTCAAATTTTGTAAAATAGTGTAAAGTTGACAATTTTAACTTTAAAATAAGTCATTACTTTTATCTGATGTTTTTATGCTTTTAAAAATTCCTATTGATAAATTAAGGTTGAAAGTTTTGTGTAGCCTATTACAATAAAACAGAACTTTTAAATGGTTTTGCCGTATGACCAAGATGTTAACTAAATTAATTACTAGATACCTATCGTGTAAGCTAATATAACTTGAAAGAATCGAGAATCGACTAAAGAATCGAGAATCGAAAGGAAAATTTTAGAATCGAAATCGGAATCGGAATCGAAAATTTTAGGAATCGGCCCATCCCTAAATGTAACCTAGCCTAACTTATCTTAATGTAACCTAGCCTAACTTATCTCATTGTAATGTAACCTAACCCAACTTAACTTAATGTAACCTAACCTAACTCAACTTATTGTAACGTAACGTAACCCAACTTAACCTAATCTAACCAAAACAATTCTAACGTATAGATCCTAACTATAGTAAAATATTTTGCACTGTTTCCAACGGTAGATGTAACGTTAAATAATGTCAGAGATAACGATTCCAGAATGTCAGAGATAACGTTTCCATAATGTCCGAATTTTAGAGATAATTGTCAGGATGTAGGCCTCCTTCTCAACATCTGGGTAGAATCTAACGCCAGAACTATAAGAATTAGAGAACGTCAAACTACATCATAGGCATCTTCAATAGTGTAGGCCATGAGTTAAATGACTGGTCGTCAGGTTTATCCTGACCAGATACTTTGAGCTGTACAGAAGCACTTAAGTTGACGTCTGTGGCGGGGATACTCGTTGAGACAGTCTTTTGTTAACCACAGTGCAATGAAAATGATAATAAATAGTATAATATAACGTGCCATACGAGGCAGCAACTTTGCGTTACTTGCCTTCCTCTCATGAAGAGTTCGCGCTAGGTCCTGCCCCTTAATGGGTCACGCTATACCTGACGATCTTTACGCGTGCTCCTCCAAGTAACGAATGCACATTAGTACTTAACAGATTTTGCGCAGCTAACAGAAGCTTCTTTACTCACCTCACCACATATAGCAGGTTAAGGAGCGACATCACTACTCACTCGGACAAAGTCGTTCACCTAATGTAGAAATAAGCTATCTTCTATCTGCTCATTTTTTTAATAGCGTAGATCGTGTTATTTTTTGTGAAATATTGGAGAGATAAGCATTGTTCTCCAGTGATGAAAGTTATTATTAGCGTATTAAGTATGCCATAAGAAGTAACTACATCTTCTTTTCCTAAAGTTTGGTTTTGGGGAGTTTTCTGTCTGCCCTATTTGGTCTCGCTTGACCAAGAGACCATAAACTCGGAGTGTTCGCTTATACCGATCTTCTCAGCTTTCAGACGAAGATATCTTACTTAATCTGTAGCGTCCCTGTACAGGAATCCCAGTGTCTCTCCCTATAACCAGCAATGTGATTAGGTTTGCATTAAAGATGAAAGCACTTTGTTTCGTGGACGCTGAGTGTTTCTTGTGCTTAAGCGATTCTTTATTACCCTCGAGTTTGAAAGTTAAATACAGCTGTTCGTCTGTCAGCTAATACTGCAAAGCCTATAAAGCTCCGTTAGATAACGGTCCAATGAACATAAACTTTGCATCCACAGAAGCAGAGCTTCGTCTAAAACTCTCCATAACTAGCCTTTATTAGTTCATAACTTTACTCAGCCAAAGGGCAGTAGATAATACGTCACTGCGGGGTAGACATTTCCACTAACCGTAGCCTACATTCTCTGAATAATTTATGGTGAAACATTTCTTAATGAAAGGTATACTTCTCAAGGACTCTATTAAAAGATTATAATTTATTATTTAGATAAATAAACGTTTACAACGTTATGTGTTTCGGAAGTTATGGTTGTCATTATCAGAGTTTGAATATTTTACTACATTGCTGAAAAAAGAACTAACACTGAGTACGTAATAAAAACAGTATAAATGTAGTAATTAGCCTCTGAGGATGGTCATCGTGTTAGCAAAACGTTTATAAGTTGTTGTTTTGATAGTGAAGCTTTATTTTCAATTACTTTTATTAGTTCACACTCTTATATATATTTTGTTCAAATTCTCAATCGTTAATAAAATACTTTCTATTCATCCACTCACGTTCACACTCTTTTAAACTTGTAGTGGGTAACTCTTGATGGTAATAATTTTTTTTCAAATATTGATTAAATTTAATAATGATTTAATTTTAGTTTTATATGGGACAAAAACCTATCACAAAAGGGGCAAGGTATGCAATACAGATATTTCGTCCTACATGGCTTAAAATAAGTGATAACATATGAATTCATAAAACAGCTGATATTATAGTATAGGTTATGTGGTAGAATAGCTGTTTTAAGGCGTAGGTTATGTTACTTTATTTATATCAATTGAAATTAATTAATAAAAATTAAGTTAAAAATTAACAAATTAACAAAATTTGTCTTTGTTGACTTTAATAGTAATTTACTTAAAACACGTTTTGTTTATATTACTTGTTTGCTATTTCTATTAAAAACAACAAAAAAATCTAAACATACTTAAAATAAATATTATATGATTATAATAATTGTGTTATAAAAATATTATAAAATTGGTAAGAGATGACAAATCTAAAATAATTCAGTCTCGAAACAAGAGACCGTGCGGGGCAAGATAGCGCGGCATAGTGTGAGTGGTCCTCCTGCGATAGCTTGGCGCCGTCGCTGCCGAGACCCTTATCCGTTTCAGGGACTTAGGTTTAGCCGCCACACGTGTTTCCCATATCTACTTCTACTTTCAAACAATGTAAACACATTTCAAAGTACAGCTGTTGACATTACTTGACATATCAGCAAATTGATAACACATATTCAATGACAAATGTTCACATACTCTAATCACGTTTTACTATCGTGAGCTTTTAAATGAGTAAAAACAATGTAGATTTGAATTAAAGGTTTATGGAATACGCGCCTTCAAGTTATGTAACTGTCAAACCCTTGTTGAACATAAAGATAATACTAGCGTAATCATGGCCGACACAGTATTGCCACTTCGTCAGAGTGATGCAACCCTCTCTACAACGTATACCTGCCGCCATCCACGGCTCTAGTGCAGCGGGAAATAGCAAACAAAAACATTATCTTCTTCATTTTTACAACTGTTGTTAAGATTCAATACGAATGCGCATCTGTGTAATGCATTTCTTCGCCTGTATAACTCCTTCACTATGTACCGCTGATGTCTGCCAAAGATATTAATGAAATTTACTGGTAGATGAATAAATATTTACAGAAATCTATTAAAACTGAGTTTTATCGAAACAAAAAATTAAATGTACAAAGACAAGAAAAAACCATTAATGGTAAAAAAAACAAACGTCACAAAAAAACCGAAACTGTGTTTCGGACGCAATATTGTTGAAGTGCGGTTCTTGTTCTGTAGTTCATCGTACGGCGCACAGAGTGCACGCATGTAGAAGTACACCGAAGAGTGATATTACAGCAATGTGTTTTCGTTCGAGTTATTTTTTTGTATTTTTACACGGTAGATAAAGTTTATTGCGGGCTCTACAAGAAGCCAGCCGTAAGTAAACTGATGAAAGCCATTTCTCGAGCTCAATTAATTTTTACACCCGTTCTGGGAGTCGTTGCAAGCAGCCCACTTCACAGTAAATTACCTTAACAAACATCTACCAGGCTGGTTCTTGATAAATGACTGGCTGTAAAACGTTTTCCGCGAGAGAAAAGTTTGTTTTGTTTTAGCACATCGATTCTGGTATTGTTCAGGTAAGCGTCCCTACCCACTCGAGCCATAATTACCATGCGAACATATAACCTTTCTTATTCCTACATCTAACCCCCTGTTACTTAGGCACTATAGGTTCATCTCTGGGTCGGCCGCTACTAGCCAGTCTGCGTACTACGACTCTCGCCCTCCTCCCGCCGCGTCTTCTCACTGTGCTGTCTGACTCTACGCCCAACGTTACCAAAACGTGTACAGCTGTAGGTTTTGAAATTTCGCTTCATTAGTTTATCAAAATCGTCCAAAGCTGTCACTGATTTTGCTTTTACACGTGTTTTATCTGGAGTGTAAGCACTTCTCTATCCGACATTGCATTCCCTCTTCTTTTATCTTTTTGACAGGGTCCAGTGACAATCCAGTGACTACACAGCTTCTGACACTGTTTCACTGGAATCAAGAGATTTTCATCTTTACACATTCGAGCTTCTTCTTCACATATCTCTAATACATGACAAACTATCTCACAGCCCTGACTATGAAGCTTGTGTGTTTTATTTTACTACGTGCAGGAGACATTTATAACACACAATTAGAACGGTTAGCATTACAAGAAAACCAATGTTTGCAAAAAACGTTGATCGTTTACCACTCACCTCGCACGTCATCACTCACTGCTCGAAGATTCAGAGCGTAACATATAGTGCACCAGTTATACCCTTCAAAACCTTGTTTTCTACATTAGGTTTAACGGTGCCACCTTCTTATGGAGAATCGGTCAGGATGTGAAACTGTCGGTGTAGTCGAATTCGTCAGACCTATATTAATCCTCCCAAATAGGAGGTCGAAATGGTCCAATGATTAGCGTTGGGCTTCCTACAGGAACACGCATGAACAAACTATAGATATAATTGTTAGGATAGGTTAGGTTATTACTCACTCATCATAGAAAAAATCGTACACTTTTCCAGCTCACTAGTAACGCCCGCCGTGACTATCAAGATGAGAACTGGCTTGTGGCAATAGTTTTAGGAGGGATTGGGCTGAGGGGTACTTATGTAACCCTTCCGGGATTTCCTGCCTCTACCTGCGCTTACTAACCATTGGCCCACTTCGACCGTGACCTTTTCTTAAGGAACACAAATATCATTGGTACATTTTTACCATCAGACCGGTTCGGTACCACCCGTGACACTATGTCAGACTTAATCCTATTCCAGGACCATTATTATGTTGTTTTTAATCCTACGAGTATATAGCCTCGACGATTCTAGTCATACCCTTGCAAAATATCATGCCTTTCAGAAAAATGTTTGAAAGCTTTAGAAAAAGCTAACTTTATAAATTCCTACATTCAAAATGAACACAATAATTTTACACTAAAGCAACAAGTTTGTTTATATAGAGTGAGAGTACATTCAAGTGGAGAGATTTCCTCGGGTAGCTTCCAGACACCTCTCTTTATCCGGATGAAAGCAGGTGAAAGTTCAGGTAAGTGACCTTTATCACGACGCGCAACTTTCGAATGCATGACTGTGAGCTAGTCACCCCCTTGGTTTGACGAGGGTAGCCAGGTAGTTTCCCCATCTGTGGACTGAGTACCAGGCACTAAACACTTCAACAAAGGAAAATATTGTAATGTTAGGAAAGGCAGAGAAATGTACCTAACAGAATAGAAGAGTAGGGCCTCTAGCTTTATACATCCGTGATCTATCTTTACTCCATACGGCCTTGTTCTTCTTACACCAATTCTGTTATTTTAACGCATAAACGATTGGAGATACGAATGGGGGTTATGACCGATGTCCTTGTACTTGCTCTGACGAGCCACACCCGTTTGTCAGACATGCGAAATAATTGCCTAAATGTTTACCTAAATTGCTTTCAAGAAGTGCCTTCTAAAGATCTGTAGAAAACACTGACCATTTTATCCCGCTAAATTCGCTGTTTTAATTATACATTGGTAAATCAATATCGGCAAAATATCACGATGCCGAAACAACAAAGCAATAAACAACCGATTATATAGCACGACCAAACAACGCTTGTTTCCGGGACAAGGGTCGGCTGATTGCACGGGAGGCTGGTAGTGAATATTGCTTTGATGCGCCTCTTATCAACGCATTAAGCCTGACCCATAAGTAATGATAACTTCGCTTAAATATTCAATTTACGGACCTTTAACATCCGACATTCAATAAGAGGCTGATTAGAGGAGAAAATCCGCTAGTTGATCTACGTTTGCCGGAAAACATCTACGTTATAGTCGTTCCCACCGTTGTTCTTGATGGATTCATCAACCTCAGAGAATACGTTGCCATGGTAACATGGAAGAACGTGTACCTGTAACTAGGTTAAGGTGATGAACAGTTCAGCACTTTGTACCGTGTGCGCCAAAATAAACAGTACTGAAACAGTTGTAAGATTTAATTTTATTTACATAGTTTTACAAACTCCTACAAGTAAAAATAAACTAAACCGGTTAGAATCGGGTATAAACATGTTCTATTTGACCTCCGTACAATTTGAGGCAACACTCATACATTCTTGAAGCTTTTGCATCCTTGAAACTACAGCTGATTAAGTTTCAGTACTGTTTGTGTTGGTACTTGTACTTAATATAATGTCCTTCGATCACTCTTTAAATTTGAAATGTATTTAAATTAACAACAGATTTTATTCTGCGATTTTGTCAACTATGTAATTTAATGACTTAAATGTCATAAAATGGGATTTACCATTTTTACGCTTTTTCCTTGGAGATATACATTAGCTATCAATTTCAAAACCCCACCCCATCCTCTTTACTTATCACAAACTCCTTTCGAAGGAATTTCAGTGCTTTTGCCTACAATTTCCATATTTTAAACGGACTGTAATACTGTATCTTGCTAGAGTTTTGAAACACTATGAAAGTTCATTGTTGCCAACACAAGAAATATAAAAATATAAAAAGGAAACAAATATTGGATAATTTCGCGCGCCGCCTGTACACAATTTAAGAAACACAGTAGACTAGTGTACATTTATATTATTAAACCTTAAAACACCAAAATTAATTGCGAATTTAATTTTCGAGTAAAAAATCTTTCAGTCTATTAAATATCCACTATCTTCATCAACGTAAATTCTAAGACCACTCGTTGCTAAGCTACTTCCGTTAGACGTCTGTGTGGGTTCCATTGTCACAAGGTGTGTATTGCTACACAGAACCACGCGTCTTCACTCGAATGTAAACTCCTCTCACCAAACATAACCTCTGTTAAAAACAAAAGCTAAAACACTTGTTAGAATAAATCACATGGTTGCCAACTGTCGACAAATATTTAAAGATTATTGATTTTGTTTGCAGGAACTTGTGTACAGGTTAGTGTTAATGGTGAACGATTAGGTGTTGACACTTTAGCTGGGTTCGTCCCGTCACCCCAGTACAAAACAGGTGTACACCTGGTAAGCCACCCTGCTTACGTGACGTCATAGATTTTCCTGGTTACCGTAACCAGTTGTGCCAAAGAAATACAGCTTAGAATGGAAACTGCTGATGGACCACTTGTTATAGGGTCGCATATGAACGCACCTTAATGATCTTTTGGTCTTTGTCTACATCACAGTATTAACTCGTCATTTCTTCATCATCCGCGTCAATGGTTTAGATGACGTCAGCAAAGTAACCAAATTTTCTTTTTTTACCAAACCTAACCTATCTTATTCCGTTACTCTTTGTCGAAGTATCAAGGCGACGTACACTTACACCCACGTGTAATGATTCCAATAATGAGAAGAAGGGAGATAGATGAAGCCCTCCTATACTTTGATTTAAAGTAGAATAAGAATGGGTCTGTGACAGGGTAGGGATGCGATGCTGTCAGTTCGAACGCATTGACAGTCAACCCACCACTGCCAGCGACTGAAATTGCTGAACGATGTAAGCTACACCACTACTAAATCACTCCACCGCAGTTACGATGTCACTGAGCGACGGACGGAAGTTTAACGTCGAATTGGTAACAATGCTCACCCACGCAGCAAGATGTGAATTTCCTATTAGCTCAGACGGCTGTAATCCCCACTCTCTCTAGTCGATTTCACCTACACAGAATCCTATTCTGTTTTAAATCAAACTATAATCACAGCTCGCAATAGTGACTGTTGCCTCCCATTACTTAAGCTAGGTACATGTTACGCTATGCAACAACGTATTATATGGTCACCGTATCTAACAATTTCTATAACAAAATAAATCTTTTCAAGTACCCGGGATCTGAGTTAGAGATTAGTATTACATAATCAGAATCGGTTTTTTACTCAATCGATTTTTTGCAACTGTTTTCATTAATTAAGTAATTTATATTTTAAAACTGCTTTTTCATTACTTTGTAATTATCAATGCATGATAGCTCAACTTGGATTACACTTAATTTTCACAGGGAAACATTTGCTTTGCACAGGGAACAATTACCATAGACGCAACAGTAACCATATTTGCTTTTGTGTTAACACCAATATGAAACGGTATCGCAACAAACCCTGGAACAATATAATCATCCAAACGGGCGCCTAATTGTTAGGAATTATAAAGAGGCTTATCGGGGAACATGGAAATTAACCAGCCGCGGCTTAATCCGGCGGAAACCCTCTCCCACTAAGCCACCCTCGGATAACAAACTGTTTAATTTTCCTTATGAAAATTTCTTCCGCTTATTAAATATAATTGTAATACCTTATGTAATGGCGGTGAACAACTAAAGCAGCAGCGTTAGAAATTTCAGGTTTATTTAAATTGTTTGAGGTGTTTTCAATTATTATTAACCCAGGTAGCTCCTAGTAACTAAGCACGCACACGGTGTTACTAGCTTCAATTACCTCGATGTAAAAGCTGTTATTAGTTAAACTTGAAATGGCTGTTCCAAATTAGCTCCTATATAAGCTCAATATGTAAAAGTTGTTAGTAGCTCCTATTATCTCAATATTCAAATCCTGTAACCAACTCCTATGAGCTCAACATGCTCACGCTGTTAATAGCTCCAATTACCTCAAGATGAAAAAGCTGTTATTAACTCTTATTAGTTAAACATGAAAAGTGTGATACTAGCTCCTATTAGCTAAATATACACATGTTGACACAAGCTTCTATAAATTAAATTTATACAAAATGTCACTAGCTCCTATAAGCTCAATATACACAAACTGTCACTAGCTTCTATAAACTCTAGTTTCACAAGATGGAACTAGCTCCTATAAGCTCAACTTTTACAAGCTCTAACTAGCTAATAATAGCTCAATGCGCACAAGTTGTTAGGAAGCTTCCTACTATCTCATATAAGCTCAACATGCAGAACCTGTTACTAGCTCTAATAGCTCAACATGAAAAAGGTGTTAGTAGCTACTATTAGGTCAATATGGAATAGTTTTTACTGGCTTCTATTACCTCAACATGCACAAGTTGTTTACTAGCTCCTACCAGCTCAATATTCACAAGTTGTTTACTAGCTCCTACCAGCTCAATATGCACAAGTTGTTTACTAGCTCCTACCAGCTCAATATGCACAAGTTGTTTACTAGCTCCTACCAGGTCAATATGCACAAGTTGTTTACTAGCTCCTACCAGCTCAATATGCACAAGTTGTTTACTAGCTCCTACCAGGTCAATATGCACAAGTTGTTTACTAGCTCCTACCAGCTCAATATGCACAAGTTGTTTACTAGCTCCTACCAGCTTAATATGCGGTAGTTGTAACTAGTTATTATTAGCTCAAAATATTTCAATATGCACAAGCTGTTTACTAGCTCCTACCAGCTTAATATGCGGTAGTTGTAACTAGTTATTATTAGCTCAAAATCCACAAGCTGTTACTAGCTCCTAATATTTCAATATGCACAAGTTGTTACTAGCTTCTATTGGCTCAACATCCAAAAGCTGTAAATAGCTCGTATAGGTTTAACATACACAAGCAGTAACTAGCTGCTATTAACTCAAAAATCATAGAATATTACTAGCTCCTATAACCTCAATTTTCACAAGCTTTAAAATTTGTGAAAAATTAGTGAGACAGAACGTTTTCGATCGCTATGTGGCGATCTTCATCAGTGTCTTCGGTTTGGGGATGTCAGGTCAAACAGTGACGGTTTTAAAAGCAGGTTTTCTATAGTATTAAAGAGTATGTGTGATTTGTATAGTGTTTGTATTTTGTATGTGTTGGTTAATTTAATTTGTTTAAAGTTATCACTGTTACATAACCAAGTTATTAATGTTTCTGACAGAATGTTTATATTGTTTCCGTTTATTCTGTTTGTTATGGTCAATAACAATAATTTTTCGCCCAGAAACGAGAGCAAAACTGCAAGTAATGTTCCAATGTTCATGAGAACATCTGCATTTAGTAATGCTTGTATAGTTGTTGCCAGACAGCAGTTGTTTGTATAAAGTTATGCAGGAACTATTCGCAACAATTTGGAAGACATGAAAAAATCCTCTTCAACGGAGTAAGATGGGTGATTAATATTCCCTAAAAAGCAAAGGGCAAGATCAATTACTAACAAGCGCATACATAGAGCTTAGCAGGCTATTTAAAGTACATAAACACGGCATCTCAGATTTAGGTGCCTTTACCCAATAATCAGCCTCTCGGTCTAAAAGAGCTGTGAAATACAGTCCACTGTCTGTACCTTTGACCTTGAGAAGGGAAACCATAAAGCGACGAAATAACACCTCTCAGAGGCAAAGTTGCAGCGGTAGACTACTGGTAGCAAAAAATTTCCTTATTTAATAAACAAAACGTAACTTTCAAAATTTAAGCCACCCATATTTTATACTTTTTTATTGCTCAAAACTCTAAGCCTATTTCATAGTATATAGGTTAAATGAGCTTGCACCACTCAAACAAGCCAAATATTGGTTTTAATTCCTGGACCAGATCATCATCAGCTAACCGAGGAGGATGAGACAGTCTTTTTGTGAACAAAGTATTATCCTATTTTAATTGAAATTGGGTGTGTGTTTAAAAAAACGAAGTACCTATCTTCAAAGGACATTCTAGAAGTACACTAATTTTTCAATTTGGAAAACAAATTTAATTTCAATTTTTTGCTTTCTCCTCGGTTTACAAATATCATGGAGTGGTTTAGCTGCTATCTGTTATTGAATATAATAAAATAGAGTGCCTCGATAATCAGGTGTCCTATGAGTCTTGTTAGTCCTATTACATTACAAACAATTCCATTCCAATATTCTATATTGTATGTCTCTAATCAGCTGATCCATAACAAATACACAACCGTACTACTTGCTGGTGCTGCTATCTGTAGAGAAATAGGGATGGTCAATATTTCTATCCCGGTGACTTGTCACTGATATTAGTTTGTCTCGAGCGACTATTCTCTAAGGAAGGCTACATTTTAAGTGACAGATCTCGGTTGTCTTGATAAGGTCTGAAAAATCCTTTTTGTTATTACAAAAATCCTATACTGTAAATAAACTGTATTTTGTAATTAAACCCTATGTTGTAAATAAACTGTTTTTTTTTGTAGTTTCATATAACATTATATAATTGATTACCCCAGTGTATGTTTTTGCAGTAACTTCCTAATAATAATGTCACCGGCACTGTATTTCGTCACCAGTGTGGTATGCCTACCTGTCATTGTCACATACAGAACTGTCTCAGTATCCAGGGCCGTATTTAGGGTAAGACGAACTAGGCGACCGCCTAGGGTGCCGTCAGATTAGGGGCGCCACGAAATAATGTACATTTTAATTTAAAATTTTTTGCTGGACGATGCTTTTTAGAACGATGAGGGATTTTAAGGACATCGCTTAGGTGTATGGAGATTCGGCTGCTTGAACATAACAGTAGATCATAGCGTACACTCTAAATTCCATCGAGTTTCATCGAAATTCATTCAAAGGCGAGTGGGTTTTGACTCGTATTCGGATAGGGCACATTTTGACTCGAGCTTCGAGTTAAAGGCTCACTTGCCTTTAAGTGAAATTCACTTGTCTTCGAGTAACATTCATTCGAACACAAGTAAATTTTAACTCAAAGCTCGAGTCAAAATGTGCCCCACCCGAATACGAGTGAATTTCGCTTGATGAAATTTAGAGTGTAAGGCGCAAGGCAAACTTTTTTACCGTTGATCGCGTAAGTCGACCTTAGTCCCTAGTGACAGAATCTGGATGTATTTATTCCCTGCATATTTGTGGGTTTTTGTATAATTTGCAAACATTACCCAACAATGAAACCCTTAAAAAATGTTGCATAAATTTACAAAATCATTTGACAGCAGTAGGAGAGGTCTCAGATATAAATGGCATTGAACTCAATGAGGAAATTGGACATATGAAAGTTATTTTGAGTGAACCTGCAAATATTCAAGTCCAGGGAAAGACTGATTCGATACACCCCATAGAAGTGCTGAGAACAATTAAAGCTTTCGATGTGAAAAATCTTTTTACCAATCTATGGATTGCTTTAAGAATTCTTCTCGTCATCCCTATTACTGTTTCTAGTGGTGAGAGGAGTTTCAGTAAACTTAAACTCATAAAAACTTATTTGAGATCAACAATGACACAGAAAATGAAATTGCACGAAAAGTAGATTTTGATATAGTGATAACTTTTGCGGAATCCAAAGCTCGTAAAGTCATATTGTAATATTTAATATTTTTTTCAAAATATTTTTATAATTAAGTTGTAATTTGTATTTATAAAATATTTTAGTATTCTATGAATAATTACTTGATTTTTGAATGAATAAGAGTATGAATAAATATATATTTAAACAATAGAGTCGTTTTAACTTTTAATGAGTAATATGTATATGTTAAAAGTTTTGAAAACCACTCGCCTTACATGGGGCGCCAGGAGATTTTTCGCCTAGGGCGCCAGAAAACCTAGATACGGCCCTGTCAGTATCCCTTGTCACCGGTAAAAGTCACTGATCCAAGCCTGGCGCTGTCACTAAAATCTACGATCAGTTAAAGTCACTGGATCGACCATCTCTATGAAGAAATATGTTTGTGTAAACTTTCCATATAATCAGCTGTTCGATAAGAGTCTTCCTTGTGCTGTTATATTAAAAGAACTTTGTATTCCAACACTCTAGATCAGGGGCCTCCAACCTTTTTTACTCAAGGGCCGCATTGAAAACGTTTGGAGGAAAGGCGGGCCGACAATATTTCAGGGCAGAAAGTCTAGCCCCCCCCCCCCATACACGCACGACGTTTTTTGTAACTAGAGCTCAGTGGTGAATTTTGAGAGTTTTCTTGCTTAGTTTTTGAAGTTGCTATATTTCTTTATATAACTTTGTTGTTGGCTAACTATAATTCTTTAAGTGATTGTAAATAAAACTGCGTCCAAACAAATAATTATATTTGCTATAAAATAATAATTGTTCTGTAGGAGCTTTCAAGTAGGCCTAATGAAACCACAGGATGATACCAAACCAAATCTTTTCAATTTACTACAAAATGTACTTTATTGAATTTTAAAGAAAACTGGACAATACGTGAGTTTGAAACGTGTGCAAAGATTAAAAGAAACAATTATTTTTTAGTGAAACTATTTCATTTGTTTGCCACTTAACATTTAAGCCCTTTTAGGATAATACTTTGTAGTTCCGATCATTAGGATTGATTTCAAATGCTCATCTGACAAGGAAGATCTGTATTTAGATTTAACAAGCTTCATTTCTGAGAAAATCTCACACTTGAAGGTAGGTCCAAAAAGAGAAAAAATACTCGAGCTGGGTTTTTAATGTTTTTTTTTTCTGGGAGAGAACTGTAAAATGTAATAGGATACCTTCTTTGTAGCATTCCTGGAAATCAGTCTTGAGTAAGTCAGTGGTTGTTGGCTCGATAACTTCAAGCTGCACTTAAGTTTTGACAAGATTCAAAGTGGTCGAAGTTCATAGATCCTAAATGGTTCTCGAAAAGTATGAGTTTTTTTCTAAAAGCTTTGACATGTCAGTATAAGTCACAAACTGAAGAGTTTTCATCTTGCAGTTTCAAGTTCAAAAAGTTAATTTGTGTCGTGAGGTCAACAAGAAAAGCCAATTTCCATACAGACTGTCAGAAAGTTCAGGTTATGGGATGGTTCGTTGATGCGACGAGGCTAATTTGGCCCTGCCTCGGGTACCTTAGGGGTAAGAACAACAGCTCGAGCTCTTTGCCCTTACACTTACAGTCCGTGCTGACCGCTTACTACCGCTCAATGGTTGATCGCTACTTGTTTACAGCTAGTTTTTACTTATAGAGAAAAGAAGTGGCATGTGAAAAACGAGTACTGTACTCATATTTAATGGTAAAAGTGGTTAAAAGGAAATATATTAAAAAACCATTTTTTTCTAGTATGCTAGCTTTCCGCAGGCCGGAAAAAATCTGTTCGCGGGCCGGATGTGGCTCGCGGCCCGTAGGTTGGAGACCCCTGCTCTAGATGGCACATGCCTAATCAGCTGATACATAACAAATAGAAAACCATTCGACTTGCTGGTGCTGCTATCTGTAAAGAAATATGTTAGTGTAACCTTTCCATGTAATCAGCTGTTCGATTAGTCTTCCTTGTGCTGTTATAATAAAAGACTCTAGATGGCACATGCCTAATCAGCTGATACATAACAAATAGAAAACCATTCGACTTGCTGGTGCTGCTATCTGTAAAGAAATATGTTAGTGTAACCTTTCCATGTAATCAGCTGTTCGATTAGTCTTCCTTGTGCTGTTATAACAAAAGACTCTAGATGGCACATGCCTAATCAGCTGATACATAACAAATAGAAAACCATTCGACTTGCTGGTGCTGCTATCTGTAAAGAAATATGTTAGTGTAACCTTTCCATATAATCAGCTGTTCGATTAGTCTTCCTTGTGCTTTTATAATGAAAGACTCTAGATGGCACATGCCTAATCAGCTGATACATAACAAATAGAAAACCATTCGACTTGCTGGTGCTGCTCTCTGTTAAAACATTTCTATTTGCGTTTCGTTTTGTTGACGGATCAAACACAAACTTCGAGAGCTTCGTCAACTGGACCCGGAACAGTTATAATTGCATAAACCATTGTTTGTTTCCAATTTGTTGTTGAAAACGTTTTAACAATAATTATATTTGTTTTCTACTCTGGTATTAACTCATTGGCAATTGCTTTCGGGACCATGTTTCTATCGATGTTGTTATGCTTAGTAGTTACTACTGAAAACAAACTGGTGTTACGCGGTTCGAAAGTCGACTTCTTGCGAAACCACAGCGATTGGATTTCAAGTCTAAAATAAAACAAATGACAATTTACATTTTGCACGTGTACCGGCCGCTTCTTGGAACACAGTTTATGGTAATTGAGTCGAAGCATCGCCAGGTTCCGAGAACAGAGATATTTCTAAGGCTCATGCAACGCTTTTAGCTTTCCTTTAGTTAGGAAGTATTATTCGGTATTGTTTAATGTTTGTTCTCAAAGATTCAATGCTTTATTACGTTTATGAGAAAAGAGTATGCAATGGAAATTACTACAGAACAAATCCGCATTGTTTGAAATGTAAAAATATTTGCCTGTACGACAGTAAAATGCTCAGGCGAAACACTCACACACGCGCGCTCGTGTCTATGCCTCGCATGTTTGCCTCTGCATGTCTGTCCCTCCTCCCTTCGTCTGTCGCTGTCTACCTATATATCTCTCTTTCATTCTCTCTATCGCTCTCATACATTCAATGAAACACATACATCTCTCTAAAGTTTCTCTACCTCTCTCTTTCTTATTCAGACATGCACACTTTGTCTGTCTGCCTGTCTCTCTTTCTCCTTCGTGTTTCCTCCCACTATATTCCTATTTATTTCTATTTCTCTCTCTCTCCCATTCCTTCTTCCTCTCTCGATATCTATCTATTTTTTATCCCTCTCTCTTCTTTCTCAAGGAAACAAATACATAAAAGGTTTTCTCTTTCTCTCTCTTACACACAAGCACACTGACATACACTCTCTGTCGGACTGCCTGTTTCTCCTCCCACTATCTATCTATCTATTTCTATTTCTCTCTGAGGTAAACTTCATATATATATATATATATATATATATATATATATATATACACACAGTATACAGTTGTATATATATATATATATATATATATATATATATATATATAATGTCGGTTTTATAGCCGCTGTCGTCACTGTCCGATTTCTAAACTTTGGCCCCATGTTTTCCTATTCCAACAATGTTCCACCGATAAGTTCCTTTCACTTATGAATTTATTGATGGTTTCTCCCCATATGTTTTCCCTTTCTTCTTCTCTTCGGTGGTGTCTATTCCTTAGCAACTCTCGATAATCTTCTCTCCGACACCCTCTTTACGTTTCCGTACCATTTCAGCTCTCTCGTTTGAATCTCCTCTACGACTGTCTCCTTCTTCTCTATCATGCTTTCGTTTGTCCTATATTCCCATCTAGAGATTTGACATTGATCTCCTAAGATTGTCCATTTCTATTGGGTTAATCCTGCTCCTGTCTGCTTGAGATACTACCCACGTGTCTGCCCCGTAAGTCAAGATACTCTTTACTATGATGTTCCCTATGGTGCATTCATTCGTTTCCCGTCCTCTTGTTATTTCTTCGTTCCACCATATTTCATCTTTTTACTGCTCTTCGTCCCTGCCCTACTCTATGTTTAATTTATACTTTTTTCCATATCATCCTTATTTCCACTCTTAGGTATTTGTGTTTGTCGCAGATTTTTATTTCTTATACCCCTTCCAACACTAGGATAATTTCCATGAGGTGACCAATGCACATTTATTTTGTCCTGTATGTATTGATTTGCAGGCCTCCTTTTCCATATACTTCTTTTATTTGTCATGTCATGTATTCCACTTCTTCATTTTCTTAAGCTATAATGCCTAGGTCATCCGAAAATTATAATGTACCTGTATTATGTGAGTTTATTTATACACCCCTAATGAATATTAATTTTAGTTTAAAAAAAAATTGTAAAGTTAATTTTCAAATTAAACTCATACGGTTTAACAATTTTGCACCGAGTAAGAGAATGACAGAATGAGAAAAAAAGACAGAGAGAGAGAGAGAGAGAGAGAGAGAGAGAGAGAGAGTACATGTAGACACACAAAAGAGAATGAGGGTATAAAAGCAAACTGTTTTCGATAAATTCGAAATGGCGCGTTATACTAAGCATTATGTTATCGATGGAACACATAAAACTGACAACGACCCTTCGTAAGATTAACGCGAGCAGAGTTTATGTTTATAAGCTACCGACACTCGTAACATTTCGTGTTACAGAAATATTTTACAACAGGCGTACTTTTTATACTAATTATTATATTAGATACATTCTTGGTAATTTGAACGATAGATTGACACACGATTTCACAAATACGTATAGTACAGCTCTAGATGAAACCAGTTTCTCTTGTCGATTTAATTAACTTCAACCTACACTAGCTATCGGATAAATGAAAAGGTCATCCTTTATTGGATTTAGTATACAAGAGGAGGTAGGCTCTTTACAGGGATACAGAATTGCGCCTTTACTTCGTTCAATGTAAAACCCATTTATCGTATTGGCATTGCGTCACTCAGATAAATTGGGGGAGTATTTACATACGTAATAGTAAAGGAGATTTGTATCTCAATTTATTCTTATCGGTAACGTTTTTATGATAAAAATTTTAACATTCAAAATCAAATTATTGTTTGATAACAAAATAATTATATATTACTTACAATCTTGCATTGGTAGTGTTTTTGCATATAAACTTATGTTCCATCTTCAAATCTTTTAATATTGTGTGTTGGAATCAAGAAGAATTATACTTCTGAATCGGGACTGGGCGGGGTGAGAGTGGTGGAAGGAGGCGGTGTTGTCAGATTTATCGCAACCTTAGTCAAAACAACCTACTCAGACTCAGTGTCTCTGTCCATCTCGCACACCGGCGATTATTCTAATTGTAGTGGCAGGGGTAGTAGCGTGTCCAATTTAGTTCTTTGCAGTGTGATTCTTTGTCCTTACCCCAATTTTCTGCTATAGTCGTGAGGGAAGATCGTAAGGGTGGTTCTGTCGCCCTTCTTTCCCCAACCTTATGCAGGGATTGAAAGCGGTTGTTTTGCTATTGGTTTATCTGTGGTACCACTGTCAGTGTCCATTGAGTGACTGATCAAGTCAGTGCCTTCTGACGTGATCCTATCCCGCCTTCCAGAAAAATGGCAACACTGGTATCACGTCACTGTGAAAGTCCGAACCACATTGGCACTTCCGTTACGGGTTCTAGTGCGTTATAGTGGGGGCTCCTGTCGGATCCAGGATGAGACTTTAACATGAAGCGCGCATCTTTGCGTCACAACTCCAAAAGTGCTGTTTAATCTACCTACACTATATATCATGACAGATGTAAAAAAAATATGTGTAAATAAATAGATCGCCATAACTTAGGAAGTGTAACATGAATGCGTATCAATTTTCCTTCCTCTATATTTCTATACGAACGCGATGATTTTTCTCCCTCTCTAAGCAAAACATGGTGACAGATAAAGGATAACAGCTGTATTTTATCTTCACTTGGAGGTTACTTAGATATTATGTTTAAATAATTTTGAAGAAATTTTCGTATTTGTTCAGTAATGTCATATTTGTATATTTGATTAACTGTATTTATAATGTGTGACGTCACAGAACAGTTGTTTTTATTGCTTGTAGGTTATGTCACTTTCTTTACAATTATTGAACACTAGCAATAAAGTATATTAATACTGAATATGTTAACAGTAAACATAGTTCTCTTGTATTGTGACTTTTTGTGACTTGAGCTATCAACAAGTAATGTAAAATTTTGTTTTTAAAGTCAATTCCTACTTAAATCATGAAAGAAAAATCTTATTTTACTTTCTATTTATTTTATAATTACAAATAATATAAATATGTATATACATATGCCAGAACAACAATATTAATGGCAAAATAGATAGAGAATGTCTTTGCAATTTTCCATTTTCCTTCCTATGTAAGGTGTTGGGTTATTATTTTTATTTGTTACTATTTTATAGGCTTTCTTTTATTCAGTTTTAATCATAGAACATTAATTAAAGACCTAGAGCATTATTTAAAGATAACAACTGTGGTTTATCTTCACTTGGAGGTTATTTAGATATTATGTTTAAATAATTTTGAAATGAGGTTTTCGTATTTGTCCGGAATATCGTGCCTGTTTGATTAAACTGTATTTATAATGGTGTGACGTCATTGAACAGCTGTTTTTATTACTTGTAGATTACGTCATTTTCTTTACACGTATTGAACATTAGCAAAGAGTTATATTTATATAATACGTTTACAGTAATTATACAGTAGTTCTTTATTGTACTGACTTTTAATGACTTGAACTGATAATTAAGTTGACTTACTGGGCCCTATTTAATGAACGTTTTACAGCTACATTTATGTCCCACTGTTATATTTTTTCATACTAGTACTGCATTTAGCTCTAAATATGCCTTTTATCAATTAGTTCCAAATTGGTAAAATATTATTATAATTCACTACATAATAAAATGTATATTTTGTTAAATACAG
Source organism: Prosapia bicincta (assembly GCA_036971475.1). Classification (NCBI taxonomy): domain Eukaryota; kingdom Metazoa; phylum Arthropoda; class Insecta; order Hemiptera; family Cercopidae; genus Prosapia; species Prosapia bicincta. The sequence goes on from JBAIZL010000010.1 coordinate 93,384,879, forward strand.
CTTTTCCAGTGACACACCTTGCCATTCAGAGCACAGAACAATAGAGCTCTCCGCGTCACTCGGATGGTGTAGAATTTCCAAAAACGTCGGAATTTATCGCCAGCTTGGCGACGGGCCAACGCCTAAATCATTGTGAAAGGTTTGTTTTGTTGCGGCCACACTGAGCCGCGGAGATGCAGACAGCCGTTGAGGTGGGCGGATGTAAACAAATTCTGGGAATTTTTATTGCGCCATAAACTTTGGTTTTATGACACTTTGGCGTTTTAGTGCGGCGTGGGACCTTTGGAAATTTGTTAACTCAATTACACGGGACGGGCCGACCTGTACGGGGAAGTGTAGGTTTCTTGGGTTATTTTAGTAATAAATTACGTTATTGGTGCGGGGCATTACAGGAACGTTCGATTATTCCCGGTCTAATGGGAGGACATTTAATCATCCCACCTCCTTCATTGCCCACGGTGGAACATAGAGCCTCTTGTACACAAAAATGTTCAAAACCTGTTAACATGACGGGCGTTCTAAATTATCATTAGTATTGTGTGATAAAATCCAAAACTATGTTTGAATAAAATGAGGATTCATTCAAGATTCCGGGTTTAATACACATATATAAGCAAAGCGCGATCCATTCGTTATGAAAGTGTCGGATTACATAGTTTGGGAAAGGATACTCATGCAAGGCCGTGGATCTTCCCTGACAGACAAGTGCAGGATGTTAGATCCATTAGGTAAATGGTAGGATGCAAAGAAATACAATAGCTTTCAGGCACCTGAATGTGATGGAAGATTGATGAATAAGAGAGAAACAAAAAAGATAAATACCCTAAGTCTAGGTTTTATAAAGGTATAGATCCAGGGAAGTTCTTTGGGTTTACTACACATTTACATGGAGGTCGAGATCCTCTGATTTAAAAAGACAAAAATGATTGTTGTTTTGGTCTGGCAAAGAAGATTCCAGAAGGAATTTAGATCTTCCTTGGTGGAAAACAGGGTATTTTTGAGAAATACGGGAGTGGGTAAGAAATAAAGAAATACTACGGTCTTCGGGCAGTCTAAGAGTGTAGCAACCCCAGGGGAATTAGAGAAAAAATATTTACAATGTAGCAGTCAGTTATATTGGGAGTTAGAAGTTTTCTATTAGGAGTAATATTATCTACTTCATTTCAAGCAAGTAAAAATTATAAAATCTTTGTCAGATGCTGAAATATTTTCTGAAGAGAAACTTCATTTAACGAATGTAATTGAAATTAGTTCTCAAAAAGTGACAGAAGTGCCTAATGCAGCGGCCAGAATGTCCGATGCAAAGAATCTGGGTAATTGTACAGAATACCAGAATCAAACCTAACCGGGTTAAATAATTGACTAAATTTATATATAAAAATTTTAAAACATTATAATAATAATAATATTAAAACTAGGGTAAATAATAGTAAAATGAAGAAAATTAGAAATAACTTTAGACTTAAAAAACATAAATTATAAGCAATAAGAAAAATTATCACTTCAAAGTGGATAGCCTAAATTATGTAAACAAAAAAAAGACGGTAATTGTGTAGTATAACAAACTAGGCCTAGATGCCGGCTATTAAAATAATTGTACTTAAAAATAATCAGGAATAAAGAATGTAAATTAAGATGTGAGGAAAGTAAATTAGGCCTAGCTAGGGAAAATAGTATTTATGTAAAAGTAAAGATTAAATGTTAAAGTGTAATAGCCTAAGAAATTAGGTTATAATAGAAGAAGTCATATTTGATTTCGGAAAAATCCGCTTAGGGCATTGATTATAAATCTTGTCACTACGAAACGAAAGCGCTACAGTCGAACTTTGGATTAAGAATGTTAAAAAGTTAATTAAATTAAATGAGAAGAAATAAAGTCAAATATGTTATTAAATAAAAGGTAAAAATGCAAAGGACACATCAGAATACAGAAACGCCTTTTATAAAAAGGGAAACTAATCTTAGTTCAGAATTTCCGAACAAACAAAGTCAATTGCCATGGCAACGGCTTTCTGATTGGTCAAAAGTTGAAAAATGGATACTGGGACGTGGGAAGTTTGAAATTGGAGAAGTGGGCCTCACAAAAGAACGCTATCCAAGATCAGAATGCATTAGGCTCTCAAAGCGAGCAGACGTGTTGTTGTACCATGCGATCAAGACAAGAAAAAATGAGCTAAAAACAGAGTAAAAAGTGCTACGATGTGATCAGGGGAAGGAAGATATATATGAGCAAGGGCTCATATATACCCAGAACAAAATTTCGACCACCAAAATGCAAAATTAAAGAAAATAAGAAGATTGACCGAAATTATGGAGAGACGCCTACCTACCAAGACCCTTGAAGCTGTAACAGGACCGACAGATGACAACATTAATGAAGATAAAAAGATTTCTACAGTACAAGGTTATATAATCAATTTAATTATTCTTTTTTAAATAACATTTTACTTCAAATTATATTAACTTAATTTCAAAATTAAATAAGATGGGAATAACCTAAGGGACTGATTAGTCAACTCTCTTAGGTTACCCAAATTTAAGTAATAAAGATTCAAAATTGACTTTCCATTCCCATCGCTGTGGGAATGTATGGATTAAGTATAAAGATGTATATCTTATATGGCTTTTTCTAAGTGAATTTCTAATGAATAACTTCCAAAGAAGTTAATTGTTCAAGGCCTAGCCTAAAGGCATTACATAGTAATATTAAGTGTTTGAAAAAGAATCAGATTTTAAAATATGTTAAATTTAACTCTACTAATCAAAATTATATACAAAATTAATTATGGTAACTTTGATAATTTAAATTATATGTAAAATTAATGATAATAAGAAAATTTAAAAACAGAAGGAGATAATAATGTTTAGTTAAATGGCAAGTTGTATGAAATTTTGAAAAAATAATTAGTCAAGAAAATCCTGTGAAATTAAATAAAAACAATAATAATTAATTTGAACCTTGGAACAAATAAATAAAAATGTATATTTTCCAATTAGCTGTGTTTTCATTCTAGATAAGATAAGTTCACTAGGTATCCAGGTATAGTCTTTAAATCACAAGTGTCTCTCAAAGATTCCACTACCCGAAAAGGAGCTTGAACAGGGCTTATCGGAGGCTAATTGGTTTTATCAAAAATTCAGGGGTTGGTTCCTCTGAGAGGTTTATTCCTTGAGGCACAGGTCTATGAAATTAGGTTCGTAGTCAATGGATAAACCATTACTTTCTTACTGACTTAGCAATTGAGGAAGAGAAATAAACAACGGCAAAGGTTATAAAAAAAAAGTAAGTCGGTGAGAAAAGTATGGCGCCCAACGTTTGAGGCTCGATGCTTACATTGTAACATCGGGTCAACATCAAATAGAGACAGATTTAAATCGACTAAGGAGCCTAGTGAAACAAAATTAATTAAATAGAATTCAATTAAAATTGTAAAAAATAATAGGAATCATAAAATGAAAACCAAAGAAGTTCTTTAAATTAAATAAGAGTTAATTATAATAAAAATGAAATTAAAAAGAACTTAGAATAAATAATAATAATTAAAAGGAAATAATTAAGTAAAATAAAATTCAGTAGGTGTCGGTAGGGCATAATATAAATAATAATGTTAGTTATTAATGAAAGTAAATAGAATACATAGGCGTTAGATAGACAAGGTCAAGGGAACACTGAACCGGATCACATCGAGCACAATTCTAAATGAATATTTAATTAAATACTCAGTATATAGTAAAAATATAGAAGTAGGAGAAGTTAGTAAGGGAATAAAAGGATAGTTAAATACGAGACTTTAAGATGGCGACAAGACAGAGAAAAGACACAGAACCATCTGAAATGATGGAGTTTTTTAAAAAAATGATGGAGGAACAAAAACAGGAGAGATTAAAAGAGATGGAGGAACAAAAACAGGAAAGATTAAAAGAGATGGAGGAACAAAAACAGGAAAGATTAAAAGAGATGGAAGAACAGAAACAAGGGAGAATAAAGGAACAAGAAGAATTAGTAAAAAAGATAGAGGAACAAAGAAAGAAAGAAAGAGAGGAGGAAAAAGTAGAAAGAAAGAAAGAAAGAGAGGAGGATAAACAAGAAAATAAGAATCTTTGGGAAATCATGAATAAGAGGATAGAGGAAATAAATGAAGGAATTACAAGAAAGAATGAGGAAATGGGAAATAAAATCCAAGAAACTATAGAAAAGATGTATAACTTAGAGGTAACAGTCAGTGAAAATAAACAGACTGTAGAAACAGTTAAGGGAGAAGTCAAAAAAGTAGAAAGAAGGGTACAAGTAGTTGAGAATAAGATAAAGAATATGGGAGAAGGGATAAATATAGCTACCTTGTTTAAATCAAGGATGTTTGAGATGGGTGATAATGGAGACAAAAGCAAGAAGGAATTCTACGGTAGGGAAGATGAAGACCCTATTGATTTCATTAAACACCTAGAAGGTATAATGTCCGAAATTGATCCTGACATGGAGGAAGGACAAAAAAGGAAAATAATGGAGAGACATCTTAAAGGACCAGCACAAGAATGGTGGTTGGCCATGAATATGGAGGAGGAAAATTATGATGAAGTTAAGGAGAGATTCTTTAGCCACTTTTGGGGATCTCATGCACAAGAGAGAATTCGAGGAAGAATCGAAAATGGAAAATATGAATACCATCGAGGCACAAACAACATGGTAAATTATTTCTTAAAAATGGTGAACACGGCGAGACACCTAACCCCGCCATACAATCAGGCGGAGTTAATTATGAAGATTATGAAGCATTATGGGAACAGAATGTATATAGGATGTTCCGGGATGGCGGCTACCGACATAGAGGAGGCGGTAAAATACATCCGAAGGAACATGGAGCAGGAGGCTACCAGGAACCGGACTCAGCCTAGGACTGAGGAACGGGAACCTGAAAGGAGAGGGTTTACACACCAAACGAGAAACCCCGGATACAAGGGAAATTGGAGGCAAGAGCCTTACCCGGTAGAAGGGAGAGGAAACTGGAGACAGGGGCCCTACCAAAGAGAGGGACCAAGAAATAGGCCGCAAAATCAGTGGCAACAACAAAGGCCAGAGTACAGGCCACAAAACCAAACGGAAGAAGGCCCACAGACAAAAGAAAAGAGACCACAAAATCCAGGGCCAAGTGGTCAATCAAAAAACTAAATGAGAGGATCCCTAATGGTAGGAAGGAAAAGAGGAGACAACCATTAGAGATCCAACAACAAACAAAATATAGGAAATATTACCCGGAGAAACAGGGAACAGTAAATAAAGGAAAGGCGGAAGACCTAAAGAACAAAAATAAAAAAACAATACAACAGGAAAATAACAATGAAGTACACCAAAATCAAGAGCGTAGAGTTGGTGGACTATCTCTTGATATTCGTGCTGAATTGTTAGAAGAGGACAAGGAGATTGGCGAAGGTAACCAGAAGAAAGAAACATGCCCTGTAATTGACTGTGAGGTAGAAGGGCACTCTATAGAGGTAGAGATTGACATGGGTGCAGACGTGTCAGTCATTCAAGAAAAGGCTTACAACAACCTCAAGTTGCATGGGCTTAAGTTCCTGGAACTACCCATCAACAATGTGGGAGTTGTAACAGCCATTAAGACTGCACAAATAAAGGTTAACCGGCAATGCTTAATTCCCTTAACAATTAAAGGCATAAAAGTGGACTGCATCTTCATAGTGGTCTCCAAACTTCGGTCGGAGATGATTATGGGGTGCAACACACTGTATGACCTAAAGGCACGGATAAACATGGATAGACGCTTTGTAACATTCGAAATAGAAGGGGAAATGGTGTACCAGGACTTTAAAAGTAAAATACAAAAGATAGAGGAAAATGAAGAAGTCCGAAAAATATGCAAGATAACCCAGGAGAAAGAAGATGCATCAACAATAGGGCATCAAAGCAAAAAGGAGGGGTTAATGCGACAGTGCGAGAAGCAGGGGCACTGCCGAATGAATGAAGGAGGAAATGGACAAGAAACAAGTAAAGGGGAAATCTTAAATATAACGAACGAATATCAAAGAAAAATAAAAAATGAAACAGAGGAAAAATTAAACAAAAACAAAAAATTAAAAAACAAAAATGAAAATATAATAAATAAGGAAATAAATTTAAGACCTGAGGGAGTCAAAACAGGAGATAAAGAAACAAAGGACATGGAAAGAAGAGCTGCAGCTGAGATTAAGAGCAAACCAAAATATAAACAAGGTAAGGCCGAAATAGTGCCAAAAAGGGGAAATAATGTGAGTGGAAAAATAATAAATAAGAAAATAAATATAAATAAAAGTATAAACGTCGCGTCGAAACAATTAAAAGGGGGGAACAACGAGGTTAAAATGAATAACCAACAAGTAGCTCGGAAGCCCATGACTAAGACTTTAGATTCTGGAGAGATAACCCAAAGGAAAGAAATTGAAATTAAAGAAAGAAAAAAGAAAAACCCATTTACTAGTTCAAGAGTTCGAAAGTCAATTAAAATGAGAGCCAATCCAAATACGAGAAGAACCTTCATTTCATTACAAGTCAAAAACAGAAAAATAAAAGGTAGATTTAAGGAGAATAAGGGAAAGTTAAGAAATTGGAAAAGGAGAAAGAAGAAAAAGAAAGATAAAGATGGACGGATGATAAGAAAATATTTGAGAATTAACCATTTAGGAATCGAAGAAGAAGAAACAGAAAATAAATGTATATTAGACAAAGAACAGCAAAATCAATTAAACCAGCTAATATTGGAATATGACGATATATTTAGCGAGATACCGGGAAGATCAAATCAATATAAGCATCAATTGAAAATAATAGAGAATAAAACTTTTGTACGAAGGAATTATCCAATTCCAATTAATTACCGTAAACAGGTCCAAGAAGAGATTGAAAGAATGCTCAGATATGACATCATCGAACGCTCAAGAACTCCTTACATCAACCCAATGGTGACAGTAATAAAACCAGACAAGACCATCCGTCTGTGCCTAGACGCTAGGAAGTTGAATGAGATAACTGTGCCGGATTATGAAAGTGCACCCACTATTGACGATATACTAAGGAAAGGTCGCAACAGGCGATATTTTTCAAAAATAGATTTAACGTCAAGTTTCTGGCAAATACCGTTGACTAATGAGTCCAAAAAATATACAGGATTTTTATTTAATAATAAAGTATATAATTTCAAAGTGGTACCTTTTGGACTCCAAAACTCCCTAGCGGCTCTAGTGAGAACGGTAGATATCACTTTGGGTAAGGAGTTAGAGGAAAATCTTTTAGTGTATGTCGATGATCTGTTGTGTCTATCTGAGACATTCGATGAGCACCTCAGTCACCTGAGGACAATTTTCACCAGATTCAGAGAGGGGAATTTAACCATCAACCCGAAGAAAACCTTGTTCTGTCAACAAGAGGTGAAGTTTTTAGGATATATCTTCAGACAAGAAGGGGTCACCACAGACCCAGAGAAGCTACAGGCAATACAGGATTTCCCAGAACCTAGAAACAAAAAACAACTACAATCGTTTCTAGGTTTTGTAAATTACTATGCACGATTTACAAAGAAACATGCTGAAGAGACTTCACCCTTGTTGAAATTACTAAAAAAAGATCAGCCCTGGATCTGGGATGAATACATGAGTAAAGCCTTCAATAGGGTAAAAGATTTGTTTACGGAATCAGTCACTCTGATGCATCCAATCGAAGGGCAACGTACGTTCCTACAGACAGATGCATGTGATAATGCAATCGCCAGTCAGATTTTCCAGAGAGATGGACAAGGGCAAATGCAAGTAATAGGGTTCGTTAGCCGAACATTTAAGAGTTGTGAGAAGGCATACACTATATGCGAGAAAGAATTATTGGCTATAGTGCATGGCTTGAAAAAATTTCGGCCATTAATAGTGGGAGCGCCACTAACTATCATAACGGATAATAAGGCATTGAAATTTATGAACACGTGCAATTTCACTAATTCACGAATCACTAGGTGGATATTGGCGATTCAAGAGTATCAACCAACAGTGATACATTGCCCAGGAAAGGAAAACATACCGTGCGACGTCGTGAGTCGGATGTATCAGAATGAGATGGATAATAAGGGAAACAGTCAGAACCGTCAGGTCATAAAAGTAGGACGGTTACAAATAGGATGTGAAGAAACACTAAAAGCAAAATTTCAAAACATAAAAAACTTACAAAGACAACAACCAGAATTAGAAAATTTTTTTGAAAACGTGACCAAATTTAAGAGATATTCTATACAAGAAGGGATATTGTGTAAAGAAGTCAAAAATAAAATAAAGATAGTAATCCCGGAATCAATAATAAACGAGGTAATTGAGAACATACATCAGATATATGCTCACATAGGGAGAAATAAAATAACGAATATAATGAGCCAGAGCATGTATATAAAGCAAATGAAGAAACGGATATTACAAGTGATAGAAAGATGTCAGATATGTCAGTACGCAAAACCGACAAATAGATACCTCCAAGGAAGCACGAAACCAATCGTCTCAAGAGGGCCAGGCGAAATGGTGGCGATAGACCATCTAGGGCCCTTACCAACCAGCGTTGGTGGGGTAAAACATATATTGGTAGTAATAGATAGCTTCTCGAAGTATGTTAAGTTACATGCAGTACGAAGTACCACAACAAGGAGCTCAAAGTTGAAGTTACTGCATTATTTTCAAGCAGTAGGGAAACCAAGCAAGATCCTTACCGATTTTGGAACTGCATTTACATCACGGCAATGGCGTACTTGGATCAGGTGTGAAGGAATCCAACACATATTGAGCCCAGTACGGCACCCGCAGGTGAATTTAGCAGAAAGAGTAAATAGAGAACTGAGAAGGATATTGCGGACCTACTGCTATGATAACCAATCGCATTGGCGGAAGTACCTGTCATACATAGAAGGAGTAATCAATGCTTTACCGCATGAAGCTACTGAATACACTCCAGATCAGATTCAGTTCGGGGTTGATCCGGAATATGGGTGGCAGGGATTTGTACCAGACGTTTGTAAAAATGTAGTAACGGAAACACAACAGCAGCGTGTGCAGAAGGCATACGACAGAATGAGAAGGACAGGAGAGCTCAGGGCTGAGAAATTAAATAGAAAGATGAAGCAGACGGAATTGAAATGTGGGGACAAAGTACTGGTAACAAGGGTAAATAGATCTAACTTGAGCCGTCAAGAAACCGAGAAGATGCTATTAATTTACCAGGGTCCATATGTAGTGGCTAGACGATTGGGGGCAAAAACTTATGAAATAGCAAACTTGGAAACAGGGAAAATAAGGGGGATCTATGACATCAAAGACATAAAGATATTTAAAGAATAAAGGATAATAAGGCAAGGTAAATAAAAAAATGATCCATCAGTGACTTAGGGAGTAACGGTTAAGTAATAAAAATAAAAATGTAAAATAAATCTAAGTAGTAGATTAAAGCAGTAACATAATCCAAATACATAGGACAAATAATATAAAATCAGTATTAAATGTGAAAGAAAAAGCCATATGTTAAATGAACGGGATTCATTGAATTTATTAAAGTAAAGGTTGTGTTAAACAACAATGAATGTGTAAAATAAGGATTACAATATACAATATTGTATAGTTAATATAAACTTGAAATAAGATTAAATAAAAAAGAATGTGACTAAGGACAGGAGTAATAAATGAGTAAATAGCATGTGAAGTGACTAATGTGACAATGATATATATGACTGAAAGGGACAGGATAGTAAATTGTGAACTTTAGTAAAATTAATTAAGTTATGAAGATGAATAGGAATAGTAGATTAATGAAAGGAATATGAAAATTTTAATATAAACTAGTATAAGTGTTAATGTTAATTTTCACAAATATGTTATTAATTATGTTTATCTGTTTCAAGGGAGAGAAGAACCAAAATTTTCATATATTTAAAAAGGGGGGAATTTTGCAGCGGCCAGAATGTCCGATGCAAAGAATCTGGGTAATTGTACAGAATACCAGAATCAAACCTAACCGGGTTAAATAATTGACTAAATTTATATATAAAAATTTTAAAACATTATAATAATAATAATATTAAAACTAGGGTAAATAATAGTAAAATGAAGAAAATTAGAAATAACTTTAGACTTAAAAAACATAAATTATAAGCAATAAGAAAAATTATCACTTCAAAGTGGATAGCCTAAATTATGTAAACAAAAAAAAGACGGTAATTGTGTAGTATAACAAACTAGGCCTAGATGCCGGCTATTAAAATAATTGTACTTAAAAATAATCAGGAATAAAGAATGTAAATTAAGATGTGAGGAAAGTAAATTAGGCCTAGCTAGGGAAAATAGTATTTATGTAAAAGTAAAGATTAAATGTTAAAGTGTAATAGCCTAAGAAATTAGGTTATAATAGAAGAAGTCATATTTGATTTCGGAAAAATCCGCTTAGGGCATTGATTATAAATCTTGTCACTACGAAACGAAAGCGCTACAGTCGAACTTTGGATTAAGAATGTTAAAAAGTTAATTAAATTAAATGAGAAGAAATAAAGTCAAATATGTTATTAAATAAAAGGTAAAAATGCAAAGGACACATCAGAATACAGAAACGCCTTTTATAAAAAGGGAAACTAATCTTAGTTCAGAATTTCCGAACAAACAAAGTCAATTGCCATGGCAACGGCTTTCTGATTGGTCAAAAGTTGAAAAATGGATACTGGGACGTGGGAAGTTTGAAATTGGAGAAGTGGGCCTCACAAAAGAACGCTATCCAAGATCAGAATGCATTAGGCTCTCAAAGCGAGCAGACGTGTTGTTGTACCATGCGATCAAGACAAGAAAAAATGTGCTAAAAACAGAGTAAAAAGTGCTACGATGTGATCAGGGGAAGGAAGATATATATGAGCAAGGGCTCATATATACCCAGAACAAAATTTCGACCACCAAAATGCAAAATTAAAGAAAATAAGAAGATTGACCGAAATTATGGAGAGACGCCTACCTACCAAGACCCTTGAAGCTGTAACAGGACCGACAGATGACAACATTAATGAAGATAAAAAGATTTCTACAGTACAAGGTTATATAATCAATTTAATTATTCTTTTTTAAATAACATTTTACTTCAAATTATATTAACTTAATTTCAAAATTAAATAAGATGGGAATAACCTAAGGGACTGATTAGTCAACTCTCTTAGGTTACCCAAATTTAAGTAATAAAGATTCAAAATTGACTTTCCATTCCCATCGCTGTGGGAATGTATGGATTAAGTATAAAGATGTATATCTTATATGGCTTTTTCTAAGTGAATTTCTAATGAATAACTTCCAAAGAAGTTAATTGTTCAAGGCCTAGCCTAAAGGCATTACATAGTAATATTAAGTGTTTGAAAAAGAATCAGATTTTAAAATATGTTAAATTTAACTCTACTAATCAAAATTATATACAAAATTAATTATGGTAACTTTGATAATTTAAATTATATGTAAAATTAATGATAATAAGAAAATTTAAAAACAGAAGGAGATAATAATGTTTAGTTAAATGGCAAGTTGTATGAAATTTTGAAAAAATAATTAGTCAAGAAAATCCTGTGAAATTAAATAAAAACAATAATAATTAATTTGAACCTTGGAACAAATAAATAAAAATGTATATTTTCCAATTAGCTGTGTTTTCATTCTAGATAAGATAAGTTCACTAGGTATCCAGGTATAGTCTTTAAATCACAAGTGTCTCTCAAAGATTCCACTACCCGAAAAGGAGCTTGAACAGGGCTTATCGGAGGCTAATTGGTTTTATCAAAAATTCAGGGGTTGGTTCCTCTGAGAGGTTTATTCCTTGAGGCACAGGTCTATGAAATTAGGTTCGTAGTCAATGGATAAACCATTACTTTCTTACTGACTTAGCAATTGAGGAAGAGAAATAAACAACGGCAAAGGTTATAAAAAAAAGTAAGTCGGTAAGACTAAGCAGTTTTCATTTTAAACACTGGAATAAAAATAAATTACTCATCAACAATATAATATTAAATTAACTGTTGTAAAATGTATTAAAATAATATACAATAAATAAAATAACATAACTTACGTGTCTTACAACATAACCTATAACTCAGTATACTATCAGCTGTTCTAGGTTATTAATTAATTTAAGCTATCTACAAGAGATGCGTTAAAGCGTGAAACAAACTCAGAGATTTATCCGTGAACAATTGTTCTGTTCATGCGGGTCTAGGAAAGTATTCACTTTGGAAAGAGAAGGGTTTTAACGCTAGCATTAATAAAGCTAAAAATTGTGAAAGCACATTAGGAAAGAGAAGGGTTTTAATACTAGCATTAATAAAGCTATAAATTGTGAAAGCACATTAGGAAAGAGAAGGGTTTTAATACTAGCATTAATAAAGCTATAAATTGTGAAAGCACATTAGGAAAGAGAAGGGTTTTAATACTAGCATTAATAAAGCTATAAATTGTGAAAGCACATTAGGAAAGAGAAGGGTTTTAATACTAGCATTAATAAAGCTATAAATTGTGAAAGCACAATAGGAAAGAGAAGGGTTTTAACGCTAGCATTAATAAAGCTATAAATTGTGAAAGCACATTAGGAAAGAGAAGGGTTTTAATACTAGCATTAATAAAGCTATAAATTGTGAAAGCACATTAGGAAAGAGAAGGGTTTTAACGCTAGCATTAATAAAGCTATAAATTGTGAAAGCACATTAGGAAAGAGAAGGGTTTTAACGCTAGCATTAATAAAGCTATAAATTGTGTAAGCACATTAGGTTGGTGGATTTTATACGCGAGGCGTGATACCCTGGTTAAGTCGAGAAAAATTGAGTTGATTTACATAATTAGATAGATTTAAGAACGTGAATCTTTTCTGATTGGCAATTGGGTGACGTTTGAAAAATAAGATACATAGTGGGACAAAAGAAGCCACTATAGTCTTCTAAAAACCTATCTATTTTGAAGGAAGGGCAATGAATAAAGAAAAAGACAAACAATTCGAAAATTACTTGGAACGAAAACTTCGAGGTTAATTCACATTTATATTCAAGATGTAAGTAACTTTTCAAGAAATAACAAATCTCAAACTTGAAATATTAGGCCTACGTAAAGAAAACTCCTGCACATACTAGCAACGTCGACCCTCACTCAAGTTCTTCCAAGACCTGTAAACCAGTGATTGGAAGTGATTTCCAAAGCTGTGATTTAGTCACTGTTATTCGAAAATAACAATTCGACCTGTTACGTAGCGAGATGAAGTAGCAGGTTCTCGTCTAAATAAACTGTGATTGTGATTCTCAGAGTATTTTTCTCACTCGCTGTGACTGTGACTAATGACGGCCACTCATGGTGTTTTAGTGTGATCGTGATCGCAAAAGCAAGTTTTGAAACAATTTTGATTGCAGCTGTTCGTTATTCATTTATAAAAAATTTGTTTCGTTTAAGCCGATTATTTTTAGACGTTATTTTTAGCATATATTACATACCGTCCTTGCCTGAAAGTGAAATTTCTAGAGTGAACGAAAGAAACAGCGAACTTTCTTTACGTAAATGTCTAATTCCATTATCTACAAGTGTTTTGTTTTACCTATAATTGTTATTGAATTTCGCACATGTGTGCGTGCACACACACACACACAACTATTAATTAATATAAAAGAATCACATTACCAGGGTCAATTCACTAACCTCAATAACTAATAGCAACTAACAATTACAGTTAAAAATCACAGTTATTTCAAAAAGTAGCAATCACAGTTTGACATGTTATTGTGAAATCACTGTTAGTCAGATCACTGCTATAAACGTTTCTGTTGACGAAACCTTAGAACATACCACTAATACCACTGAACACATATGAATGTGTCGAACAGTTCATATGGCGAAAATTCAGACCAAAAGAGCATGTATAAACGTTAACTTCAGCAGCCCAACGCTAGACAGCGCTGCTTGTCGTTTTACGGTGAGGGAGTGAGCAACAAATATAAAGAAGAAAAATAAAAGACTGAACACTAATGACCCGGAGCACAACTTCCAGCCATTGATATATAGCCAGTGTTTGTACTTATTTAACTTAAGGTCCAGAAACCTTGTCCTTGTTTATTCTTGTAATCTACTGTTAGCAACCATTGGTGAGACTTTCACTTATATTTAAAAATGCACGAGTTTTATTTAAGTCTGCAAATCTCAGATATAACATGATATATTGTAAAAGAACCTAACTTAAACATCCGACTGAAGTTATGGTCTCTAAGTACAGGCTAGTACTGCTGAAAATATAAATTAGTATCAAACCTTGCATACTTATGTAGCTTATATTCTACTTGAATATCGCTTATTTCCTTAAAGCTAAACCGGAAGGGAATTAAGTAAGTGCAGAGAGTACTGGAGAAAATAAAACAATAATTTCATTGGATCAATGTATTTAGGTCGACTAGTACTTCTAAATAATACTCCAAAAGAGTAGTACATTTCTCTGCCAGCTAGGCTACCCTTTATTGTACAAGTACAGTTAATTTTAAATTATTTAAACTTTATCGTTTCACAGTTATATTCCTTTATCAAATAATCAGCTTGCTTTAAATACTTCCTTTTTATTTTAAACTTTCCATTAATTGATGCCATAGTTCCAAGCTTCGCTGCAGGCGCCACCGTCGCTCCGCTGACCCGTGTTGGCTTCGAAGAATGTATTGAATAGATGAGATTAATTATATTGCAAACTCCTTCCGCCTGATCAAGCAGTAATGCAATTCATGCAGGTTTAATTGAATTGGCCTATCAGCCCAGCAAGCTCCAACCAACCCTTGTTACACGCTATTGATATTATATATGTTTATTGAGTAAACGCAATTATCTATTTATAAAAGTTAATATTAAAACATAAATTAACTACCAACACACACAAACTTTATTTTATTGTTTGATGTCAGTGTTATAAATTAGTTTTTCTAAACTAAATAAATATTAATAAATTTAAGTGTATGTTTCACCTGTATTTATACTTCATTACGTACAAAGTAGTGAATTTAGGGTTGGAAAATAATGTCGTCGTCTCTCCCTTCCCTTTGAAACTCGAGAACGTTTATGATTTCCTGGAGAGGCCCAGGTGCTTCTGTGCAAATTCAACTTCTTTAAAAGGTGCCCTTCCGCTTCCTACCTTCCACTATTCCTACATACTTTCGACGTGTTTATAAGATGCCCTTCCACTTCCTACCTTCCACTGATCCTACACACCTTCGACATGTTTGTAATTTGCGCTTCCTAGCTTCCGCTTCCTACCTTCCACTGATCCTACACACCTTCGACATGTTTGTAATTTGCGCATCTTAGCTTCCGCTTCCTACCTTCCACTGATCCTACACACCTTCGACATGTTTGTAATTTGCGCTTCCTAGCTTCTGCTTCCTACCTTCCACTGATACTACACACCTTCGACATGTTTGTAATTTGCGCATCTTAGCTACCGCTTCCTACCTTCCACTAATCCTACACACCTTCGCATTGTTTGTAAGGCGGCCTTCCGCTTCTTACTTTCCACTGATCATACACACCTTCGACATGTTTGTCATTTGCGCTTCCTAGCTTCCGCTTCTTACCTTCCACTGATCCTACACACCTTCGACATGTTTGTAATTTGCGCATCTTAGCTTCCGCTTCCTACCTTCCACTGATCCTACACACCTTCGACATGTTTGTAATTTGCGCATCTTAGCTTCCGCTTCCTACCTTCCACTGATCCTACACACCTTCGACATGTTTGTAATTTGCGCTTCCTAGCTTCCGCTTCCTACCTTCCACTGATCCTACACACCTTCGCATTGTTTGTAAGGCGGCCTTCCGCTTCCTACCTTCCACTGATCCTACACACCTTCGACATGTTTGTAATTTGCGCATCTTAGCTTCCGCTTCTTACCTTCCACTGATCCTACACACCTTCGACATGTTTGTAATTTGCGCTTCCTAGCTTCTGCTTCCTACCTTCCACTGATACTACACACCTTCGACATGTTTGTAAGGTGCCCTTCCGCTTCTTACCTTCCACTGATCCTACACACCTTCGACATGTTTGTAATTTGCGCTTCCTAGCTTCTGCTTCCTACCTTCCACTGATACTACACACCTTCGACATGTTTGTAAGGTGCCCTTCCGCTTCTTACCTTCCACTGATCCTACACACCTTCGACATGTTTGTAAGGCGCCCTTCCGCTTCTTAGCTTCCGCTTCCTACCTTCCACTAATCCTACACACCTTTGACGTGTTTGTAAGGTGCCCTTCCGCCTCCTACCTTCCACTAATCCTACACACCTTCGACATGTTTGTAATTTGCGCTTCCTAGCTTCCGCTTCCTACTTTCCACTAATCCTACACACCTTCGACATGTTTGTAATTTGCGCTTCCTAGCTTCCGCTTCCTACCTTCCACTATTCCTACACACCTTCGACGTGTTTATAAGATGCCCTTCCGCTTCCTACCTTCCACTGATCCTACACACCTTCGACATGTTTGTAATTTGCGCTTCCTAGCTTCCGCTTCCTACCTTCCACTGATCCTACACACCTTCGACATGTTTGTAATTTGCGCTTCCTAGCTTCCGCTTCCTACCTTCCACTAATCCTACACACCTTCGACATGTTTGTAATTTGCGCTTCCTAGCTTCCGCTTCTTACCTTCCACTGATCCTACACACCTTCGACATGTTTGTAATTTGCGCATCTTAGCTTCCGCTTCCTACCTTCCACTGATCCTACACACCTTCGACATGTTTGTAATTTGCGCTTCCTAGCTTCTGCTTCCTACCTTCCACTGATACCACACACCTTTGACATGTTTGTAAGGTGCCCTTCCGCTTCTTACCTTCCACTGATCCTACACACCTTCGACATGTTTGTAAGGCGCCCTTCCGCTTCTTAGCTTCCGCTTCCTACCTTCCACTAATCCTACACACCTTCGACATGTTTGTAAGGTGCCCTTCCGCCTCCTACCTTCCACTAATCCTACACACCTTCGACATGTTTGTAATTTGCGCTTCCTAGCTTCCGCTTCCTACTTTCCACTAATCCTACACACCTTCGACATGTTTGTAAGGTGCCCTTCCAAGCTTCCGCTTCCTACTTTCCACTATTCCTACACATCTTCGACATGTTTGTAAGGCGCCCTTCCTAGCTTCCGCTTCCTACTTTCCACTATTCCTACACACTTTCGATATGTTTGTAAGGCGCCTTTCCGCTTCCTACCTTCCACTATTCCTACACACCTTCGATATGTTTGTAAGGCGCCTTTCCGCTTCCTACCCTCCACTAATCCTACACACCTTCGACGTGTTTGTAAGGTGCCGATCCGCCTCCTACCTTCCACTATTCCTACACACCTTCGATATGTTTGTAAGGCGCCTTTCCGCTTCCTACCTTCCACTAATCCTACACACCTTCGACGTGTTTGTAAGGTGCCGATCCGCCTCCTACCTTCCACTATTCCTACACACCTTCGACATGTTTGAAAAGTGCCCTTCCGCTTCCTACTTTCCACTATTCCTACACAACTTCGACATGTTTGTCAGTGTTATCACTAGATAACACTTCGTCATAGCGAACTAACGAAGTTGTCGCCAAAGTTTTCCAGAAGAGAAACGTCTCATGAAAACGTTTAGGTAAGTTATAAGTTACCGAGTTCAAGTGTTTCAATTCGAGCTGACAGAATTAAATACACGTGAATTGGTTCTACCGTTACTCAAAGTTAACGCATAGCCTCCCATCGACGAAACTATCTCGCCCCTACAACACGAGTTTAGCGGTCATACGGACGACGGTTTCCCGTCATAGATTTTCGTCATTGTTTGTAGAAACTATGTCGGTTTTTGTTGAATGATTAGTTTGCTTGACCCTTGTTAGTATTTTAGCGTCTCCATGCTTCAAATAAGCACGTGCAACACATGCTCGTGTCTAAACATTTGTTTTTTAGCGCAAGACAATTGAGTTGTCGTGATCACTTGACACTGACGAATTAACTCGTACTGCTAGATCAAGTAATATAATCCGCAACGAGTTAACTCACTGCTTACAACCCTGTCCAGTGTTATTGAGACCCTTCGTAGGTATAAATAAAAGCTGTAAATGGTTATCTTCGAGAAAACTTTGTGAGAGGTTTGAATCAATTCTGCTTTATTCACAACTAGTTGTAAATTGGTAAAATGTATAATTGAAAACTGAACAATAATTCTGATTAAACAGTAAACGAAATGAAACAGGACGTTAGGTCTTATGGCTGCATGTGACTGTTTTATTTGCCTAGAAAACTTAACCTCTAATACAAATTATAATAATTATAATTATCGTATTAACATGAAATGAACTAAAACTGTAAAATGAAGCGCAGTATTGAACTCTAATAAAAGACCGTTTGAATTTATACTCTTGTTATTTTTCAATTCCTTCTATACCTCACACTCTCCTGATATATATCTTGTACAATTCCTTCTATACCTCACACTCTCCTGATATATATCTTGTACAATTCCTTCTATACCTCACACTCTCCTGATATATATCTTGTACAATTCCTTCTAGACCTCACACTCTCCTGATATATATCTTGTACAATTCCTTCTATACCTCACACTCTCCTGATATATATCTTGTACAATTCCTTCTATTACCTCACACTCTCCTGATATATATCTTGTACAATTCCTTCTATACCTAACACTCTCCTGATATATATCTTGTACAATTCCTTCTATACCTAACACTCTCCTGATATATATCTTGTACAATTCCTTCTATACCTCACACTCTCCTGATATATATCTTGTACAATTCCTTCTATACCTAACACTCTCCTGATATATATCTTGTACAATTCCTTCTATTACCTCACACTCTCCTGATATATATCTTGTACAATTCCTTCTATACCTAACACTCTTCTGATATATATCTTGTACAATTCCTTCTATTACCTCACACTCTCCTGATATATATCTTGTACAATTCCTTCTATACCTAACACTCTCCTGATATATATCTTGTACAATTCCTTCTATTACCTCACACTCTCCTGATATATATCTTGTACAATTTCTTCTATACCTAACACTCTCCTGATATATATCTTGTACAATTCCTTCTATACCTCACACTCTCCTGATATATATCTTGTACAATTCCTTCTATTACCTCAAACTCTCCTGATATATATCTTGTACAATTCCTTCTATAACTCACACTCTCCTGATATATATCTTGTACAATTCCTTCTATAACTCACACTCTCCTGATATATATCTTGTACAATTCCTTCTATAACTCACACTCTCCTGATATATATCTTGTACAATTCCTTCTATACCTCACACTCTCCTGATATATATCTTGTACAATTCCTTCTATAACTCACACTCTCCTGATATATATCTTGTACAATTCCTTCTATAACTCACACTCTCCTGATATATATCTTGTACAATTCCTTCTATAACTCACACTCTCCTGATATATATCTTGTACAATTCCTTCTATAACTCACACTCTCCTGATATATATCTTGTACAATTCCTTCTATAACTCACACTCTCCTGATATATATCTTGTACAATTCCTTCTATAACTCACACTCTCCTGATATATATCTTGTACAATTCCTTCTATAACTCACACTCTCCTGATATATATCTTGTACAATTCCTTCTATACCTCACACTCTCCTGATATATATCTTGTACAATTCCTTCTATAACTCACACTCTCCTGATATATATCTTGTACAATTCCTTCTATAACTCACACTCTCCTGATATATATCTTGTACAATTCCTTCTATAACTCACACTCTCCTGATATATATCTTGTACAAATTTTTAATTACGTTTTTATCTATCCCATTAAGTTCATATTCACTTATTTACACTTGTATGGGATGATAATTGATGTTAATACAGTTTTTTCAATGTTTATTCAATAAATAATTTATAAAATTTAAGGGTATAAGTCTGATTTGAACTAAGTATCGTCATGTTTGAAGTGTAGCGCGTTCGAACTATGCCAAATTTCCCATAGCTGTAAATGTATATAATTCAAAGATGAAAATTAATTTTTTTTTTGCCAACATATGGTGTCGTCGAAACCACCATTGCATAACCTTAAATTGTTGTCATGGTTAGCACACAATATCGTAAAAAATCTATAGGATTAAAAACGAATGATATAATCAACGGTATCGAATCTTGCTTCACAAACGGAAAACGCGAAAGGAAAGCGAAAAAAACTAGGAAACGACGAAAAAATCGTACAAATAGTAACAAACAAAAATAATAATCTAACACCATACATAGAAGGAGAAATTGAATATTTCAAGGAGATTCGCATTTATTTTGCTTCCAAATATTATTATTCTGACATATGTATATAAGAAACTAAAATAATATTTTTTTGTTGACGTAAGTACGAATTGAAGTAGGACTTACTAAAAATTTGTTTATAACTTGTTTATTAGTAAATCTAATCTAAGAAATACAAAATACGTTTGTAACGCAATAACTGCCACTTTTTACAACATCCAATAGGGTACCACTGTTCCCAATTAATCTATTTAACCGTAACTTAATTAGATCTTCAGCGGTTTATATAGAAAGGAATGACAACAATGACTAGTTAAACCATAAACTAAACATTTCAATACCTAACGTTAGTTTAATAAATCCAATCTATGAGTAATATAAGCCTATATTTACAAAACGACTACATAGCGTGTAAAATTAGAGGAGGGGGTCTGTTATCCAGGTCATCCTAACCTAACGCGTCATCTAATTTAATTCGGCAACCAATAAAACCAGTTTTTCACTAATTCGACACGCTCTCTGCTAATCAATCTTTGTAACAGGGGAACCGGTTGAGCAAATGCCTATCTGTGGCTTACCCGACCTTGCAATATTTCTAGTAATTAACAGTTGGTAGTTAAAGGCCGGTGATCATTTTTTGGTTTGGGTTACCTTCGGAATGTATATGTATTGTGTTGTTCAAACATACAGGCGCCAGGTGACATGTTCTCACAACGCTAAATGGAGTTGTAAACCGTTAAATGTCAATATAACATATTTGTGTATGCGAACAATGAGCACAAGCGAAAAGGACTTTAATTTGGCGAACACGCATCTTAAATACAATGGTAATCAATTCTCTAAAGCAGTTTTTTCTTTTAAATTTTGTTTAATGCACACTTACACGTATTTATTCCAAATATTGTCACTTTCGCAGTCAGTGAGGCCGTGAAGCCAAATACAAATACTACATATTTCATAACAAGAGTAGTTTTTCACTAAGAAATGCGCAAAGCTTTCCACCAACCTTCATTGTCAGGATAATCAGGCGAAGAGATTTGCATGGTAGAGGTTAAAACTATTCTTTTAATAAATAGTTTATAATTGTAAATATAGAAAAAGAAAATTGTTTGAAAAATATTTTATTCTGTACAATCACACGCTCACACGCGCGCGCACGTATTCGTGCATACATACACACACACACACACACACACACACACACACACACACACACACACACACACACACACACACACACACACACACACACCACACGCACGCCTAGACACACACACACACACACACACACACACACACACACACACACACACCACACGCACGCCAAGACACACACACACACACCACACGCACGCCAAGACACACACACACGAACACAAGCACTAACGCGCCAAGACACACACACAAACTAAACACACAAATCCACAAACACACACACACACACACACACACACACACACACACACCAACTCCGATAATAGATTTAAACACGTAATGGTTTGCTTACTCATGGAGTACACATAAAAATGTATGTAAATGTATTATACAAATATTTATAAAGAACATTTTATAAAGAACGCGCCAAGACAGACACACACACAAACTAAACACACAAATCCACAAACACACACACACACACACACACGCACTAACGCGCCAAGACACACACACACAAACTAAACACACAAATCCACAAGCACACACAAACACATACACACACACACACACACACACACACACACACACACACACACCAACTTCGATAATAGATTTAAAGACGTAAAGGTTTGCTTACTCATGGAGTACACATAAAAATGTATGTAAATGTATTATACAAATATTTATAAAGAACAATTTTTTCCGAAAGCAAAGCTACTTATAGAAAATTTGCTACCGATGTCTGACTGAAAATGTGTACTTTAATATTTTAAGTGCACGTCTTGAATAAGTTGATGTGAAAGGTTCGTTGGCTTGCACAAAGTGTCTCCGTGACGTCCTTGCTTCAGGTTCTTTGATGACGCTCGCCTACACATAATGACGAAATTTAATTAGCTGACGTCTACACAGACAGTTTTTGAAGGTAGAGATGCGTTATAGGTGGGATTTAGCTATGGGTAGCCATCTAACCGGATAACAGCCTTATATGCAATATTAGTCTCCTGATGGAGTTTTATTACCTGGAATAGCGCCAATACGCTACCGGACTTTGCTTGGTGCTCCGAAGAGTAGGCAGAGAAAGTGTTTGGTTAGCAGAGGTATGCTGAGCGTTCTTTCTTTATAGCTGGTCTTACGTTTGCTCAGAAAACTGTATGCACACAGTTTTATTCAATTCCTTTTATTACCTTGGCTAGGGCGAGACGCTATGGCTCCGTGTGAAATGCTGTCAATTAGTTCACACTCTCCCTATATATTTCTATTTATATATCTTGTACAAGTGTTCAATTGTTAATAAAATACTTTTTATTCATCCACTCAAGTTCAAATACATTTTTGTAAAACTTTTAGTGGATGACAATTCATGTCAATATAGTTTTCTCAAATACTATTATTAATTATATTTAATAATAACATTATTTGTATATTAAAAAAAAGCTTTTCACAAAAGTTATACTATATATTTGTACGTCCTATTGGCTTTAAATAAGTGATAACATATGATATCACAAAACATCTGATTTTATATTATAGGTTATGCGGTAGAACAGCTGATTTAACGCATAGGTTATGTTACTTTATTTATATTAGTTGTAGTTATTTAATAAAAAGTATCTAAAATAAACCTTTTTTTGTTGACCTAAGAAGGGAATTGACTTAAATTTTTGTTGCTGTTTATATCAATTGCTAAGAATGAAGAAATTTTAAATCTTCAAGTACTGATTCGTTACATTATCATAACAGAAAAAAACATATGATGGAATTAGAACTTTAAAACATTTGAAGGTTAGTATCATATCTCCTTCTAACATCTAACCGTAATTTATTGTAAAAGTTTCGTCTATCTATGTATTTATTCGATACACATTCCAGCAGTACGGAATCAGCTGTTATACACAGAAGTCAGCTGTGCTTCACGTAAACCACGGATGATGCAAGGAGCGCATTTCGTGAGGCTTTCACTTGGCAAAATGTTGCGCAATCTTGCTTTACTTCGCAAACGTTCTAACCTACTTGTATTGAAAATGAACAAGTCGAACAAAAATCAGCGAATGACAGCTTTATGCAAATGTAGTGTTAAATAACGCTAAGAAGGACAACACAAGTCCCGTGTTCTCTCGTGAAACGTGTCAGAGTTTTAATAAAGTACAATAAAGTTAAAGGGAATGTGGAATATAACTAGTCTCAGGCAATATTGATGTACTGTTGGGCTCTATTCGGAGTTGTTTAAGCGATTTCAGAATTGAGAACGTAATTAGTAGGGGGAGAGATGCAAAGGTCATAAAACTGAATCTACTCACTGCATTAACCGATGCAATTAGGTTGGCTTAGTTACGTTACACCTTGAAGTGGTAGCTAGGACAACAATGAAAAAGGGATGCATTTCGACGTCATTTAGTTGAAATATTTTCTTAATGACGTTGCTAAAGTATTTTAAAACTAATAAATTATGACAATTCTGTTTATCTGCTGAATTCAAATATGACTCAGTTAAATAACCGTCGCTAAAAGAGACAAACACGAACAATGACGAAAAGCAAAAGTGAAAATTTTTTCATAAAATTAAAAAGGTATTTGTACATAAACAGATGGAAAATAGCTAGTGCGGCACATTGTCAGCATGCTGTTACACCTCATTGTTGGTCTAACTCAGTTTTACAAAAGTTTATAGAATCATAGCATTAAGAAACGTGGCAACACTGTTAAGCAAAAACAGTGACAAGCCTCCCAGCTCCTTTTGCGAACTTGATCGATAAAATATTTCAGTAATTTTGACTCTTTACTACAGACTTTAACGCTACTTTGTTAAATGAACAATAACGAGCGAGCAGAATGGAAGACCACAAGGAAAACCCAAAGGGTAGAACAAGGTTTAGTACTAGTGATGCAAAAACAAGAATTAATGATTTAAAATGGATTTAGATACAAAATTAAGAGCACTAGACGAAACTCACAGTGAATTTCTTACTTAATACCTTCAATCTCATTGGTGTAGATTTGCAAATATAGTCTAATCTGCTTGACTGTGTTGGACTGTTGACTTGTTAAAAGAATACAGTTTAGGACAGTAGTCCCTCGTTATTCGTGGGGGGGGGGGTTACGTTCTACTTAAAAAATGTAAACATTAATTGCAGCTGTACTGTACAAGTATGGTATATTTACTTACAACCTATAATTACATACGTATTTTTATTGTTTATTTACGTTTTCCTTCAGTTCCAACTAATCACTTCCACAAGTAGATGCGACGTTTCCAAAATTAGCACACTCGACAATCGAATGAGACACGTGTTTTAATAACTTACGAGAGTTAATAATAAAATCCGAGTTAGTTACGGTCGCCGGATATGATTATCGATGTTTGGATTTCGAAAACTACTAAATCAACAGTAAGTAAACAGAAGGTAATGCTAAACGTATGTATGGAGTTGAATGCGGGCTCCGGATTGACTCATATCCTGGTTTGTAAGTGCGATAACGCCACTTGTTATAAATAAGGAATGCCTATCTATTGAGTAGTAGGCCTAGTAGTGTACAGTATAAAGAATGTTTGGAGAATAATCAGATTTCTTTGTGATAAATACTTGCAGTACTGTATAAAATAAGTAAGACGAGAACACATCCTACAACCTGCTCAGTAACTATACTGTCTTTCTTGTCCTTTTTCAATTGAAAGCTGGACGTCTTGTAATTTTGCAAACCGCGAATACCGAACCCGCAAACTAGCGAATAGTGATAATAGTGAATATTATC
This sequence comes from Prosapia bicincta, assembly GCA_036971475.1. Lineage (NCBI taxonomy): Eukaryota > Metazoa > Arthropoda > Insecta > Hemiptera > Cercopidae > Prosapia > Prosapia bicincta. The sequence goes on from JBAIZL010000010.1 coordinate 93,410,134, forward strand.
ACTTGTGTAATAAATAAGTGATATAATTTTCTTTTTAAAGGTTATTCCTACTTATATCAAGAAAGAGATATTTTATTTGAGTTTCTTTTAATTTAATAAATTACAAATAATATAAATATGTATAAACATATGTTGGAATAACAATATTAAGAAGCAAAATAGAAAGCTACTTGCCTTGCAATTTTCCATTTTCTTTTCTATGTATGGCTAGGTTTGTAACTATATATACGCTTTCTTTTTTTTTTGACGCTTGGATTTTGTTTCGCTTTCTTTCGCTTTGTCCGTTTGTGAATCAAGGTTTCGATAGCGTTACTTTTAAACTAGAACGTTCACTCACAAGTAAAGCTCGAATTTTAATACTAATATCATTTAACTAAATGAAAAATAATGACTTGTTTTTACTGTAATCCTCAATATAAATTATAAACAAGGTATTTTGCCCGCGGTGCTCAAAAGACTCAACGCGTTAAACAATGGAAGCCGAAAATTGGAGTTTATTAATTGTGAATTGATATTCTTTGTATGGTACCGCGGCAATTGTTATGGTCAGGTGTAGTTTGCCTTGAACATTAGATAAACCCACATCGAGTTGGCCACGCCCAGTCCTTGCCTAAACTTCACAATCGCGTATTGTATAGCCCGGGTATAAACGTACGAAAGACGGCTGAACTCTCCAAGGGAGAAAACCGACGGACATTGTGGGCAATATACAGGGCTGTGTAAGACTCATTAATAGCAAGTAATATAAACAAAAACTGTTAAAAAAATATTTCAGTTATTTTTTGTGGAATAATAACAGTTAATATAAATAAAATAACGTAACACGTGCGTTAAAACAGCTGTTACACCACATAACCTATAATTTAATATCACCACATAACCTATAATTTAATATAAGCTGATTTATGAAATCATATGTTATCACTTATTTTACGCCAACTGGGACGAAGTATTTATATTGCATATCTTGCCCCATTTTGCGAAAAGTTTTTCTCTCGTGTAAAACTGAAATTAATGCTTTATATTTAATTAATTAATCAATATTTGCCAAAACTATGTTAACATCAATTGTCACCCCCTACAACTTTAAAAAAAATCATTTCACTTTTGTGAATGAATAAAAGGTATTTAATTAACATTGAAATTTTGAACAAGATATATAAATATTTATAGGGAGAGTGTGAACAATTAGAAGGAATTGAAAAAACAATCCGCAGTAATACAATAAAGGTTTCTTGAACAATTGTTGATAACAATTAATATAGGTTTTGTTTTTTAAACCTTTATGACAATGTTTCACGGTGTAGTAAGGAATGTTTATGTTTGTAAGGGAAATGGTTTAATAAATCTAAATAAAGCTACAATCACAATCAGGCCGCCTGATAGTGACGAGTTGAACGACGTCCTGACAAATAAGATATGCAGGGAAGTTCAAAGGTGACGTAGGAATGAGGTCTCGATGACGGGTCATGACATCGCCTACTTACGTCATCTAGCTATATTCTTTTAAATGTTATATATTCCTTCTCTAATATAAGTCATCCTGAATCCTTCTATTTACGTATTACACTTTTGCTGTTACTTGCGACCTTTTGTTAACTAAGTTTGTTGAATTTTTAACAAAAGGTTTGGTCGCAAGCAATAGCAAAAGTGTAATAAGTAATTGACAACCAGCTCGTCATGAACAGCACAAGTCCTTCTAGTTAAACATGTCTATAAATAACATTTCGTCATTATTTTTATTTCCTTTATTGTGTCGTTTCTTAGTTTTAACTCTTTGTCTTTCCCTTTTATTTTAAAAATCATAGTTTTTTTATTGAAGTGAAAATGTTTATAGCGACGCATACAAAAACTTATTGGATAGACATAAACATACAACTTCGCGTCAGTATAATTTCCATCAGGTATCGCTATGAGTCATCTCAAAATTATTCAAATGATAACTTATTAATTTATATATCAGCTGATTTTATGTTATAGGTTATGTTATATTATTTATTAAATATTGTTAAGAAAAAAATTATTATTAAATAGTTTTGATAAGTAAATACATTAATTTATTTAAATTTTGATAAATCTCAATAAAAATAATTCAATTTAACGATAGTAATAACTTACGTGTTTCTAATATAATTTTGTAATCGAAAAATTCTTAGGCACGTCTGAATGCAAATGTCTAAGTAATTTCTCATTACAGAAAATTATATATTTTTTCTCAATTCAACTTTTTGTAGACGTTGCTATAATAGTTTTACTTCTGTAGGCACTTCACCAAGTCCAATAACCTATGTTTTTCAATTATTTAAATAATAATAATTTTACGTATATAGTTACTAATTAAATAGGTTTTATAGTGACCATAAACAACTCCCTCAAATGGTTTTTATTATCTACGACCAACGTTTCTTAACCACTGAACTGTCTTCTTCTAAAGCCCAACAATAATAAAATAATCGTATAAAATTCAAACAGTAAAATAATTTTATATTAACAGCCTCCATAAATAAATGTTAATAGTTATCGATACTTTGTAATTATTTGACGTTTCGAACAGTATCATTTATTTTCCTGCCTTAAAAAAATCATTGCGTTTTAACCCTTGCGTGATTAAATCGTTGTAACTTACATACATTGTAAAAAAAAGTTTAATGCTGGATTAGGAACATTCTAGGCTATAATAATTACAAGACGTTAGTAATATATCTTATAAAAATATATTTGCTCTTGGTAAATTTAACACCTAAAAACGGGATCGCAGAGTAGTCTCATCTCAGAAACTCACAATTAAACAATAAATAAATGGGAAAATAAATTAAAATCTAAATCATTTTGGTGAATCATAGAAGGAACTGTTATGACGTCAGAGCGTTGGTACCGGAGTGTTTTCCTTGATAACGAGCCAATACGTAATTTAGGCTACACTGAGAACCGTTCCATTCACACGCCGGATTAAAATCCCCTCTGGTGCCCTGTGTTTTTATAAAATTTATGTGTTTGTTGCGTTGTCATATTCGTTAGACTCGGTAAATTAAATATCAAGGGCGTGGCTGTTTTCGCTGTATTTCCGTCGGTTAGACAGCGGCAAGATTAAAACCCTGTCAGGTTCGCATGGGGGGATAAGTTGCCAAATAAACAAACGTTTTTCTTTCACGCAAACTTTGCGGATAAGCTGCATTTCATTACCGACAAGTAATTTGTCAACATTAATTTCATGTTTGGAAACTGTGATGAAGGTTTCAAATTATTTTTTTACTTATTATAGAATATTCTTTCATGGTATTATACACAAACTTACCAATTCCAGCTAGTTAGACGAAATAAGATATGGGATTGATTCATCCTTACCTGAAACAATATTAAACCATTTGTTAATTTATATTTTGCTTAAAACAAATATTCAATCTTTAATAAAATAATTTTTATTCATCCACTCAAGTTCAAAAATATTTTTTAAAACTTGTAGTAGATGGCACTTGATGTTAATATGATGTTAAGTATTTTCAAATATTAATTAAATATAATTAATTAATGTTTATCATTAATTTCGCTCTCTATTTTGCCCCCTAATAGTGTGAGTCTGTTATATGTACATACATATTTACACTATAATAATTGTAATTATTTAATAAAAAGTAACTAATATTATTTTTATCTTTTTTACCTAAACAGGAATTACAAAGAAAATATTGGACCCCAATACCAAAAAATAATCAAAAATAACAAATGAAACAAGGTACTTAAGATTAAACCCTTATATACATATCATCACTCTAGTTTGTAACTTCTTGTTTGCTAGATTGTAATTTTGTAATAAGACCCTCTCATGATGATGACATGGTCATCGAAATGTACATAAGGGTTTAATCTTAAGTAACTTGTTTTATTTGTTATTTTTGATTATTTTTGTGGTATTGGGGTTCTTTCGAATATTTTCTTTGTTATATATTGTACCACTGTGCTCTTGATATTGTGTAAATAGGAAATGACTATTTTTTCTGTCAGGGCCTACTTGTTTAAATAAAGTTCTACATTTGATTATATCTCGCTTTGGAGACTCTTTACATAACCTTGGCTTCAGTGACGAAAAATTGTCTTCAACAAACATAAATAACACAAATGAATTGGAAAAATAAAATTCTACAGTGAAACAACTTATAATACTAAATCATTAGGATAACAATATCAGAGCACATAAATTTCCATTGCTCAATATTTTTTTCTTATTTACAAAAAGTTTCCAGAGTTTACAAATTAGTTTGAATCCTTTGCAAACTTAAAACGGTTCCAAAGAGGGTGACAAGCACGGGGAGCCAATTGGATGAGAGATTGCAACAAATGGATGGAAAGTAAATCAACAAAAACTAAATATTTAAAAATTTGAGCTCGGTGACAATCAGCTGATAACAGTTCTTTATTATTCAAATAAATGTAGTAAAGGCAGTCTACAAATGAAGGAGTGACTTTGTTACAAAAAAAGGATAAATACCTTTTTTTCGGCAGAAATACACAATACTAGAGTAGAATAATTATGGGGCTGAGACCTTCATTAAAACAAGATAAATTGACGTTTTTATAAAGAAAGTACATAAGGTGTGATAAAAATGAACAAAAAATACTAGAGTGATCCAGAAAGAGAAAACAAATCGTAAGGCGTAAGGAAAAAACAACGGAATATATCCAGCAGAAATATAGCTACAAATAATTTTATTTATATAATAAAATAATAAAAGTCGATAAGAACCTAGTAATATTAAAAAAGTCTTTAATACTTCAATTTTCTTTTTGAATATTTATTGTATACCTTAATGTTACAGAAAAAACATGCAACTCGTGCATTACAGAATGTTAAATATTAAAAAAATTGTTTAATGTAAATTATTCAAATTTTTAAATTTAAATCTTATACACTATCCTAATAAATATAGTTTATGTCATTAACAAGTATATTAGGTAACAATATTTAACGTTATCGTAACAGGAAAAAATATAATTTCTTTAAACATAGGCCTACATTTTAACTTACTGCTAATATACACTGCAGAAACTAACATAAAACCAATAAAAACAGGTGTATATTAATAGTTAAATTTTACATTTCCATAGAATTTAATAAAATATTTCTAAATATATAAAACTTGCATGTTTAAACATGTTTAAAATGTTTAAACATAACCACTAAACACCCTCTAACTGTAAGAGAAAACTTTTGTTAGTATTTATGAGTCATATTTTATTTTCGGATATATTCGGGGATATTCGGAAATATTATCTCTGGATAGTTATAGGATATAGGCCTATACTATTCGAATTTCCTTACGTAGACATTTTACTGATTTAATAGTTTTATTTTTTTTAATGGTGTGTTATAAGTTAACACTTAAATAAATAAGTTGATCAAAAAGTGGGGGGGGGGATTATAAAAACCGCTGTTGAAGAAAAAGAAAATACACTTTATACTTTGCTTAGGAAGAGAAATGAAATGCTTTATTTAAAAAGTGATCTAGAATTGAAGAATAAATCATAAATTAGATTGGTTGGGAAAAAAATAAAAAAACATCGTAAACGTTTTGTTAAAGAAGGCACCGCAAGAAGGTTTTGCTAAAGAAGGTTTTCTAAATTGAGCAAGAAGAAAAAAAAGAATTGTATTAAGGCTTTACTTAAGAAGTTATCAAAAAGAGAAAAAAATCATAAATGCCTTTGGTTAGGAAAATAGAAGACAAGTCGAAAAAAGCTTTACTGAAGAAGCGATGACATAAAGTATAGAGATGAAAATACATTGTTTAAGGTACTGCTCGAGAAGAAATTGTCTTGTGGATGGTGCAATGGAAAGAAAATCAACTGAAGAAATAAAAAAAAAATAAAGACAAATTGCAAAACAACCCAAACAAAACGAGGTTGAAACAAATTTCAGTTCATACCTGCATGCAACAACATGAACGCCGATTTGGCGAAAAGGACGATCTGTAGAACTAACTGTAATATTTCAAATCGTCATGATTATGTTTGAAAGTGGTGAAACAAATCTAGAACAGAATTATTCTAACCACTTTTGTTCCACGTACATTACTTTCATAAATTTAATATCGAAATCTTGTCGCTGTTCATGACGAGCGAGTTGTAAATTACTTATTACACTTTGATATTAATTGCAAACAGACTTTTTGTTAACTAAGGGTTGTTAAACTGTTAACTCACACTTGGAGGAAACGTTTTCGTCTTACGACTTCTTCAGCCTAGTATTTTCGCCGCTAGGATTTCTGCAGATGTGCTTCTGTGGTATAAATTTTAGAAAGTTATAAGTGATGTGATCGAAGAGTATGTCTGATCTATGCCGTGTTTGATCATTTAAGATGTCATTTTTATGTGTGTTGCTACGTCTATATATTTCATACTGTTCTAGTGTGTTTAATGTATGACCTTTGTTGCACGTGTGGAGGATGCGCTTGTTATTTTCCATACTTTTGCATGAGTGTTTAGTGTCCATGAGGATATTTGCGAAGGTGGATTCAATAGTAGTGTGCAGTGCGCAAATCACCTACCTCAAGGACACTAAACACTCATCCAATAGTATGGCAAATAACATGAACAACCTCCACACATGCAACAGAGGCCATAAATTAAACACACTAGAACAGTTTGAAATATATAGACATAGCAACACACATAAAAATGACATCTTAAATGATCAAACACGGCATAGATCAGACATACTCTTCGATCACATCACTTCTAACTTTTAAAAATTGGTACCAAAGAAGCACAACTGCAGCAATCCTAGCGGCAAAAATACGAGGCTGAAGAAGTCGTAAGACGAAAACGTTTCCTCCAAGTGTAAGTTAACAATTTAACAATCTTTAATAAACAAAAAGTCTGTTCCCAAGTAATAAGTCAAAGTGTAATAAGATTATTTAAACAAAATACATGCCAAATACACCACAAAGGCAGTCGTTTTCTTTGAACGCAAATAGCGCTGCTCAGCGTACAGGTGTGCCTCAAAAGCAACGTAGAAATACAAATTCGAAACCCTGTATTCATCTGATACAATACATAAAATAATATTTCGGTGACCCTCCGCTCCAACGAAGGATAAAGCAGGAAATGTCTGACGCAGACCCACCACCCAGTATCGTAGTAGAGTATCTGAGATAATTTATAGTCAACACACAATAGGTCGACATAATTCTGCACGTAACAGCGAAACAAGCGCAGTTCATTGTCGTCGTAATCTAATAAACTACGTGCAATGTCAGAAATGGGGACGCAACGTTGGGTACTCAAACTCTTCCAGTACTGCTTTTCTCTTTTTTCCGTTAATCTGAGCAGTCTAGTAAAAATTACAGACACTCCGCAGCCACGATGTATTTGCATTCGTTTGTTGCTTTTATTGTTAAGGAAATCGCAAATTTTCAAGTATAATAGAAACCGTGAACAACCCTATTCACTATTGTTCTTTTCAATACATTGTACGTGAGTAAACAAGAGATAACCGTTAGACGAAGAACGATTGCCAATAGTCTTTAAATATCTTAATACACAATCAGACATTTATTTCTGTTAATTAATTTTGTTCTCACTTCGTTCGCATTAATAAAAAAAGAGTTAGATTAAAGAGCAGATTAAAGCGTTAGATTAAGAACGATTGCCGTTAATCTTTAAATGACTTAATGAACAATTATAAATTTATTTCGGTTGACTATTATTCTCCACACTTCTTTCACATGAAGTAGACACTTGTAGACTTACAAGTTAGGCTTAGATGAAGAATGAATGTCATTATTCTTTAAATAACTTGATACGCAATTAGACATTTATCTTTGGTTACTAATTTTGCTCCACTTCTTATACGGGAATAAACAAGAATAAAAACGTTAGATGAAGAATTATTGTCATTAATCTTTAAACAACGGAATACACAATTATAAATTTATTTAGGTTCACTATTAGAGTTAAAAGTTAAATGAAAAACGAATGCCAATAATCGTAATACACAATCAGAAATTTATTTCTGTTCACTAATTTTGTTTTCACTTCTTTTACCAGTATAAACAAGAGATACAACACTAGATGAAGAACGATTGCCCTTAATCTTTAAAAAACGTAATAAGCAGTTATTTAAAATGATTGAAAGTTAATAAATTTTGAGCGAACACCGCGAGTGAAAAAATGTCAATAAGAAATAGGGTGGTCATTCATTCACATAAAGTACTTTTTTACACTTCTATTCGTGTAAATCTCTATAACGTGAACACCAAGCTTAAAATGTTTGATCTAATCTGTCAGTTTATCAAGAAGTGAACACTGCGTGACGTCATCGAACGGGAGATGAAAGCGTGCCGCCTCCACGTGCCTAGGCCTGCCAATGAATGCACTGGGCTGTTTGGAATTACTTCCGCATCTGCGTCGCTAAGAATCCAATTAAAGCTCGGCGCAAAAGCAATGAATGATGAATTCATGAAAATATTTACAGAACGACATTGAAAACGCTTCCTCGTTGGCAAGGTCGGATGCAACCGATAGCGTTAGGGTGCAGTTTGATCTCAATGCATTGCAAGTGGATCTCCATACAAGACTTTTCTCTAGTAGAGATTTCACCCAATGTTGAGTTCCACAGTCCCCCTGAAATTAGGCTTTATCTACTTGGAAAAGACTGTCTTGAAAACGCTTCCTCGTTGGCAAGGTAGGATGCAACCGATATTGTTAGGGTGCAGTTTGGTTTCAATGCATTTCACGTGGATCTCCACACAAAGCTTTTCTCTGGTGGAGATTTAAGCCATTATTGAGTTCCACAGTCCTCCTGAAAATAGGCTTTGTTATCTACTTTGTAGAGACTGTCTTGTAAACGTTTCCGCGTTGGTAAGGTCGGATACAACCGATAGCGTTAGGGTGCAGTTTGATCTCAATGCTTTGCAAGTGGATCTCCACACAAAGCTTTTCTCTGGTGGAGATTTAAGCCAGTATTGAGTTCCACAGTCCTCCTGAAAATAGGCTTTGTTATCTACTTTGTAGAGACTGTCTTGAAAACGTTTCCGCATTGGTAAGGTCGGATGCACCCGATAGTGTTAGGGTGCAGTTTGGTTTCAATGCATTTCACGTGGATCTCCACACAAAGCTTTTCTCTGGTGGAGATTTAAGCCAGTATTGAGTTCCACAGTCCTCCTGAAAATAGGCTTTGTTATCTACTTTGTAGAGACTGTCTTGAAAACGTTTCCGCATTGGTAAGGTCGGATGCACCCGATAGTGTTAGGGTGCAGTTTGGTTTCAATGCATTTCACGTGGATCTCCACACAAAGCTTTTCTCTGGTGGAGATTTAAGCCAGTATTGAGTTCCACAGTCCTCCTGAAAATAGGCTTTGTTATCTACTTTGTAGAGACTGTCTTGAAAACGTTTCCGCATTGGTAAGGTCGGATGCACCCGATAGTGTTAGGGTGCAGTTTGGTTTCAATGCATTTCACGTGGATCTCCACACAAAGCTTTTCTCTGGTGGAGATTTAAGCCAGTATTGAGTTCCACAGTCCTCCTGAAAATAGGCTTTGTTATCTACTTTGTAGAGACTGTCTTGAAAACGTTTCCGCGTTGGTAAGGTCGGATACAACCGATAGCGTTAGGGTGCAGTTTGGTCTCAATGCATTGCAAGTGGATCTCCACACAAGAATTTCCTCTCGTAGAGATTTCAGCCAGCGTTGAGTTCCACAGTCCCCCTGAATAGGCTTTGTTATCTACTTGGTAGAGACTGTCTTGAAAACGTTTCCGCGTTGGTAAGGTCGGATGCAACCGATAGCGTTAGGGTGCAGTTTGGTCTCAATGCATTGCAAGTGGATCTCCACACAAGAATTTCCTCTGGTAGAGATTTCAGCCAGCGTTGAGTTCCACAGTCCCCCTGAATAGGCTTTGTTATCTACTTGGTAGAGACTGTCAATGACTGGACTTTAATCACACACATGTTGATATACAAATCACATACTTTGAACAATATTCAAAATTTACATAAATTGATAGATTCATCTCTTAGTTGCTCCGTTAATATGCTCTTTGCATTCAATTAAGGAAATAAATCGATACTGAACGCCCAATTTTGTTGCGTACTCCTATTTAAATACCCGAAACATGGGTGTATTAAGATTGTACTCAGGATTCAAGAACTACCCTCCCCTAATTGGTCGAAGGGCGAAAGTGGTTAGGTCGAGGGTAGTGTTGAACTGCGCAGCCCACACATCGTAATGTATGACAAAAATGTATAGTAAAAGTAAAAATTTGAAGTAAAAGTTATAACTTACAATGAACATTAGATAGAACAGGTAAATACTTGAAAAGAAAAGCGGCCATGAAAATTAAAATACAGTGTTAAAATGATATTAGATATTCATAGTAGGTTAAACTAGTTAAATGTTTTTTACGTAATAACGAATAGGGAGCTGTTATATTTGCAGCCAATTTCCAAAGAAATTCTCAACGAACCTTTTTATATATAGACCTACAAATTATGACCAAATTCCTTCTCGTCATAATAAATAAGTTAAACGGTCGGCTGATAGTATATTTTGTTATTAATGTGTGAAATAAAAATTCTTGACCATTTACAGCCTAATACTCTCTTCCTCAGAATTAACTAAAAGACAACTAGTAGGCTTACGATAAACGGTGCGATCAACCGTGCATAATATACCTATTTGCGCAGCTCGACTATAACCTCGGGGGCCCAGAAATATTTCTTTTACTAATTTCTGACAACTTGCGCAGTTGTATAGCTCTCTCAAAATCTCACGCACTCTAGTTTATCAATACATTCAGACTTGTATCGATGACGATGTCGCCCTAATCGTTTGATGCAGTAGCCAATCCCTAATGAAGACGACACGGTTGACGAAACTATTCTGTATGTATTAAACTAGTGTGTTGTAAAATTTTGAGTGAACTCTTGTAATTTTTAAAAATGTGAAATGTTCTCACTAGTTAAGCTCTAATTAACTTTCCGAAACTATTAAGCTTTTCCAGATTTCTTTTACAAATTTCGATAGGTAAGACAGCCATTTTGGTTTCCTTCCGATTTATCATGGGTTCCAGGGTAACAGTTTTCGTTAATAGTTACTTCTGATTAAAAAAATTTTGAATATGTTGAGGGTGAGAAATTTTTTTCTCGGGGAAAAACAAAAAAATGTTATCATCACCTAATATTGAACGTAAGTAACCAAAAGTATCTAAAGGCTAATACCTAAAACTAAACTCCTACTACAGAACAAAGGACTACAAAAACCTAACCTAGGTTAGTAAAACAAATAAAATATGAATAATATTATTAAAACTAAATAGTAAAATTAAAAAAGTAGTTATAAACTCAGAGAGCTGAAGAAAAATATTTTAAATTTTATAAAATCGATTAACGTGGCGCAAGAAGGGGACGACACGGTCAATGTCAATGACCATCGGCAATTGAAGCTATGTTCCAAATCCCTTGAAGATTGTAACGATATTATATAACAAATCTAAACTAAAACTTGTTAGTTATAACTCAATGATGACATCGAAACGCATTTAAGTATATAAATTAACAAATGAGTGCCAGTGTGCACTATGAATTAATTATGAAGCTTCAATAGATTTTAAACCATGAAACACTTCCAGTGTAACACAATTTTTAATAACTAATAAAATAACAAGCTAACGTAACCATAACATCATTCTACGCTCACAGAAGTCCCTGCATAAAGTAGCCTACACACAATATCTCAACTACCAGGAGCAACTAATTAGTGAAGTTTTGTATTCAAAGCATAGAACAATACGGAGTGTGATACGGTTCACCTAAAAAGATATTAGGAAGCTATTGGTTTTAACAAATTTTTAAAGTAACAAATAATATGTAAAAAAAAAAAATTATGAAGTCAAATCCTACTTACGTCAACAAAAAAAATTAATTTAGTTACTTTTTATTCAATAATTACATCAATATAAATAAAGTAACATAACCTATGCGTTAAAATAGCAGTTTTGCCACATAACCTATAACACAAAATCAGCTGTTTTATGAAATCATATGTTATCACTGATTTTAAGCTAAATAGGTTAAATATGCAACCCTGCCCTTTTTGTGAATGTATTTTCTCTCATGTAAAACTAAAAATTATTCATTAAAATTAATTAATGAATTAATTTTTGAAAAACCCTGTATTAACATCAATCAAGTGTCATCCGCTACAAGTTTAAAAAAAAAGTAACTGAACATGGGCGGATAAATAAAAAGTATTTTTTAAACGATTGAAGATTTGACAAGATAGGAGAGTTTAAACTAATAGAAGGAATTAAAAAGAGGTCACAAATTGCAAAATTACTCGTCGATGTTGAATGAATCGGAGACGAAGACTATTTTAGTACGTAGACAGGCCGCGTCTTACGAATGTTGTACAAGTTGTCATTATAAAGAATGCAGACTGGAAGGAATGATCGATAGCAAGCATGGCCTTGGCAGTGTTGCGGCTAGCAGCTGGAACGATCGAGGTTTGCCAAATGTTGACCGCCTGGTCTACCAACAGCTGTTCGCACGAGATTTAAATCCTTTTTTACAAAACCATTTCGTTACTACGGTATTCACAATTAAATTGATTTAGTGTTCTGCCTGTTCTAAATAACCGAGATATCTCGTTCGATTGCCATGTATTTAAGCTTGTTTGAAAGCACTAAGTCAAAGATATGAGAAACAAGCTGTTTCAATCTAACATCTTTCAAAAATTATAAAATAACATTTCAAAAGAGCGAGAAAAGAGGGCATTGTGTACAGCATTTCTACAATTTATACAATAAACACTTTTTAAGGCAGAATTTGTAAAAAAAAATTAAATTTTAATCACGTGGAACCATACAAGATAAAAAATGGGGATTAGTTGAGAGAACATTGCAATATATGGGAAAGTAACAGATTCGATTCAGAAAGGAAGTACGAAGAAGTGCGACCGAGTGAACGAATCATGTCCTTTATCGAACAAAATGCAGAAATCGACGTGGTTGTGTAAAGTTCGACAGTGATCAACAGATATGTGATTACAATACACTGTATTGTAACTTCCAGAATATGCTAGGGACACAGGACGAATCAAATACTTCACGAAATGCGTCAAAATAGTGAGGCAAAGTAGAAGAAAGAATAAACTAAACCCAAGAATTGAAGAGAAAATATTAAATGTTAAAACAAAAAACAAAATAAATAGTTACAATAATTGTATATTTAATACCCGCCTAAAGCATTATATTGAACGCAATCGATATATCTTTGTTCCTTAATCGGTAACCATACATAGAGAAAAGCCTTGTGGTTATTGCATCGTCTGCCACTGGCTGCGGGTATGGTAGAGCTGTTCGTGATTGGGGAGGGTGTTTGGAAAATGGCAGAACGACTTCTGGCTGGGACGGACACAGGGCGTTTTTACCCTAGGAGTCTGTTTATTGAAACTAGAGAGACTGGCAAGGTGAACTTTTCCTGTACAAATTTCACAATTTAAAAAATATAATATAAGCTAACACTAGTCCATTTAAATCGGCAAACCAATTTCCAAGAAAATACGGCACATGGTACAGAAATTGAGCCCTGTTCCTTCATTTTGAAAAAAGGGCCATAAAGAATTCTAATCTCAAGACCTAACAGCCCAAAGTTGTTCCAAGGAGTCAAACAAACCACAAACCCTCTTCTTAAGTCATACAAGTGTAAATGTAGCCAGACAAGAACAACAACATGAAAACTACGACACTTTCGTAAAAAGAGAACCAAGGATAAAAGGTTCTCCCTGGCCTAAAACCGTGCTTTATTCGGGAGCCTTTTGTTTATCATTAAAAAACTTTACAAAGAATCAGTAATTTTTTAAAAAGATTTGTCTGTTCTTATATATGTTTGACGAACGGTCTATTTCTTTTATCGTTAAAAAATATTACAGATAAAGGTTGAATGATTCTTTATTTTGTCTGTTCTTATATATCTTTCCCGATCCGTCTATTACTTTTATCATTAATACATTAGAGAGAAAAGTTCAGTGATTCTTTATTTTGTCTGTTCTTATATATGTATATATATATATATATATATATATATATATATATATATATATATATATATATATATATATCTTTCTATAGCCGTTTATTATTTTTATCATTAAAAAACATTACAGAAAAATGTTCAGTGATTCTTTATTTTGTCTTTTCTTATATATATTTTCCGAACCGTCTATTACTTTTATCATTAAAAAACATTACAGATAAAGGTTCAGTGATTCTTTATTTTGTCTGTTCTTATATATCTTTCCCGATCCGTCTATTACTTTTATCATTAATACATTACAGATTAAGGTTTAGTGATTCTTTATTTTGTCTGTTCTTATATATCTTTCCCGATCCGTCTATTACTTTTATCATTAATACATTAGAGAGAAAAGTTCGGTGATTCTTTATTTTGTCTGTTCTTATATATCTTTCCCGATCCGTCTATTACTTTTATCATTAATACATTACAGATTAAGGTTTAGTGATTCTTTATTTTGTCTGTTCTTATATATCTTTCCCGATCCGTCTATTACTTTTATCATTAATACATTAGAGAGAAAAGTTCGGTGATTCTTTATTTTGTCTGTTCTTATATATCTCTTCCGAACCGTCTATTACTTTTATCATTAATACATTACAGATTAAGGTTTAGTGATTCTTTATTTTGTCTGTTCTTATATATCTTTCCCGATCCGTCTATTACTTTTATCATTAATACATTACAGATAAAGGTTGAATGATTCTTTATTTTGTCTGTTCTTATATATCTTTCCCGATCCGTCTATTACTTTTATCATTAATACATTACAGATAAAGGTTGAATGATTCTTTATTTTGTCTCTTCTTATATATCTTTCCCGATCCGTCTATTACTTTTATCATTAATACATTACAGATAAAAGTTGAATGATTCTTTATTTTGTCTGTTCTTATATATCTTTCCCGATCCGTCTATTACTTTTATCATTAATACATTACAGATAAAGGTTGAATGATTCTTTATTTTGTCTGTTCTTATATATCTTTTCCGAACCGTCTATTACTTTATCATTAATACATTACAGATAAAGGTTAAATGATTCTTTATTTTGTCTGTTCTTATATATCTTTCCCGATCCGTCTATTACTTTTATCATTAAAACATTAGAGAGAAAAGTTCAGTGATTCTTTATTTTGTCTGTTCTTATATATATATATATATATATATATATTATATATATATATATATATATATATATATATATATATATATCTTTCTATAGCCGTTTATTATTTTTATCATTAAAAAACATTACAGAAAAATGTTCAGTGATTCTTTATTTTGTCTTTTCTTATATATATTTTCCGAACCGTCTATTACTTTTATCATTAATACATTACAGATAAAGGTTGAATGATTCTTTATTTTGTCTGTTCTTATATATCTTTCCCGATCCGTCTATTACTTTTATCATTAATACATTACAGATAAAGGTTGAATGATTCTTTATTTTGTCTGTTCTTATATATCTTTCCCGATCCGTCTATTACTTTTATCATTAATACATTACAGATAAAGGTTGAATGATTCTTTATTTTGTCTGTTCTTATATATCTTTTCCGAACCGTCTATTACTTTTATCATTAATACATTACAGATAAAGGTTGAATGATTCTTTATTTTGTCTGTTCTTATATATCTTTCCCGATCCGTCTATTACTTTTATCATTAAAACATTAGAGAGAAAGGTTCAGTGATTCTTTATTTTGTCTGTTCTTATATATATATATCTTTCTATAGCAGTTTATTATTTTTATCATTAAAAAACATTACAGAAAAATGTTCAGTGATTCTTTATTTCGTCTTTTCTTATATATATTTTCCGAACCGTCTATTACTTTTATCATTAATACATTAGAGATAAAGGTTCAGTGATTCTTTATTTTGTCTTTTCTTATATATATTTTCCGAATCGTCTATTACTTTTATCATTAATACATTACAGATAAAGGTTGAATGATTCTTTATTTTGTCTGTTCTTATATATCTTTCCCGATCCGTCTATTACTTTTATCATTAAAACATTAGAGAGAAAAGTTCAGTGATTCTTTATTTTGTCTGTTCTTATATATATATATATATATATATATATATATATATATATATATATATATCTTTCTATAGCCGTTTATTATTTTTATCATTAAAAAACATTACAGAAAAATGTTCAGTGATTCTTTATTTTGTCTTTTCTTATATATATTTTCCGAACCGTCTATTACTTTTACCATTAATATATTAGAGATAAAGGTTCAGTGATTCTTTATTTTGTCTTTTCTTATATATATTTTCCGAACCGTCTATTACTTTTATCATTAATACATTAGAGATAAAGGTTCAGTGATTCTTTATTTTGTCTGTTCTTATATATATTTTCCGAACCGTCTATTACTTTTATCATTAAAAAACATTACAGATAAAGGTTCAGTGATTCTTTATTTTGTCTGTTCTTATATATCTTTCCCGATCCGTCTATTACTTTTATCATTAATACATTAGAGAGAAAAGTTCGGTGATTCTTTATTTTGTCTGTTCTTATATATCTTTCCCGATCCGTCTATTACTTTTATCATTAATACATTACAGATTAAGGTTTAGTGATTCTTTATTTTGTCTGTTCTTATATATCTTTCCCTATCCGTCTATTACTTTTATCATTAATACATTACAGATTAAGGTTTAGTGATTCTTTATTTTGTCTGTTCTTATATATCTTTCCCGATCCGTCTATTACTTTTATCATTAATACATTACAGATTAAGGTTCAGTGATTCTTTATTTTGTCTGTTCTTATATATCTTTCCCGATCCGTCTATTACTTTTATCATTAATACATTACAGATAAAGGTTCAGTGATTCTTTATTTTGTCTGTTCTTATATATCTTTTCCGAACCATCTATTACTTTTATCATTAATACATTACAGATTAAGGTTCAGTGATTCTTTATTTTGTCTGTTCTTATATATCTTTCCCGATCCGTCTATTACTTTTATCATTAATACATTACAGATAAAGGTTCAGTGATTCTTTATTTTGTCTGTTCTTATATATCTTTTCCGAACCGTCTATTACTTTTATCATTAATACATTACAGATAAAGGTTCAGTGATTCTTTATTTTGTCTGTTCTTATATATCTTTTCCGAACCGTCTATTACTTTTATCATTAATACATTACAGATAAAGGTTCAGTGATTCTTTATTTTGTCTGTTCTTATATATCTTTTCCGAACCGTCTATTACTTTTATCATTAATACATTACAGATTAAGGTTCAGTGATTCTTTATTTTGTCTGTTCTTATATATCTTTTCCGAACCGTCTATTACTTTTATCATTAATACATTACAGATTAAGGTTCAGTGATTCTTTATTTTGTCTGTTCTTATATATCTTTTCCGAACCGTCTATTACTTTTATCATTAATACATTACAGATTAAGGTTCAGTGATTCTTTATTTTGTCTGTTCTTATATATCTTTTCCGAACCGTCTATTACTTTTATCATTAATACATTACAGATTAAGGTTCAGTGATTCTTTATTTTGTCTGTTCTTATATATCTTTTCCGAACCGTCTATTACTTTTATCATTAATACATTACAGATTAAGGTTCAGTGATTCTTTATTTTGTCTATTCTTATATATCTTTTCCGAACCGTCTATTACTTTTATCATTAATACATTACAGATTAAGGTTCAGTGATTCTTTATTTTGTCTGTTCTTATATATCTTTCCCGATCCGTCTATTACTTTTATCATTAATACATTAGAGAGAAAAGTTCGGTGATTCTTTATTTTGTCTGTTCTTATATATCTTTCCCGATCCGTCTATTACTTTTATCATTAAAACATTAGAGAGAAAGGTTCGGTGATTCTTTATTTTGTCTGTTCTTATATATCTTTTCCGAACCGTCTATTACTTTTATCATTAATACATTACAGATTAAGGTTCAGTGATTCTTTATTTTGTCTGTTCTTATATATCTTTCCCGATCCGTCTATTACTTTTATCATTAATACATTAGAGAGAAAAGTTCGGTGATTCTTTATTTTGTCTGTTCTTATATATCTTTTCCGATCCGTCTATTACTTTTATCATTAAAACATTAGAGAGAAAAGTTCGGTGATTCTTTATTTTGTCTGTTCTTATATATCTTTTCCGAACCGTCTATTACTTTTATCATTAATACATTACAGATTAAGGTTCAGTGATTCTTTATTTTGTCTGTTCTTATATATCTTTCCCGATCCGTCTATTACTTTTATCATTAATACATTAGAGAGAAAAGTTCGGTGATTCTTTATTTTGTCTGTTCTTATATATCTTTTCCGAACCGTCTATTACTTTTATCATTAATACATTACAGATTAAGGTTCAGTGATTCTTTATTTTGTCTGTTCTTATATATCTTTTCCGAACCGTCTATTACTTTTATCATTAATACATTACAGATTAAGGTTCAGTGATTCTTTATTTTGTCTGTTCTTATATATCTTTTCCGAACCGTCTATTACTTTTATCATTAATACATTACAGATTAAGGTTCAGTGGGTCTTTATTTTGTCTGTTCTTATATATCTTTTCCGAACCGTCTATTACTTTTATCATTAATACATTACAGATTAAGGTTCAGTGATTCTTTATTTTGTCTGTTCTTATATATCTTTCCCGAGCAGTTTATTACTTCTATCATTAGAGAAAAATGTTCAATGATTCTTTATTCTGTCTAATCCTAAATATCTTTTCCAAGCCATTTCACTTCAAGGGCCGCAAAATGCGTCTTCCTGTTACACATAGCCTAAACTCGTTACACTTTAGACACATTTGGGTAAGCGGTGCAACCAACATACAGTGTAATGCGTTCCTTAACCTGTCATTAATACTACAACTCTCCGAAGCCTTGACACAGCCAATGCAAATACTAATAGCAAAGCGTTATTATGAAATGCAATTATGCAGATAAATAGCGTGCATCTATAATAGGTCTGCGACTGTAATGATCGGTTAGGAGAGGCATTGACTTTGCGACGCCGTTCCGTTCCACTATATCCAGTTATGCGTTAAGGCCAACGTTTGGAACCGATTTATTAGTAAGTACTTGGTTTTGCGTGACCGAGACGATCATAAAAGGTGCCATTCGAATTTATGGTCATCGATGGTTGTACTGAAAACCGATTTAGGAGTTGTGGGAAACAAATTACTTCATTTACACCATAAACTTAGTGTTGGTTAGAAAAAGCTACATTTACAACGATTAGACTATTTACTGTTTAGCGTAAAATAATGTTCTAAAAACTTATCTTATTTTGGAATATATATAAAATCTAATTCCAGCAAAAAACTTGGACAACATGTACTTATTACCACGCACAATAACAAACCTTACCCAAATGATGTAACCCAAGTGGAAAAGATTCATAATAATTTTCAATTCAATTATGAGGTTATAAATTCAAAACCAATTTGATGTTTTCACGCGTGCTAGTACATTAGTCGCCAACTAATGTCCGTATACAGTTTAATTCGCGGTATGAGGTTTCTTGGGCTACTAAGTGAACCGAAAATATCAAACGGCAAGCATAAGAGTTAATACATTCCAGATGGAATAATTTACGCTACATTGTCTTCTAAGAAATAATAAAAATTAAAATAGTGAATCAGAATGGAAAAGTGTCTTCTTGAGATAATATTTTAGTAATGAGGTTATTTTAGCTCGTCTTTCGAATAGTAGACTTATTGTACTACACATAAACATTATCTTATTAAAACAAATAAACAAACACAAAATTCACAAATTATCATTTATTAACTCATACGCGTTTCAATGACAATGTAATCTTCATCAGTGAGTATTACTACTACAAACTTCAACTTACAACTGTTTGTAGAAGTTTGTAGTAATACACTCACTGTTGATGATTACTTTGTCATTGAAACGCGTATGAGTTAGTAAATGATTAATTTGTGAGTTTTGTGTATGTTTTTATTTGTTTTAACATCATTCTCATATTATTGCTTAACCTTGTATTAGGTTTACATGTTGAAGGAGTTCGATAACGTGGTTCAGTAAAATTCCTTTTTAATTTTAATTCTACTCTAGCAATGACTAAGTATGCTCTATAAAGAGTTACGTATTTGAAACTCTGCAACCACATATATCATCTATCCATCCATAATTATGTTAGTAATCTCCTATGTTCACATCCTTCGTAATGACAGTTTTGTTTAGTAGCTTCGCCTTCAATAGCTACGATTTAATTACCTCAAATCTCCCCTCGAATCTCTTTCCCCCGGATAAAGAGAAATTTGGCACGCATAAAGATTGCAAAGATATTTTCACGTTCAATGTACGCATGCAGAAGTGGCAACACAACGTTATAAATCAAGAGCCTCTAATGTTAAACGAAAACCATAAAAAGAAATCGTGAAACGGTGTCACACGACCGAACTAAAGCTGCGATTCGAGCTTAATTAATTAAATCCAATTGCCAGTGTCGCAGAAAACGTCGCCGTTGCTAAAGGACGGGACAAATTTAAAATGCGTAATTCAACGGTACGAAACGTGGGGCGTTTAAATCATTAATGGGATGCCATGGAGCTGTTGGGAAAGCCAAGTCCTCGCTCATGCCTCACCTGCAGTGAGCAGTGCATATCAAATGAACTCAATTACTCTGGTACAATACAGTGTTACAGGAAATGAAATTAAAAAAACACGGAAATCGATAAATTTGTTTAAAAAATGCTTCTAAACAAGGGTGTAGAGTGGAAATCGTTAAATCGAATATTTGGTCATCTTTAATATTCTCATAAAAATTATTTTACAGATGTTAAATATTTGTTGAAGATTGTTCTAAATTTGTGTTTAAATTCCAGCTATTATCGCGCGTTCTCTTTCTATTTATTTATATTTGTGTGTGTGTGTGTGTGTGTGTGTGTGTATCTTGTTCAAATTTTCAATCGTTGATAAAATACTTTTTATTTATCCATTCACGTTCAAATACATTTTTTTTTATCTTGTAGTGGATGACACTTGATATTAATACAGTTTTTTTCAAATATAACCTCGTTAATTTTAGTTTAAATGGGAGAAAAACTTTTCACGAAAAGGTATACAATATAGATATTTCGTCCCATTTTGCTTGAAATAAGTAATAACATATGATTTCATAAAGCAGCTGATCTTATGTTATAGGTTATGTGGTAGAACAGCTGTTTTAACGTATATATTGTTACTTTATTTATATTATTAGTAATTATTTAATGAAGAAGTTTCTAAAATGAAATTTTACTTTGTTTAATTAAGTAGGAATTGACTTGAGTGTTTTTCTTTATATTACATCTGATGAGGATCTACAATGTTAGGCTTGATCAAGTACAATGAACTCTTGTTTAGTTCGTTCTGCAAACGTATTTTCACTAGACGTTTTCCCGACAAAAACCAGTATGTGAAAGCATACATTTAATTTAAAAAATTTAAATTAGGTTTGTAAGGCAGATGGGTATGTAACTGATGAAACACTCTAGCAACCTCAAGGATCCTGGTTCTATTCCAGGTAGGGCTTGAGAACATTTGTGTCTCTTTTTAGCTCCAGGTCGACTCATCCAGTAACCAGGTACTTATGGTGCAGCCTGGGGTAGTAATATGATGTTATAATGTAATGATGGCTACATTTCGTTCTATCAATACCATATGGAACACCTCTATGTTCATAGAATCCTAATTTTATTATTATATTCAATCTTGATTTGGTGATAGACATATCTTTGTAACAGTAAGTTGATAATAAGTGTAACCTCTGTTAGCCAAGATTTTCCGCCTTCCAATTCCAGGGAAGGTTCATGTCGCGGAATAGGGACGGGCGAGGATAACTAGTTCTACTACTTCGCCCATCCGCCAGAAAATGTACAAGTGAGAAATGAAAGTTTGCTCCGGCCAGTACGTCAAACCACTTCACGAAAACATTCGAGATCTCGACACGATGATGCACGATCTGTAGGCCGAGTGTGTCCGACACGAAGGCCGCCGCCCGCCTCTCGCTGATGCTGGGGATTTATTGTCGTCATCACGTGTAGCCGGTTTTCCGTGCATGATTTTACTACTTTCAGAAATAAAATTCTATAGCTTTTTGGAATTACTTATAATACAAAAAGTCTGTATAAAAAACAAAAAATAAAAAAATTCAACTTGTTACTGCTATTTATCGAAAATAATATCTATTAACGAGAACTAAAATACAGCCAAAACTATAAAGGTTTCTTCAACAACTATAATTAATAATTTACTTTCACTAATTAGTTACAATTATCTCCTAGTAAAAGTAATCTGCCCTAGTCATCTAGCTATTTTACGTTCAAAATGTCCCTCAGCAGCCTACGTCAGAGTAGCGTCCCAGTATTAACGAATTCTATAACAAGAACAACACCTAATATAAAGGTGAGTCAAATACAATTGTTTTCGTATAACTTAGGTTTAAATGTAACATATAAAGACGATTGATTCCCGAATCAATAATAATTTATTCATTTAAACCTTTAGCAACGTTTCTAAAACTGGTTTGTTTTTACCTTCAAAGTACATAAATCAAATATGTACTCAGGCCTGAAGATGAAAACAAGGTAGTTTTAGAAACGTTGTTGTGGGTTTTTCAATACATAAATTATACTAACAAATCAATCTTTTTCTTTTATTAGCTTATATTTTTGAGAATGTAAACATAAGTTATTTCAAGTATGTGGGCGAAAGGCTGTCTAAATCGAGGAATGCCAAATGCGAATAGCTAAAAAATGTTTACAGATGTGATGCTTATGTTGTATTTTTTAATTTTCTTTGTGTGGTACTGTCTAGGTTTAAACATGTAGCTCAGGTCTGAAAATTCGCAAGTCGTAGGAATATAATTTCGAGAAGGGTCCAATAACAGCAAGTTATGAATATAGCGTGAACCGCCGTTATAAACATGAGTAATAGGGAAAATATTTGCCGTACACATATCAAGTATAACTCGCGATACATGGCAATAGACTTGGCCGGACGAAGTGCCGTGGCCTACTTGACATTTGGGTGGTGGAGGAGACAAAGTGTTTGTATAACCTCGCTGCTAAACGTATATTGCGGTGTGTACACCCCCTTCTAAAAACATGTTACATATTCAGAATATTTTACACATCAACATCTTCTGCATCCGATATGTCTGCACATATTTCAAGATTGTTTTTATTTCGATCTCGCCTACTTGGCCTCGCCTACTGCGATCTCTCAAGGCCAAGTACACGGTTACGTGGCCCTCACTGTCCGTAACACAGAAACGTGCACCAAGCCTTGCGTGTACACCCCCTTCTGAAAACATGTTACATATTCAGAATATTTTACACATCAACATCTTCTGCATCCGATATGTCTGCACATATTTCAAGATTGTTTTTATTTCGATCTCGCCTACTTGGCCTCGCCTACTGCGATCTCTCAAGGCCAAGTACACGGTTACGTGGCCCTCACTGTCCGTAACACAGAAACGTGCACTAAGCCTTGCGTGTACACCCCCTTCTGAAAACATGTTACATATTCAGAATATTTTACACATCAACATCTTCTGCATCCGATATGTCTGCACATATTTCAAGATTGTTTTTATTTCGATCTCGCCTACTTAGCCTCGCCTACTGCGATCTCTCAAGGCCAAGTACACGGTTACGTGGCCCTCACTGTCCGTAACACAGAAACGTGCACTAAGCCTTGCGTGTACACCCCCTTCTGAAAACATGTTACATATTCAGAATATTTTATACATCAACATCTTCTGCCTCCGATATGTCGCACATATTTTAATATTGTTTTTATTTCATACCGGAGCTAATTTATCTAATATCGACCGTCTCATGCAAGTCAGTGTTTTGACAGGCCTTATCATGTTTGTAGAAAAGTATTTATACTGACCCTCTACTGCGATCTCGCCTACTGCGATCTCTCAAGGCCAAGTACACGGTTACGTGGTTCGCACTGACCGTAACAAACGTAGTCTTGCTCTCAGCTGTGCTTAGTTTGGAAACAGGGGTAGACATTTGCTTGACCCTCCACCACCACTAATCGACGAATCCCTCCTGAGCGCCTAAAGCTTATTTCTGTGCAGATTATAGACTTAAAAGTGTTGACAGATTAATTTATCGTATTTCCTAGAAAATGTCACGTGACCGAAGCCTCCTTAGCTTTAAATAAGCTGAACCCTATCCGGTCCTCTAATGTTAAACCCTTCCTCTAAACAGGGCTTGGAACTTGTTATACAGTTGAAATTGTGTTTTTCAAAAGCTTTTATAGAAAATAAATTGGAAAAATGAGTAATTAATGTAATTTGTTTCCGCTCATTATAGCTGATCGGAGAATCAGCGTCGGTGTATTGAGAATTTTCTGTACTGTTTGATTTATGAGGCCACTGCCCGCCGAACACAGTCACAGATGGATAAACACCGCGCACAGGATGCGATTCCCATCTACACTACCACCTGGGTAAATACGTTGCGCAACAATACACGAAAGTCATCCGTAAAATATTCACACCAAGTGTTATTGTTATCAGCTGAACATAATGCAAAACACAGATGTAGAAGGAAATTAAGTTTTAACTGTTACCAAATGTATATTTGTTTTTATAAATGTTGTCGTTGCGAGCTTTTATTGTTTTACCGTTTATTGTTAATTTAAACTTGTTTGAAGAGCATCCACCTGTTGCTGTGAACGTGACATGTAGCCCCCACCGCCTCTCTACCAACAAGACTCCATCTTGTACAATTTCGTCGTAGTTTTGCACAACACTATAAATAACAGCTTTCTTATGTTTTATGTTTACAATGTTTTTTTATTTTAAATTACATTATTTTCTCAACAGTGTTTTCTCTGAATTATTCATTCGGATTTTAAGCGAAAATTATAGTGAATCGTCAACACGAAACATAAACAATGATAGGAAACCCCCCCCCAGTCCGTCAGTGGTAGAAGGAGGGGGTTTGGTAGTCCCCGAGGTCATGCAGCGCTGTCACCGACAATGGCTGCAGGTAGGAATATGGGAACAGGGATTTAGGTAAGGGCTGGATGTAGGAAGGGCATCTACAAGGCAGGACTTTAGGGGGGGGGGCGGTAATAAGGATTTTTATTAGGGGGGGGACTACGTTTATTTGAAACTTGGTGACATTTTTCGTTTTGTGTCGATTCATGTACGCAGTAAGGGTGTTTGTGGGTCATAAGATAGAGTAGAAATGTGTAATAAGACTTAGAGCTAGATTTAATAACAAAGTTCCGATGAATGATCTTAAACTAACTTAACTTTCATTTCATATGATGAAACAGATACATGGTGGTATTAATGGGAATAAACAAACAGGAGTTGAAAACTTTTTACAATTTAAACATATTAAGACTAAAACTTAAAAGCTAGTAGCCTATTCTAGGAGGCGAAAGGTAGACGGCTGGGAGAGGAAGTGCGAGTTGCAGAGGTGTTATAGAGGACCGAGGACTTCGGGACGAGGACGGAAAATAGGAGAGGGTCCAACTGAGTTTGCCAGATCCCTAAGGTGTGGGTAATAAGAGCTTTCGGCCCTACCGAAGAGCCTCGCTGAGAGGGATCTGACGACCCAAAATTATACGCCTATTTATACATTTGTTTAAACTTTACAAATGATTGTTCATTTTGTTTAAAGTTCAAATAAAAATAAATTCAAAAAGTTACATTTATGACAGGTAATTATATTTTATTCGTTAACAAACTCATGTGGAACGTAATTAATTAAACTTTGTACAAAAGAAAGGTAAAACAGAATTTTGAAGTAGCGATAATACATCAAACATTTATAATAAACCTTTACAAGTACAATAGTGTGCACTTTAACTCTACAACCATATGTAGTCGTTTCAGAATCATGCGATTAACAGACTCATGTTAGGCCTTAAACTGAAAATCACATAAATAATTTCAAACTAGTATGCTGCCACAATTTGTTACTTGAATTGTTTTCGGTATTTTAATCATTGGGGCTTCCAAAAACTTCATCCGTTGTTTAAGTATGGTAGCCTTCTGTACTAGGACAACTCTTTAAGCGAAAGGACAGGTTAAAAATAAACTGAATTTTGGTTGGTTTAGATAAAAAGAAGTGACAATCCAGCCTGTATTGGTAGGATAGCGCTTTCGATGTGCACGTACTCCATTGAGAGCAAAAAACAGGCGAACCTTTTATAAATTTTCCGAGATTATCAGGATACGATAAAATTTGCTGTGACGTAATATCTTTTTCATTGAAACCAACCTGAAGATGTCACTTGTATATATTGAAACCAGTATATTTTTATAATATAATTTAATTTATTGCTAAAATATACAACAATATAATCCATAATTTAAAACGTTTCTGTCACCCGCGCTTGAAAAGGATCAAGTCTGCAAACGTGACAGTAGCGCTTCAGAGTGGTAAAAAGCACAAAGTAATGTTGTTTAAATTTTATTTAATTAAACGCTCTGTGGCAACCCAAGCACTGTTTGATCCGTTAGTGCGGTGTTTTTATTATCTAACAAGAGTTGACAAATAGCGGAGTTTCATGGACTCGTGAGTCCGCCGCCAATATGCCTGCCGTTTGTTAACGCAATTAATACACCGAGCTTGTGAATGACGGCTATGGTCAGTCAGCGCACGGTAGTCGCAACAAAGTACACCCGTTCGGCCGTGGATCAGAATGAAGCGAAGCGCACACGTTTTGCTCGAAAACATTTTGCAAATTGAAAACCAGTCGACCGGCAGATTGGCTTTAACTAAAAAGTTACATTTAGGGTTTCTTGTTCAGTTTTATAAATACTGTGACTAGATTCTGACAGGTTCACATTTAACTTCTGACAAGCTTTAGAATGTAAATTTATTAATTCTAAATTTTAAAAAGGAACTAAATTCGGAGAAATTGTTAGTAATATATTACAAAATTATAGAACTACCCTTCATCCCCTTATCTCGTCGTAAAAGGTAAGTATGTAGAATACGTAATGCTTAAATAAGTACAATAGCCTCAACTTATTCTTTGACATTGTCATTAAACGTGTTATAAACCCCTCCCTTCGAGTCCTCCCTCAAGTATATGACCCTGAACACGGAATTAATGTCTCCCTCCCTATAACGCACAAGGGCAGATTTATATCCTAACTTAATATACCACAACGATTCCACTTCGTAAGAATGCGACAAAAGGTATAGAAATGAAAAAATAATATTTTGTATGTATGTTAAATATAATAATAATATATTGATAGGCCTATATTTATATACAATGATATATATATATATATATATATATATATTTATAATGATGTATATTATATTTTATTTTATGATATTTTTATTTAGGTATAGAATACAATAATATATATTGATATATTTATTTAGGTATAGAATACAATAATATATATTGATATATTTATTTAGGTATAGAATACAATAATATATATTGATATATTTATTTAGGTATGGAATACAATAATATATATTGATATATTTATTTAGGTATGGAATACAATAATATATATTGATATATTTATTTATGTATAGAATACAATAATATATATTGACATATTTATTTAAGTATAAAGTACAATAATATATATTGATATATTTATTTAGGTATGGAATACAATAATATATATTGATATATTTATTTATGTATAGAATACAATAATATATATTGACATATTTATTTAAGTATAAAGTACAATAATATATATTGATATATTTATTTAGGTATGGAATACAATAATATATATTGATATATTTATTTAGGTATGGAATACAATAATATATATTGATATATTTATTTAGGTATGGAATACAATAATATATATTGATATATTTATTTATGTATAGAATACAATAATATATATTGACATATTTATTTAAGTATAAAGTACAATAATATATATTGATATATTTATTTAGGTATGGAATACAATAATATATATTGATATATTTATTTAGGTATGGAATACAATAATATATATTGATATATTTATTTAGGTATGGAATACAATAATATATATTGATATATTTATTTATGTATAGAATACAATAATATATATTGACATATTTATTTAAGTATAAAGTACAATAATATATATTGATATATTTATTTAGGTATAGAATACAATAATATATATTGATATATTTATTTAGGTATAGAATACAATAATATATATTGATATATTTATTTAGGTATGGAATACAATAATATATATTGATATATTTATTTAGGTATAGAATACAATAATATATATTGATATATTTATTTAGGTATAGAATACAATAATATATATTGATATATTTATTTAGGTATAGAATACAATAATATATATTGATATATTTATTTAAGTATAAAGTACAATAATATATATTGATATATTTATTTAGGTATGGAATACAATAATATATATTGATATATTTATTTAGGTATAGAATACAATAATATATATTGATATATTTATTTAGGTATAGAATACAATAATATATATTGATATATTTATTTAAGTATAAAGTACAATAATATATATTGATATATTTATTTAGGTATGGAATACAATAATATATATTGATATATTTATTTAGGTATAGAATACAATAATATATATTGATATATTTATTTAGGTATAGAATACAATAATATATATTGATATATTTATTTAAGTATAAAGTACAATAATATATATTGATATATTTATTTAGGTATAGAATACAATAATATATATTGATATATTTATTTAGGTATAGAATACAATAATATATATTGATATATTTATGTAGGTATAGAATACAATAATATATATATATATATATATTGATATATTTATTTAGGTATAGAATTTAAAAAAAACCTTAATTTACCTCGTTTACGTCAAGTACAGCTAAAATTTCAAAGGAATTGAAGCTATGAAGGCAAAAACGTTGTTACATTTCAGAAAGACAAACAATTGGCCCGTCTTCCAAGGGTTTTGTTACAATCAGGGCACGTTTGCGTTGTAGAGACTTGGATAAGTGTGGCGGGTTGTCAAACGGGCAAGATAAAGTATAACGCCGGTGCTTCATGTAAATAGAGCTAGGTCAACAAAAACGAGTTAACACAAGTACTCGGTCGCTAACCTGCTAACGGGAAACCCGACCCGGTAATGGCGGCCTATGAAAACCTTTAATCTTTGAACACACTTAGCAAGCCTTAAACAAATTTAATGCATTGCATAACTTAGTTTATGAATGTTGTGGTTATAGGCTTATGTTTTTAAATGCAATAAAATTTTCGGGTGTGTATTATATTCGTCACAGGGTCATTAAATTTATAGAATTTTTAAAAGTGCAACCGTTTCCCTCTTCTTTAAATGTTTCTAGAGAAAAATATTAAACCTCCTTAAGGGATAGCATAATGGGAGCGATCATCAAAAGTAACAAGAATATATGCTGTTTACAAATTATGTCATAGCTTTCGTCTTGCATGTGGAGGTCAGTTGATGTGTTTGCTTCACTTGCGATCATTGCTTGAAAATTAAACTAAACCAAACTCGGCGGAGTAAAGTAATGTTTTCAGTTGTATTGAACGATAAACCTATGGGAAATACCCTTAAGCACTTAGTAAAGCCAGGAGTTTCTACTTTTAAAGGGGTATTAATAATATTTGTGAGTGGGAAAGCAGTGAATTCGCGAAAATGAAAACTCATGGAAATTTGAAGGGGGGAAAGACACAAGTTTGAATAAAGATAAAACTAAGCAAATTTTTATGGGGAACATTGAACAAAATTTGGAAAGTGGGTAACATACAAATTTGGAGATTGGGGAAATGGTTTTAGTTTGGAGAAAAGGGAAAAGTAAACAGATTTATAGTGGGAGATAAAAGAAGAATTTCGATAGTGGAGAAAAATGAGAAACCACGCAAAGAACGGAAAAATGTTGCTCATAACCGAATGACGCAACTGTGGCGTAATGTTTATTTTTAAATAAATAAAACCCCTAAACCACAAATAAATTTTATTTAAACCTCAGGTTTAAACCTAGGTTTAAGTAAAAGTGATTTGTGGTTTAGAAGTTTTATTTATTTAAAACTAAACGGAAAAGCAGTTACTTAGAGAGTGGGAGAAAAAGTAAGTTAATGTCTGAAGTAAGAAAGTTAGGCAATCCCGACACCTGAGAAGAAAGAATATTGAGTGAGTATAAACAGCGCCTAAAATAATGCCTATAAGTCCAGGTAACATTGCTAAATATAATGCACACATCATCGCCACAGCGTCCGTAAATACATTAACCAATAAAATATATTTTTACATCTACAGCTGACTTCGCACTGCATTCTGAAACCGGCTTTGAGGCGCCAGCCGGTCATCAAATACGATTATGTAAATCAGGTAATGGGTAATTTAACTGCCCATTCTTCTGCACTGCTCCGTGAAAAGGCGATTCTGTATCGCACAATGTAACTTTACTGCCCGGCATATAAAACGATCCAGGTGTTTTTAATTGGAATTTGTGAGAATGCAGAAAAAATATTTAAGCAAGAGTTAAGAGTTGTTGAAAAACAAATTTGAAAACTTTGGCCACCCATTTTCATCCAAGGTTAATCAACGTTTATTACCTGTTGTTTACACAAAATAGCAATTAATATGTCAGTAAAATATTTTCTTAGAAAGTTTTCTTTTCTAAGGCCAAGTTTTATACTTGAATTTCAGCGTTTTCCAGAATTTCCACATCCTGGCTTGCTCAGTCATCTATCTTTCCTACCTGGGACTTTCTCTTTTCTCACTGAACCTCTTTGTCTCATCGTGTTTCCCGTCTCCTTAACAGTCTATCTTCTTTGCCTTATCTTTTACTCTCCAAACGTCTCTCTTTATTACCTTTAACTATGTTTCTTCATTTCTCTTTCTTCTTTAATTTTGTTTTCTCTAACACCTCTCTTTCTAGTGTTTATCTTTGTATGTTTGAACGAATCTATTATTTTGTCATCTTCTTATTTCCTAAAACATCTGTTTTTCTTCCCTTTATCTATGTTTCTTCATTTCTCTTTCTTCTTTTATCTTTTTATTCTCAAAAATCTCTCTTTCTGGTCCTCAAATATCATTGTATCTTCAAACGTATTTATTTTTGGTTGACTTCTCTGTTTTCCCAAACTTGAAAACTCTTTCTTTTGTCTATCTTTCTTCCCTTTATCTTTGTTTTTTTTTTATTTCTCTTACTTCCTCTTTTATTTGTTTCCGGAAACATCATACCTCCTAGTCTTCTTTTTCATTAATCTCTCTGTTACCTTAAACCTTTCTCTTCTTTTGTTCTCTCAAATGTCTATCTCTTCCTAAACTAAATATTTTTGCGTCAAAAATCTTTCTTTCCTTTTAACTTTTTTGCCTCAGCAAACGTCTCTCTTTCTTGCCCTTATCTCTATGCGCTGAAACCTTCTTACTATCGTGAGGAGACAAATCTATTTTACCTTAGGAAAGTAGGTTTACTATTGTCCCTGCCACATCCATACGCGTCTTGTGAAGAATACAACTAAGTATAAATAATCCCTCTTTTTCTATACCAACTTCCTTCTCACTTTCTATCACATCTTAAATGGTTTTACAATCGCCCATATGCAACGGAATTTTACATTTGAAACTCGTAAAGTAGTTTTCCTTCAGTTAATTATTTTTTTTTGCGACTGATCACCAACCCTGATTTTTCAGCAAGTATTTTTCCTTATCGAGTTTCATTGCTCTCTAAACATTGATTCAATAAATACTCCAAGTAGATCCGGTCTAGATTGCACCTGTTTTATCATTTCTGCCGTCCCGGGTTCACAGATTACTACGCAAACGTTCCAGCAGCTAAATAGAATATCTCCCAATAGGTTGCCCTATTTCTCTCCAGCTACCGATTACTCTAATTAACATAGCTTTAATTGCAACCTTTAATCTTGCGTCAAGTCAGAGTTTTATCTCTAAGCTACGCGAAAAGACTTTGACTCGGTCGAGTGTCGCGTAATGGCACCGTACAGCTTGAAACACTGTGCTAAGGAACACATGTAATAAATTGAGTCTAATTAACTTACTGTCAGATTGATAAACATTTTCCAGTTCGCGTCTGAAGTACAGACTTTCACCGTGAACATTAAATCTTCCTAACTTTCCATCAAATGTTTAATTACATCAACTGTAATAGGGCACACAAATCTTGAATATTCGAAAAATAAAGAATACGTACAAGAGAATTCTTTAAAAGCAGGAGCAAACAAAAAAAATACATTGCATAAACAATATAATAAATATCAATCAAATTGAAAGAAATATAACAAAACAGGCAATGTAGGAAAAATAATGTGACAAAAACGATAATTCAAACAAAAATTTTAAAAAATTAATATAACTCCGGTTCAAGACAGTAGTGATACTGGACACTTGAACGATGATTCGTTTCCATAGGTAACCCGATATACGTCACACATTACGCGTACTGCGCTTTACGCACACCTATCGGCCAAGGGTAGCCTTCATATGCGGCCGTTTCCTGTTTAAAATTATTTTTTCCTGGCGAAAAACCAAGTGTGGTTATCAACGCCATCCTATTTAAAAAAAGAATTATTTAAAATAGCGACCAGTGAAATAAGTGACCATCACGGAATGTGCACAATAGGCGGTCAAACTACCCCTACCGCCGCCGCCAATGTCATTCAACCAAGGGATACCGAATCCGGGATGCGCGAAATAAGCGACCAAGCTCTACTTCCACTACCCATTATAGTTAAGCTTGGAAGGAAAACGAGGAAAGCTGAAGTAAAGACTTGTCTCTGTACTATTTCCTACCTTCAAAAGCTGGATTAAGTTGACGGTTATAAGAACGAGAAACGTATGTAAATATTTCTTTTTAATATTTTAAAACATTATAAAAGGTAAATCAATGACGAAGCTTTCTTGAGGCTGATTTTAAACACGCCTAAATGATAAAATTGATTTATTAGCATTTCTAAAACCTGGTTGAAATGTGGTGCAAATAAAATAACAATATTAAAAAATCTAGCAGTGTAGCAGATTTAGTTGACGATCATAGAAAAGAGAAACATACAAAAATATAGAACTAAATATAAACTTATGTAAATATTAAGAAATACATTATAAAACAAATATAAAGACATCATTCCTTGAAGCTGATTTTAAACTCGTCTAAATGATAGAAGTCATTTATCATCATTTGGCCAGTCCCAAAACCTGGTTGAAATCAGAAAACATTAATACAAAAGAATCTAACATTTCAAACTCTCTTACAAAGAGTGCGGAATATCCAGAGCAGGTATAATTCTGTGATGGTCGCTTATTTCACTAAAGATGAAGACTCTAGGTGCAGGTAGAATATCCGTAATGGTCACTTATTTCACTGACCGCTTATTTCACCGAAGATTAAGACTCTAGGTGCAGGTAGAATATCCGTAATGGTCACTTATTTCACTGACCGCTTATTTCACTGAAGATTAAGACTCTAGGTGCAGGTAGAATATCCGTAATGGTCACTTATTTCACTGACCGCTTATTTCACTGAAGATTAAGACTCTAGGTGCAGGTAGAATATCCGTAATGGTCACTTATTTCACTGACCGCTTATTTCACTGAAGATTAAGACTCTAGGTGCAGGTAGAATATCCTTAATGGTCACTTATTTCACTGAGCGCTTATTTCACTGAAGATTAAGACTCTAGGTGCAGGTAGAATATCCGTAATGGTCACTTATTTCACTGGTAGCTTTTCTCGCGAAACCTTAAAAAATAATTAAAACTTATTTTAAACGAATTACACCTGCATAATAGATCCTTTCAGATCTGCGTACGAACAGGGGATTGATTTTAAGGCGGTTAACCAGTAAGTCCAGTGACGTCTGCGGAGGATTTGAAGGACTTGTGAATGAGGGTAGTAATAATGTAAGGAGATAAAATTCCATTAGTAGAGGATGTAGAAGGCACTATGCCATCACGTGGACAACATTGTTTACTTAAGGGTAGAACTCTATCGTAAAGGGCTGTCTGTCCATTACACCCCCCCCCCCCCTGTATGATAAGGTTGGGATTAGGCAGGAGTAAGGAAAAGACGTAATGGTTCCCTGTTACTGGGGATAGGATGGGCGCCACCTAAGTGGATGGAAGAAATACTCTGCTTAAAATGATAAATCGGTGAAATTTGGTCTTTTTCCTCTCTCGTATAAACTAAAAAAACTGTTGCAGAGATCAAACATAAAATCAATATTTTTATTTAGCAGAAGAAAAACATTCTTGTGCAAAATGATAACCAAGTAACCTTCCATATAAATAAGAAAGAATAGATAAAAAGGTTTGATAAAGAAAGAAAATATTGTTATTGTACGAAACACATTTGTGTGTGTTTAAAACAATAACATGTCACAACTCTATTTATTTGGTTTCAGTGTACCTGATAATGGAAAAATATAAACCGGCAATAGTTTCCATACTGGTGGCGACTGACACATTAGCCCTAAAGATGGCAAAGATCCTAAGCAGAAACGTTTTTTATATTGTTATATCAAGGTAAGTTTACAATATAAAAAATAAGTTAATTTTATGCCAAATATTTTAAAGTTATTTTTTTGGTATTTGTTTGTTTTTTTAGTTTAAAACCTCATTGGTATTAAATCTTTGCACCTTTGTCTATTAGTGTTTGTAGAATAATGTTGACAATGAGCTTAAAATAACGACTCGTATTGTAACAATATTCACCAACCCATC
Source organism: Prosapia bicincta (assembly GCA_036971475.1). Classification (NCBI taxonomy): domain Eukaryota; kingdom Metazoa; phylum Arthropoda; class Insecta; order Hemiptera; family Cercopidae; genus Prosapia; species Prosapia bicincta. The sequence goes on from JBAIZL010000010.1 coordinate 93,444,957, forward strand.
ATCGAGTAGTGCGTTCTAACCTTCTAGTTAAAATCTTGTTTGTCTTAGATGAGAATTATCTCCGTAGTTTCCACATCCTAAAACTATTGTAATATAAAGTCCATTTACTTTATAAACTGCATCTCATTATTTTTATGATTTTGTAAAAGTGTTATTATGTAGCGACGGAACATGTGATTACAAGACACAGATTACAAGACACAGATTACAAGGCAAAACGACTTTACGGTTACGTGCACTATTATCTTCTACCTAGAACTGTAAATACGTACATTTAGTATGAAGAGTGCAACATCAAATTAATATTAGGAATATTTTTAATAAAATTAATTTGATATAGTATTAAATATACCAAAGCGATCAAGTACCTACACTACTGGTAGCTAGTTATCACGATATCCGTCCTGTACGCGTTTAATTTCCGAAAATCACCGAACGTATCCGAAGTCGAAGTGCATTCCGTGTTGCGACGGGAAATCGTAAATTTTAACATATACAGTAAATATTGTTGGGTATATAGATTTTTTTACTTCAAAATTTAAATTAAAAAGATAAATTTTGTTTAATTTTCAAACAAACAACAGTAAACCAAATCCAAGTATATTTTTGTAGTAAACATAGCACAGTTAAAAGAGCATAGAAAAGTGTAATTGTTACAAATAGGATCAATAGCGTTTGTTTGTTGTTATAGAAGATGGTAAAGGGAAAAGAAACTATTAGATATTCTCAGTCCAGAAATATCAACACATTACCGTCAACGGATGGGATGTCGCTTTATACGAGTGGAAAAGTTTTACGGGACTTATTATCGCCTTGTTGGAGGGATAAGGAGTGATTAATTATACATAGGGATGCTTAGGGTTGGGGCACGAGTTGCATCTGTGTCCTGTGTAGGGGTTATCTGTGTATGAACCTCGAGAGGTTGCACTTGTTGTGACCAGGATGAGACACTGACAAGACGTCACCGTGAGGAACCTGAAATGGGAAATTAAATTATACGATGAAACATGAAACTCATGGTTCGGGAAAAGAGGGAAGTTATGACTCAAAGAGTGCATTTCCCTAAAGGGAACATTTTGCCTACCCAAACGCACACAGAGTGCTCATTAAGTCTATCTAAGTTTCGTTGAGTTTATAGAAATAACGATCTAATAGAACGAAATTAATACACGTGTAGAACATAGTAACTGTGATTACGCCATTTGGTCTAACAAAACGTCACGCTCGGTTTATCCAACTGCACAGCAACAATCGGTCTTCTCAACACAACAGAAAAAAAATTACCTTTGCTTACTTAACCATTAGTGTGCAGTTTTTTCCAACTCCAGGTCGCCCGCGGGCTCGTCTAATTAAAAGAATAATGAAACATACAGCAGCAGAGGCCGGAGGAGCGCCGTCAAAGGCTGCAGCTTCCGGGCTCCGAGTAATTAAAACTAAACAACAACCTTCGCCTTTGCGTTCAGGTATACACATAACGTTTATAACCTAAAGGCCTGTACAATTAATAGGCAAGCTTTGTTTTGTCAAACAAAAAGCTTTGTAGTACCTGCCGAGTATGGATTATTAGTTTATTACACGACAACGGAACTGTGGCGAGAACACCGAGTTTATTGCAGCCAATCTTTTATAATGTCTTTATATATATATATATATATATATATATATATATATATATATATATATATATATATATATATAAAATACGTTTTCTTGTTTAATAATTTAAAACAACATGAGTTATTCAAATACAAGAATATTTATTATTTTATATCCAAAGCTTTTCGTTGGCAAACAGTACCAACATCGTCAGGAATGAAAATTACAATAATGTAAGCTATATCAATAGCTTACATTATTGTAATTCTCATTCCTGATGATGTTGGTACTGTTTGCCAACGAAAAGCTTTGGATATAAAATAATAAATATTCTTGTATTTGAATAACTCATGTTGTTTTAAATATATATATATATATATATATATATATATATATATATATATATATATATATATATATATATATATATATATATATATATATATATATAGTGATATTTCACGTTCTTCACTATTTATCTGCTGCACTGACTTTATGAAGTTATTATTATTACTTGTAAATAATTTTGCCACCACTAAGTGCAATAATTTTACCTTCTGTGATGAGGCATATATATAATTAAATGTCTCGACTTCCACAACTTTTAAACACTGATAATACACAAACGACATTGTAAAATCTATCACGTTTCTAAAATTAAACGACATCTTACCTAACTTAACCTTGCCTATTAGTTTCTTGAACGAATAATTCTGTAACATTCTGAGTTTGGTCATGTCATTGTTGACGATATATTAAGTCGAGGTAGTATAACACGGAGGGATAGGCACATCAAGACGGGATAACTTGGAGGGATAAACACATCAAGACGGGATAACACGGAGGGATAAACATTCAAAGACGGGATAACTCGGAGGGATAAACACATCAAGACGGGATAACACGGAGGGATAAACGGATCAAGACGGGATAACACGGAGGGATAAACGGATCAAGACGGGATAACACGGAGGGATAAACGGATCAAGACGGGATAACACGGAGGGATAAACGGATCAAGACGGGATAACACGGAGGGATAAACACATCAAGACGAGATAACACGGAGGGATAAGCACATCAAAACGAGATAACTCGGAGGGATAAACGTGTTAAGACGGCATAACTCGGAGGAATAACACATCAAGTCGGAATAACATGGAGGAATAAACAAATTAACACCGGATAACACGGAGGGATAAACATATCAAGACGTAATAACACGGAGGTGTTTAACCTGGTGGCCACTATTAAACTACAACGTCCCTGAGCACGTGACGGCAGATACTTCACTGAGAGGACTTCGGCACCACAGACAATGAGCATGCCTCTCTACGATCTTACATTTCCTTGAGGGGAGCGGTAATGAACTCGTAAACGTCTTATTAGAGGCTCTAGCCAGGCGAATTGTAGATCTTCCTTACTTCCGGAACCTTGAATTTATTGTACCCCTTCCTTAGTGGTACCTTATTTTATTGCCTACGTAAGAGAAAATATTGTTGTAAATATAGTTAAGCGCAAGATGGGACTGAGCCGTCCCTCTCCGTGCAGGGTGCTGCGTACGTGTGCATAGTGTATACCTGAACTCACGTGTCTATGAAGAGATGTCCACTTGTTAAACGCGTGGGAACGGTCGTACACCTGAAGTACCGGAAGGCTTTCAGGTCGTACTCTTCTATCGCCTGCAAAGAATGGAAAACGATGGTTAGGCTAAGAGAAAGACATAAAACTCTCTGGTTGATGATGGAGATGATATAAGGCACGTGTGCAAGGTTCTCGTGCCTGAGCTATCCTACGTCTGTCCTCTATCTGGGTAATAAAGGATTATCCACAAGTTATATCACGCGGAAGGTAGATTGGGTAATACTTCTTAAAGTCATAGGAAACGATCCCTTGGTATGGAGGAAAAGTAAAGGTAATATACTGACAGATTCGCTTCTACCTAAAATTCCTCTAATTTCAACGAGGGATAAGGAGAGGTGACTAACCGCCTAGCTTACTAACCGATTCGTGCTTACAAATCTCTAAGAATTAGGTAGAGTTCAGTAGAATGGGCTGACAAAACAAACGGAAGAAAGATTCGGGGCGGAAAAGTGAAGAAAGAAATGTAGCGATTTAACTGATCATACACGAGACAAAGCCGATCGCGATAAGGGACGTTTACGGAAAGGTCATTGCAATGTTGGACGAATAACTACGACGAATAAATTACAACCGGCAGTTGTAAGAGATAGAGGTAATATAACAGACAGGTTTTTGCCAATTAACATAAAGTGTTGCTGATTTATCAGATTTAATTCTGCACAAAAACGGAAAATAAAAGGTCAGTTTAAGCTTTATCAGAGGGAAATTTAACGAGAATACTGTGAACGCAACCATTTGCGGCGATAATTAGAAAAGTTTCCAGTGAAATCCCATCGTCGGTTGCCCACTGTACAACAGCCGTTCTGTTTATGTTTATCCCGTTTTAATTTCCTTTATTCGCTTTACAACAGCGGTTACGCTTTTATTCAAAATTTAATCATAATAATACTGTAACCTACAAACACACATTGTGCTATATCAAGAGAACCACCTCTGGTAAAGGATACACAGCATATACGGAAGCATATAGGACTACTGGAGGATATATCAAAAGAAATGATGAACGCGAGTATCTACTGGATGATATAACAGGAAAAATGTTAAACGGAAGTATCTACTGAAGGATATACTAGAAAGAAAGATGAAAGGAAGTATCTACTGGAGGATATATCAGGAGAAATGATAAACGGAAGTATCTACTAGAGGATATATCAGGAGAAATGATTAACGGAAGTATATACTGGAGGATATATCAGGAGAAATGATAAACGGAAGTATCTAGTGGGTGATATATCAGGAGGAATGTTAAACGGAAGTATTTACTGGAGGATATATCAGGAGGAATGATAAACGGAAGTATCTACTGGAGGATATATCAGGAGAAATGATTAACGGAAGTATATACTGGAGGATAAACTAGAAGGAATGATAAAAGGAACTATCTACTGGAGGATATATCAGGAGGAATGTTAAACGGAAGTATCTACTGGAGGATATATCAGGAGGAATGATACCCTACTGGAGAATATATCAGAAGGAAAGATAAACGGTCGTTTCTGTTGAATGATACATGGGAAGAAAGATGAGCGGAAAATCCTACAACAGAATACAAATTAGTAAACGGAAATTTCTGCTGGATGGTACATAGGAAGGAACAATGAACGGTAGATTATACAACAGAATACAAACTAATGAACAATAAATGAATGGTTTTATTAGAACATACAATGGAGGCGAAAATTTTTAGACAAAAATGATTGATAAATAAAAAGTCAAATAGGAAATAGAGACGAGAAAGAACTATCGTTGAAGAAATTATCAAGTCATTATCAGATGATATTAATACGTTATTGTAGAGCATTACTCAAAATTTCTTAGAACGTTTTTTATTGTCGGTAGAGACTGACAGAAGCTCGCTAAAACATTTAGGGGTGTGTGAATACAGCGCTGTGCCTAACAAACCCCACGATGTGATATTACAAGAAAATATGGGGAGACAAACTGGAGGAAGAGCTCTGGCGTTTACAACCGGTTTATTAAAGTAATTGCATAACTTAATCTACGAATTGTTTCATGCAGGCTTCTATTTTAATTGCATTTACAATGAACCGAGCCAACTATTTACAAGAGAGAGGAAAACCTTCGCTATTGAATGAGGAAATGCCTGTAGTAATAAACAACGACTGTACAAATAACATTCAATAATGCACTTTTTGACCGCGACACATTTTTGGCGAATGAACAAATTCACCGTAGCTTCACTAAGCATTCCAACGCTTTCAGTGAACCTTGAACGCCGCACGTTCAAAAGAACTATTTAAGACCCGTTGCATCATGCTTTTATAAATCTGCCTATAAAAATATTGCGTGTTTTTGTTGAGCGTTGCGAATTTTTTTTACTGTAGTAAAAAAATATATGATGAAATAGTGACATAAAGTTCAATAGCTAAGTTAGAATTAGACTTTCTATTTGTAAAAATTAAATTTTAATTTCTCGTCGAATGATCAGATGGTAAGCCACATTTTATTCACACCTGATAATGATGTAGAAGTGCGAATGCACTCTTTGCCGATTGTTATCAGGTCGGTGCTTGTGTACTATATTAATCAAAGTTTCTTCGATAATATTTCCACTAACAAAGGATATACCGACCGGACCGATCAGAGGCAGTAATGAATGTGTCATTTAAATCACACCAGTTTTTCAAAGCATTTGCTCTTACGCTCCAGGCACTTTCTCCCTTCCTGGCTTTAGACAGGTGCCACCAATGCAGCTGCATCGGGAACTACACTTACGGGGGCCCCGCAACAAAGAAATTTTGTTTTTCATTTTATACTCCTATTAATACGCTTATATCCACACGTTTCGTCTATTTCTTTGACTGGTGATGTTCGATATCTGGACTATACGTTCTTTTAACGAGAAGAGCCATAGATTAATACCAAGTAATGTAGACAAAAATTCTTTAAAATTAATTCCTACACACGTCAACAAAGAAAAATATTATTTTAGTTATTTTTTGTTAAATAATTACAATTAATATAAATTATATAGCCTACCATTACCTATGCGTTTAAAACAGCTGTTCTACCACATAACCTATAACACGAAATCAGCTGTTTTATGAAATGATGTTTTCACCTGTTTCAAGCCAAATGTGACGAAATAATTATATAGCATACCTTGCCAATTTTGTGAACGTTTTTCTCTCATATAAAACTAAAATTAATTAATTAATATTTGAAAACACTGTATTACCGTCAAGTGACATCCATTACAAGTTTGAATTACAAAATATATTTAAAATAAAAGTATTTTACCGATTGAAAATTTGAATTATATATAGGCTCTCCTATAAGGAGTGCAACACTAGTGAGTGGGTGGAAATAAGACACAAATCACTTGAAGGGGCGGAGTTAAGGCAAAAAGCACATTTGAGAGGGCGGAATTAATATGAAAGAATTTGGGGGCGGAGAAGGTAAAGAGAAAGTTTGAGGGACCAAAATAAAGCAAAAAAATACGAAAATATTATTTACTAGTAGGTTTCTGAGGACGTGGTCTTCGTGTATCGCTGCACGGCGTTGTGGTAGACCTAAGCTCTATGGTTGCTTTTATATGGGTCTTCTTCCCTTAAAAACAGATGGTAGCTTGTTCCCGTTCCTTTCCTTTAGGACTGCCATACCAATGTATTTATTGCATTACTTTCTAGTGGATGTTGTTGTATCCTATATGATTATCTTAAAAACATTTACGTCACAGCGTAATACAACTTTCCAAACGTAAATTCAAAGTTAATTTATGAAAAAATTATTGAGAAAAAATGGTTTCCGTCCCAGTAATCTATCTTCGCCATTGTCTCGTATATTTTACTCAGTGTTCTATATAATCATGTCCTGTAATTAGAAATATTATAATTTTTGCTGACGTCATATAATTTAGCATTGTTGAAAGATTACCCAATTGAAGGTTCCATTTTTCCACAGTGGAAGAACCGTTTTCTTTGCTTCGGCTACGTCTACACAGATCCAAAGTAATTTTTCTTGCGGGATAACCAGATATTGATGAAAGTGTAGTCATCAACCAATAGGATGCTGCGGATCTCATGTATATAAAGAGCCACCAACTATGAGGTACGTTGACGCATGCGTAATCAACAAGAACAGTTAACATCTGTGACAGAAAAAATGCAATATTTTTGGTCATGTTACGAAAGGTAAGAGTTGTTTCAACTTTCACAGAAAACTGTAAGACATCCATGAGAACCTTTCTTGTTTGCAGTGTCCAGTGCCACAATGCCACTTGGGTCGTCTACTTTCTTCGAGATACGTCGCAGTGAGAAGAATAACGTCATACCACCGACACCGGTGGTGGTATATTTTGTAATATTCTACTTCCTTCAACCACCATTCTTAATTACTCTCGGAATAGGTCTTCTCCAACCGCATGCAATACAATTGGTGTTCATTTTCGTAACCTTCACGGTCTTTTATACTGAGCTTTGAATATATTTTTCTATAAAAAGACCACAGAAAAGTTGTCTAGATTTCCAATTTACTAAACTGGAATCCCTTCAAGTGTCAAGTCTGTTGTAAACCACATCAGTTTCCTTCCCACAGAATCCCACAAAGTCCACTCGTAAGTCAAATACAAAACACAAGTTATACCAATTAACAGAAAATACAAAACACACCAGTTAATTGGAAAACGTCCATGATCGATAGCCTGGATTCGACAGCGTCATGAAAACATTAAACTGAAAAGACTTTGTTCCCTGCTAATGGCTGTGACTGCATTAAGATACAGGAAGCGCTGGACTTGAATAGATAACTCAGCTACAATAAGTTGCTACATTAAGCGTAATGCAATCAATCAATGAAACATTGTAATTAGAGACATGTGCGGAATACGAAGCGAGTGAGGGAGACGGTGACAGGAATACTGATCAGCCGCGACCTTGAAAAGTGCACCGCATCAGGTTGGGTCAACTCCAACGCAGCCTCGACGCGACGTCGCTAGCGATTATCCACTTTTTTGTTTGGGTTTTATTTGTACCGTTGAAAAGCCGGTTTTTTTCTTAATCCTAAGCGTAATGGGAAGAAAACATTTTTTATTTTACAATTTCAAAATTAAACATTTCTAGTTTTAATGCATATTTTTTAGGATTAAAAATTAACAGCAAGGACTCGTGACAACACGAAATTTTAGAAATTGAATAATTTAAAATCTCTAATATACTTCAAGAGTGTTGTTTTATTACATTCCAAAATGATTTCGAAATTTATCGTAATTTTCTGACATTCTTAACGTCTTATCTTTTGTGTGTATGGGGTTGAAAAATCTCCACCAAATTAAAAATGTATTCAGTAATAAATCTGTACCTTTAGTAATACACAGAGAGCTTTGATTGAAATTACCGGAAAAGACACTTCTGTAATGTTTAAATTTATTGACTATGTACAAAAATCTTGCGATACTCAAAAAGTCACCCTTTACTCAAAAATAATATTCCAGGTTATTTCTAAACAGATATGGTTTATTATTTCCAGGTTGCAAGTAGATAGTTAACTACGACTGCGAAAAAATAGGTGTACTTCAAGATACCTTGTTAAACGTAAACCTTAATTGTCTTTACTCCAGGTACCATGGGACCTTCATGAGCATTCGTAGTCCTGTATTCTATACCTTCCCTACCCTAAACAGCTGTGCATCGGTTCGAGACATCCTTATAAAACGACGAAGATCTGGTCATGGCTAGGCAAGTCTTGTTTATCTCTACTCCAGGTACCATGAAACCCTTACTACCACCCATAGTCCTATATTATACCCTTCCTTGCTCAGCCTTACCATTCACAAAAGTGTATCCGTTAGACATATCTTATAAAGCGACGGATGTCTCTCTATGGTTAAACAAACCAGGGTGTAACATCTCGTTCGTTAGGTAATCCTAACCAAATTCCAGGCAGTTTTTCTATTTCCAATTCCTCACGGGGGTGCGGTGGGTAAATATCCTCTGCACCTCCGAAAGAGAGTAACTCTCATACTAGAAAGTTAACCACACACTATTCTCCCACATTTCCCAAACCAGATAAAATTTTTCCCAATTTTATCTTTGATAAACTATATTTCATAAAGCGTTTGTACAGCTAAAAGGCGATGGGTTCATTAACGTACTCTGTGCCTTGTAAGCACTGGAAACAGATTTTATTTTGACACTTTTAAAAGTAAATAAAAATAATTAACTTCCTTCAAATGAATGTGTTTGCAAAGAGCATCTGTATTGTCTAATGTAAACACTAATCGTTAACAGCTCAATATGTCGACACAGTGTTTTAATTTCACAGTAAATACGATTATTTTTAAACAGTTTTTCATCGAAGATAATGAAGTTATGTTAATGAGACCTCGCATGAAGAATGTTACGCGTAAACAGGTGTCGAACAACGCCCTCTATAACGGTTTGCTTGTAATTAAAATGTTATTTTTGCTGACGTAATATATTTATATTTGGCGAGGCGATGCAGTATTTGAAACACTCGAAACTTGTTAAGCAGTGTTGCATGCATTATGCATGGAGTGCGGCAACGTTGCCAAACTTCTGTCAATTAGCAATTCAAGGCACAAGGCCAAACGTGGACCAGGAAGTGGCAAGATTGTAAATATTTAAAATTTTCAATTAACGTTCTTTCCCTGACCTACGATAATATTGTTTTAATTGTGAGCGTATTTTATACCTTACTTCAAAATTAATCACAGAAAAATATGTCAACAGAAACAAGGTAGCTTTAACAAAAATTAAATTCTTCGGCAAAGACAAGACAAATATCGAAACGCTCATGAAAATAATATAAATATTATTCATTAATGTTAGAATTTTTAGTTGTTCCTGATATAAACTTTGACGAATAACAATTCTTTATCTTACTTAAAATAAATTAAAAGCGCAGTTAAATTCAATGTAAAACAATCAGTACCTTTAATGTGAATTTAAATTTAGAAAGTATCTGCGAGGTCATGTCGGTAGAGCATATGAAGCTGAAGGTCTGGGTTCGAATCCCCCAGTAGGCCACACATATACTCTCTGAGTTATCAACCCTTAATTCGACTCACCCTGTAAGTAATTTTAATAAAATAACAGCCTATTAAAAGCGTACTAATGAACACACAATCTACCTAGGTACACCTAGGTAGGGTACACCCTGTCTCTCCTATACTTAGGCATTTTTATATTATTATTCATATTAAAACAATAAATAAACAACACAAAATTCAATTTATTTGAAATAAATAAATCCTCTATACCACCAAAAAAATTTCCTTTATTTAAAACCTTATATAGGCCTACATTTTAATTGCATACCAATCCTCCTCAAAGGTAATTTACAATAAAAATACTATTGCATTTTTGTATACAAAATACAATATATTATTCTATATATATCCTGAGAGGTATTTTTATTGTACGCGTAAAATACCTTTGAGGATGATTGCTATGCAATTGAAATGTGCATAAGGTTTTAAATAAAGGGAAAATTTATTTGTGGTATAGAAGTTTCATTTATTTAAATTAAACATTACGCCACAGTTGATTTATACAGTTATAACACAATTCAATCGTCTCAAAGATTTGGGTGATAGAGTCAAACAAATTATTCATTTTATAATAACATTCACAATCAATCGTGCTTATCCCCTGAAAATCTATATTTCAATTTTATTTTTTTAATGGTGAATAGCACAAATTTGCCTCATATCACCTACAATGTCTATGAAAAGCATCTTGACCAAAGTAGAGCTGGGATGGCCAACTAGCGGCCTATAGGGGTCGCTTCCGGTACACGAATGTTAAAAACATTAGATTACTGCTTTATTAATAAATGTAAAACATAAAAATACAGTATAGGTTATAGGATATAGGTTGAACACGGCTCCTACCCCCAGTAAGTGCTCTTGCAAAGTGACCCATTTTTTCAGTCAAGGTAGGAAAATGGTGTCAAGTACCTGAGGACAAATATTCCAAACTACGTGTCTTCGGTAGAAAAGTAGTTTCAATGTTTGAAAGCACATAGTTTTTTACGCGCAATTTTTCCATCAACGTAATTTTTAAAGTAAACTCACCGCAACAGAGAACCATCTTCGATATGTGTTAAATGTTGCAACCTCTTCAACTCAGATTTAATTTGATGAACTGTAGAACGATTGTGCCCGCCCTCAGTGGTCTCATTAGGCGAAGTAGGTTCATAGTTATGGATGATTTTACATTTAAATAAATTAGTTGTTTCCAGTACTGAGCACTGATAAGCGCAAACATCATGATTAAATAACAGCTAAACATTTTATAATAGATTCTATACTTATTTTGATCCTTTGTGTATTGAGCTAGATATTAAATGTATATGAAGGTTTTTGCGAAACTTATATGGATTCATATTATTTCATATACGACGTATACTATACGATATACGTATTGCCTACATTTGGCTTATTGATGTATGTGTGAAATTAGTTGTGCGACCCTCGTCTTCACTGAAGTTGGCCATTTCTGATGCAGAGGATTGGGGTTAAGATATAAAACCCCTCTGGTCTGGGCACGAAAACAAACCATGTATCAATTGTTCGGCGTCGAACTCTCCACAATGAGATATCTATATGTACGCCCTTTGGAACATAACAAAATATAGAGGAAAAGATGTAACAAAATATAAGTGAAATAACGTTACGGTTAAGGAAGTAACATTAGGCGACTCAGTAGCGAGAGAGAAATATGTCTCGCATAGAAGCCTGGTGGTTAAGCTGAAACAGACTGCCCTCTATTGGATGCTGTAGAAATTAACCGATCTTGACATTTAACCCAACTCATAATAAACGTCTATTAGAAATCTTTTAGGATAAAGATCAAAATGTATTGCATTAAACAGAAAAGTTGCTGAGTTACGGCTTAATGTAAGATTAGACACTTAGTAGCTTGTAATATTGTCACAAAAGAAAAACTTGCATATATGATATTGACAAGAACAATTGCGTGTAATATATCATACCGGGGTGTACAGTTCCTATAAGTCTAACGGGTATATGGCCCATAATAGCTTCATTTTCCAGGTATACCCTGCAGACATAAGGCGAAAGCATTATACACATCTCTGACCAGTTAGCTTGATGCCCTCACCTAAGGCACCAACAATACTTCACAACTCTCATTATCCTCTTCTTAAACAGTATTCATAAACTAACCGAAATATATTAAAATCGATCGCCCAAAAATCCCAATGTTATCCCAATTTCAACCCATAAAGCTATATCTTGAAATATTTCACAATCGATAGTGAAGTGAAGACCCTTTCTGTTCGCGCGTTAACTTTGACATCATTAAAACTACGAAAGTGTGAAATAAAATGGCAGTTTCAGGTTAAAAAGCTGTTGTAGGCGTAATAAAAAAGTAAAGGTGACAATGGCATTACCTTGAAATACGTGCAGATTAAGAAAACAAAAAACACATGATTGGAAACTCTGACATGAGAAACGTAAAAAAAGAATGGAAAAAAGAAGAAAGAACAAGAAAAGACGAAGAACGTTTGTAAGACAGATGTAGATCTTGCCAGGACCGTGAAAACGAGACGAAAATACTGCACGGAATATAGAAAAGCGAAACTAAAGACCGTTTACTTAGGAAACGTTGAAACTTAAGTCGAGGGTGGTTATCTACTGCCTGAGGTATAATACGCTATTGTATGTAGCTGAAAGAGTCCACTTCAGGGGACCCAGTCTTTAGACATCCACTTGAGGATGCAGCGCTACTTTTATGTTGTGGGAGAACGACCATTTTGGCAGATATGATTCAATATCAACCATGGTAAGAGCTACTTTATTATTTTCTTATGAAAGCCGGATGGACTTAAGGTGTAGTTGACATAAACTGTTGCTTTTGTACTCTCTTCCCATCCATACCACAGGACTCGCTTACTGGATACCACCCTTTCGGAGCAGTCAGTATAACCTCAGGCGAATCTTGTGATACCCTCTGGTGTTACTACTATCTTACCAAATCCCATCCATCTGGTGAAGCCGAATGCAAGGCACGAATTAGGTTTCCCTCTTGATCCTCGTCGCACCTCTCGCACAAAGGAGAACTAGATCTCCTATTTTGATATTGAAAGCCCTCATATTCCCATGATCCGCGACCACAAGCGTTATTTTAGACAAATATATTTTTTAAATTTGCGAAATTCTACAAGTTAGTCTATTATTTTTCAAGTTATGATGGAAAAGAACAATGCAGTCCACGCCAGCTTGTGCACCACTACTACCCCGCACGAAACGTACGAGCAGCAGACTCGGGGTCTTGATTCGCCATTATGTTAGATCAACCGACGTTCCTTTCTGGCCTTCACTCAGATCACTTCCTCCTCCTCCGACCACGTGCTCGGGATTAACGTGCCAAGGAAGAGTTTCCCGCATCACATGATTATATATATAAATAATAAAACAATAATTCATTAGAACCACTTAATGACCATTTTAATCGCTTTTGTTTGTTAAATAGATACATAAGTTTATAATTTTTTTCAACTATAATCTTAATGAGTATCTCTACAGTACAATGCCCTGTGTATTATAGAAAATACATATAACGTATCTATAAAAACAAACACATCGCGAAACACTGTGCAACTGTTTGTTCTGAGATGATACAGGATTTTATAAAAGGAATACGTTTTCCTTCTTGTATTTATTTTATGAAAACCAATAGTTTCCACACTAAAAAGGTTGCCAATATAAGAAAACATGTGCTCACAATCTGTATACTAAATCTATTGCAAAGATAAACAAGAATTCCAGACATTGTTTTCTTTCAGTTCTGTTAGCGCGTGATATAGAAACGTATTGTACAAGACTGCGATTTCGAGGTATTGTGGTAGTGATTACATCTTTTCAACGAGTGATATTTGATCCGCTGCAAACATTTTCAGATGCTTCAGAAAAATTACGAGAAATACAGCCAACTCGCACATCTACAGTGAATCTAAATTTTAAAAAAAAATTAATAATAGCTTCTAAAATGCAACCTAAATTATGCAGTTGTTGTTATTATAGCCCTGTCAAAACACTTGACAATTTAACTGGTTTATTTTTAAAATTAAAAGAGTATTGAGGAATCGGTAAGGCGAAAGTACGATGAAATACAGTGCTTTGAGTGATGTAGACGAATATGAAAGGCGGTTTAAGGTAGACGAAGGTGCGTAGACAGAACGTCAAAGATCAATTTTAGAGGTAATCTAGGCGCTATATAAAATTCAGTACTCGGTCCCCACAAATCCAACATCAAACTCGTGACAGTCGAATCAGCTGACTAGTATATGTCCCGGGTACAGAGGCCATGACGCACGACATGGAAGTTCTCGTGTTGTATACACATGAGGACGCCGAGTAACCTAGTGGTCCGCAATTTCGGTTGGTATGGCAACCTCCAATTAAAGTCTTTACGAAGTGTCTCCTTTTCGATCTTGGTTGGTAAAATACTTTTCCAATTTTATTCGAATACTCCACTAACATAACCTCGCATTTCATATTGCAAGTAGATAGAGAATCTTATAAACCTTTGCCAAAGATCACTTTTAGGCCAATCTAGGCGAATGTAAAATCCAGTATTCGAAACCCACGAATCCAACATCAAACTCGTGACTCTCAAATCAGGTGACTAGTGTATGTCTCGATACTGAGGACAGGAAGTACAACTGGACACGCTGTTCTCATGTTTTCCCGTTCACATAAGGGCACCGAGAAACCTAGTGGTCCACAATCTAGGTTGGTATGGTAACCTCTAAATTAAAGTCTTTACGAATTGTCTCCTTTTCGATCCTGGTTGGTAAAATACTTTTTTAATTTTAATTCGAATGCCCTTCTTGTAAGCATATGATATTGAAATTAGATATAATCGGTAGCTGATAGAGTAGAAGAAAATTTATAGAAAACAAATTTATTATTATTAAACATAGTTTAGTTGCCATATCAACGCGCCAAGACATAGCCTTGAATGATTTGTCACTTAGTTAGCATTTTAGAAACAATATATCGTTGAAATGTCAAAGTCAACACAATATAACAAATTTTAAAAACACAATAATTGTATAAGTGGTTAGCAGTCACCCAGGGTTTCGGGTGGTCTATACGCAACAGATAACTCCAGTTTACACTTGACTACAAGTTACGGGCTCATTTAACGTTGCATTTGAAATTGACATCGCTTAGAAGACAGATAGCCGTACTAACTCACAGTTAAACCTGTTCCATTAATCCTGATGCTAATGGCTACTAAGCACGTTTCACAAACATTCGCAACAATCTGGAGATTTTCGAGAACCTATTTATTATGTTAGATATTAAATTAGATGGACAGTTGACTGTACACAATGTAGTGTTTCATGTTAACACAATATGTTGTATAAACGAATGTCAGAGTGTATGGTCTTTATATCACCGGGAAAGATAAAAATGTCGTTTACCTAACCCACTGTATCGAGATCTGGAAGTCTCTCTGTTGGTCAAGGAGCGAACTGGGTGGTTTGGGTAGGTTTACGACATGGACGTTGTAAAAACTTCAAAAGACTTCGTCAGTGCGATCTCGGAGCAATATATACTCAAGAGATTTTAAAAGTAGATGAAGAAACATATCCAATGTAGGTTGGCTAGAAGAATGAATTTGACGGTGGAATATAAAGATCAAACTGTAGGCAGATTGATTCGAGTCAGATGTTCTTATTTAAGAAGAAAAAAAAGAGTAGCAATATGAGAACACATCGTTAAGAGTTCCGATATCCACACCAATCTCAGCTCTGGACAATTATCTAAACACTCTTTAAAGGGGAAACCTCCTGTCTTTATAATCTTCCCTCTAGACGTGTATTGGATGTTTTCACTTTGTCCCGTTGTTCTGAAATCTAGGAGTACACAGATAGTTATGACATTGGAGGTGATACAAAACGAGTCAACTACAAAACATTGCTAAAGATGAAACAAGGTTTCAGAACACAACATCTTCACGTATATACTAACAGAAATGGAGAATATTAGAAAAATCAGAATTATTACATTTAAGACAGTCTACTTTTTTTAAATAATGTGTCGTAACTGGTTCATTTTTTGCTCTCCTCGGCGGTTCTCCTAGCAACACCTCTTGTATTATGGCTATTCAGACCTGACGATTCTGACCGCCCAGACCTCGGGATTCTGACTAGAACGACCTCGGTGTTATGATTTCCCACAGCACAAGAGTCTTGACTACCCAGACAAAGGGGGCTCTGATTAACCTGACCTCGAGAGTTCTGACTAGCTACATCTTAGGATCTGACTAGCTAGGCCTTGTGGGTTTTGACTAGACGGACCTCGGGCGTTATAATTACCCACACCACGAGAGTCCTGACTAACCAGACCTCGGGGATTCTGATAAACCAGACCTCGAGAGTTCTGACTAGCTACATCTTAGGATCTGACTAGCTAGGCCTAGTGGGTTTTGACTAGACAGAACGTCTGACTAGCCAAACCTCGAGGTTTTGACTAACCAGACCTCGAGGGCTTCGGATTAAACGGACTTTGGTAGTTTAGGTTATTCGGTCCTTAGGGGTTCGGACGAGTCACGCCGGTTGAGAAGGGTTTAGCGTTCCTGGGCCAAGCAACATTCAATATTTCTAAGCATATCAGTAAGACCTACATGAGGTCATTCAACACGCTCTTTCCCTCATCCAGGTTTTCAGTAAGGGTAACAGGCCCCCCACCTGTCTGACTCGTTGGATGGGAACTGATTTACAGCATGCATACACCATTGTCCACAGGATACATATTTCCCCCCCATTCGTAAGTTTATGATCTCTTCTTTGATCCTACTATTCCATGTAGTTTGAAGCCACCTATTCACAATGCCCTTAAGAAAGTATGTCAGCACGTGTGACGCCATGATCCTCTCCTACATCCCCTACCAGGAGGTTCCAAAGTGATCCTATATTCACAATAGATTTCTATCTATATTTCAAAAGCAATAGATTAATACAATATCACACAATATAGGTCTACCCATCGAAATATAGGCCTACTGATATCCAGACAAACAAACCATCATCGGAAATTTCACAAAATAATGACACATTAAAGAGAAACACGACCCTTACCCAGAATTTTTATCTAACGTCCAGCATGATGTACTCTTGTAAACAAAATTTACATAGCAATAACTTCGTTTAACAAGCATATGTAATTCAATCCAACAATTCAAATGTTATTCTCAGAGTGGTAGAACCTGTTGACGGATTGGAGGAGAGATTTCATTTGCATATATCGAGTTACATGGAAGGCTAAAGTAATGGCATCAATTCTTTATGTGTCCAAGGCGGAGCCGATTGTTTTCGACGTCATTAGAAGGGCATCCAATATGAAATCCATTTAATATCCGTGAATCCGGTTTTTGCAATTTATTTAAGGCATAGACACATTTACCTAGCCTACCATTAGCTTTGCCTCGGGACACAGAGCCGAAGACATGCAAAAGAAGGTAGTGACGTCACCCAGTCAGCCAATAAATGATTCTTTGCAACAGTAAAGCCCACGTTGCCATAGCAATACAGTAACATAGCCGAATGATTCAATAAGAATTGCCTGAAGAGATAAAGTAATTAGGTGTAGGCAGTACACAAACCATCTGTAACGGTAGACATTTTAAAACCGGGTTTTGTTGTCTTATTTTCAATTCCTTCTATTCGTTCACAGTTTCCTTATATGTATATATATATATATATATATATATATATATATATATATATATATATATATATATATATATATATATGAATCTTGTTTATATTTTCAATCTTCAATAAAATACTTTTATTCATCCACTAAAGTTCAAATAAATTCAACTACTCAATCTTGTAGTAGACGACTGTTGATGTTAATACAGTTTTCCAAATATTAATTCATTAATTAAATTTATTTTAATAATTTTAGTTTTATAAGAGAGAAAAACCTTTCACAAAAGGGCCAAGGTATGCAATATAGTTATTTCGTCCTGTTTCGCTTAAAATAAGTGATAACGTATGATTTCATAAATCAGTTGATTTTATGATATAGGTTATGTGGTAGAACTGATGTTTTAACGCATAGGTTGTTACTTAATTTATATTAATTGTAATTATTTAATAAAAAGTAAGTAAAATTATAAAAAGCTGTTGACCGAAGTACGGATTTACTTCATCCACTCAACTTGAAATACATTTTTTTAAACTTGTAGTGGATGACGGTGTTAGTAAAGCTTTATCAAATAGCAATTCATTAATTAAATTTATTGAATTAATTTGTAGTTTTATATGCTGAAAACATTTTCACAAAAGAGGCAAAGTATGCAATATAGTTGTTTCGCCCCATTTGGCTTGAAATAAGTGTTAACATGATTTGAAAAAAAACAGGTGATTTTACGTTATAGGTTATGTGGTAGAACAGCTGTTTTAACGTTTTAACGCATAGGTAAAATTTACTTC
Source organism: Prosapia bicincta (assembly GCA_036971475.1). NCBI lineage: Eukaryota > Metazoa > Arthropoda > Insecta > Hemiptera > Cercopidae > Prosapia > Prosapia bicincta. The sequence goes on from JBAIZL010000010.1 coordinate 93,463,656, forward strand.
ATCCACTGAACTTCAAATACATTTTAAAACTTGTAGTGGAGGACGCATAATGTTAATAAGTTTTCAAACAATTAATTAATTAAATTTATTGAACTAATTTTGGTTTTATATGGAAACAAACGTTTCACAAAAGGGGCAAGGTATGCAATATAGTAATTTCGTAGGCCCTACCATTTGGCTTGAAATATCTGTTAACATATGATTTCGTAAAACATCTGATTCTACGCTATAGGTTGTGTACTAGAACAGTGTTTTAACGTAAAGGTTATGCTATTTTATTTATATTAATTTTTATTACTTAATAAAATGTCATTTTCTTGACCTAAGCAGGAATTGACTTCAAAAAAAAATTATATTACTTTTTTTATATTCTTGTTTATGAAATTCGTTTTGATCCATCGATAAATATTTAACAAAAAAATATCATATGTAAACCAAACACACACGAGTACACAAATACACAAACACAGACATATACATACATATAATTGCTTTTATTAATATTAAGAGTAATTGATTTCGTAAAGTTGTGGCAGAGGTAAAACAGAAAAGTTATTTACACTCACGGAACTTTGTATTCTGTAATGTTTTGTAAAACTACATTTCCCCAAACATTAAAGTTACTGACGAATCATTACCCCCCAAGGAAAATGTTACCCAGTGTTCTTGTGGAAGTATTAAACTCTTGCGATTAACCTGCCACAGCCGGAATACACAGTGATTACAACGCCCGCAGGTACAGCGCTGTGTAAACGCTAGCGAACTCTAGTTTAAGATTTACAAAGGCTCTGAGTTTTCCCGATGCAAAACGAAAATTGTATTTAATGACGTGTAAAATGGAAAGAAAACATTCGCAAACCGAACACGTACCGGTGTAACGTCGGTTTCCAACCCTAAAGGCATAAGGGTGAAACTGAAGGGGTCGGAAGCAGCTGTTGCGATTAGAGGCCTCTTGTGGGGAATAGCCACCAATTTAAGGTAAGCCACGTAGCAGGTGGTGGGGCAATCGATATCTACTTGCAGTTCTATGAATACGTTCCTAAACACAGACCGCACATGCCGTGATAGGGGTTGTTTTCGATAAGATAACACGATGGAAAAACAAACTGGTGATTAAAGAACGTTAGATTTGTTTGCTGGAAAGGCTACTACTTTATGTCGTAAACAATTTCCACCGTTTAGATTTTTTCTATTTCTTTTTAAGAAATATAAAGCTATAACAGCTGTCTATTAACAAAAAATGTTTAAAACATTTTTTTTATTTGCACTAAAACCTCCGACTACCAAAAGAAGCGAAGAAAGCTTTATAGAAGCAAGGCAACAGTTTTTTAAAGTTGTATAGTGTAATTATTGTCGCCCACTAGGGCACAAGTAATATGAACAAAAATGTTTCTTAGATTAACAAAGAAAAATTCCATTGGAGTTACTTTTTATTACCTATTTACAAATAATATAAATAAAGTAACATAACCTATGCGTTGAAACAGCTGTTCTACAACATAACCTATAACATTAAATCAGCTATTTTATGAAATCATATGTTATGACTTATTATAAGCCAAATGGGTCGAAATAACTATATTGCATACCTTGCTACTTTTGTGAAAAGTTATTCTCCCATATAAAACTAAAATTAATCCATTAAATTTAATTATTATTTGAAAAAACTGTATTAACATAAAGTGCAATCCACTACAAGTTAAAAAAATGTATTGAACGTTTTCATCAATATATATATATATATATATATATATATATATATATATATATATATATATATATATATATATAAGGTTGAATAATATTTTCATAAACAAGAATATATATTTTTTTATTTTCCTTAATGCACTTTTATTATGTTAAATACGTGAAGCTTTTCGTTGATTTGCAGTACTGTATTATCAAACCTATAAGTACCACATACTTCCATGACTACATTTTTCTTAAAAGTGTATTAAGAGAAATAAAAAATTATATATTCTTGTTTATGAAAATAATATTATTCATCCATATATATATAGGGAGTGTGGACTAATAGAAAGAATTGAAAAAAGGGTTGTGAATATAGTAGGATAAAGTTAGGGATATAAACCCCTCCCCCCGGTCTCACTGTAGTGTACCTAAATGAAGGAGAAAGGGTAGTTGGAACTACGTAGTTGAGGAAATGACATAATGATGCCTTTATACTGGGGATACAGAAAATTATGACGTCACACGTATAGAGAGTTGCATGCTCATATAGGATAAAAGATGTCTCCAGGAAGGGAAAGAAGATTAAACGCAACAGTAGTAATTATGGGTACGCCATTTTAGAACTTAAAAAGGCAAGACCGATTTGTTAGCAGCTGAAAGAGATTTTAGAAAGTAGACAAAAATATCTTGAAGAATTCACGTCAGGCGTGAAGAGATGACGAGTCAAGTGGGAGTCAATCGATGATCTTGAGCGGTGGCTACTTGGGTGGTACGGACAAGTAGGACGTATGCAGGAGATAGATTAGCAGAAGTGCATGGGAGCATCAACAGTGTATACAGTAGACTATAGGAGCTCGATGGCCGAGGGAACGTGTCGAAAGTAGGAAATAGGAAAAACGAGTGAATATTGATATCAATTGATCGTAGACTCAAGAGATGACTGGGCACTGAACATTGAAACTGGAGAGATAGCTTCTAGCTATATTTTGAATTAATAATTACTTGTTTTCAAAATTTACCTAATTATCCGTGGTCTTGCACAGCATATAATTGCAGTTTACCAAATATATTTCCCCATTCTGTTTGTTGTTATGATGAATTTGTTTACATATCCATTTATATATTTTTATTCCATTACAACCTATGACATCCCCTCTTTCGTCATATATTTGGTCACCATTCCCGACCTCTCAGTATTCGCGTCTCACTCATTCATGCCCTAAGTAATCTCCATCTGTCTATTTCTTCATTTTGTGTCTCTTCATTTATTTGTTCCTTATGTTTTCCTCTTGTACTTTATTATTTAACGTTAATCTGCAGTTCCTCCAAAACATCATCCCTATCGCATTAATTTTGTTTTCAATTATTTTATTTTAGCGCCCGTATATTTAAATCGTATAGAAAGCAACTTTCTGCTGTTGTTTTAAGATTTGGTGTTTTGTTTGTTTGTAATATCATTTCTGTTTTTTTAATTAAAAAAAAACGTTTATTTTAAGCAGTAAATAAAATTACCGTTTTATAGACATTTACACAAGAACCTTGCTTTTTACAGTAATAGTTTCTCTACAAGTATTTCTGATTGCGTGGGCATTTGAATTCAGGAGCGGGCAGGAAAGATCAAGTAGGAAAGTTGGGAACATTCGGGAAAACGTGTGTTTATAGTGTTCTACCATCTGGAAAGCATCACGTCTGCTGGAATTACTTTGGTCATAAATTCTTTATTGGCTCGGGCAAATACTGGACGCGGTGGAACAACACGTTTATGGAACGTAACCAGCTTCGTTAAGTTGGCAATAATGCGAGGGTTTTCCTTTTTGTCAATTTACAAAAGTTGATAGGGAAGAAAAAATCGAAACTTGGTTTTAATGTCTTCCTTGTTTTTACAGTTTCTCCTTTGATTACGCAAACACATTCACGGCTGTAACACCTTCAGTTTATGACGGTCCCGAACCTTAACGGTAGAGTAGAAACGTCCGCTTTAAATGATTTTATTTGGATCACGTTTTTCCGTTATAGAAAAAACGCAAATGACAACGGGCAAAACGTGTCAACAGGTCGTGCGATGAGAGGAACGCGTGACGAGAAACGTGTCGTACGAGCGCGGCGAGCCAGCTTTATTGGGACATCGTGAACGGGGCGAAACGCTCACTAAAGACTCCTCGTTAATCTTTCACTAAGAGACTGTAGTCGCGTGTTATCTGGACCTTTGGCGCCATTCTCACTTTTATGGCGGGAATTAGGCTGCACGCGTCAAGTCCATGTATACTCTGTTTAGTTCTCATTAGACCTTCGGAGATCGTTAGCTACAGGTTTATAAATAAATATATCATCAGTGAGGAACTTGCATAACATTCCTGTTGCGGTGAAGACTAAAAATAACTGAATTATTTCTATTTTCTGTGGAGGCAATATTCCCGAACCGTTCGCGGGCTTTGTGCCGATAGACGGGGCACAAATATGTTTTGTGTGTTTACTTTAATAATTTTCACTTACAGAGAAATACGTGGTTTTTGTCAGACGACGAGACATTCAGTTCGAATAAAACTCAAAATTAAATTTAATATAAATACACTGAACATATGACTATATTAATATAATGTTTAAAGCATTTTGTTTTGCACAAGTTGGTGTTTTTTAAATATAAATTTATTGATATCACTTGCCAAAAACCTCTACTTACTGTTATTTTTCTGGTGAAGCGTTTCCCACTAAACCAATCTATTTACTCAGATTGTTCGCGTCTCACACCATTGTGTTTTTGTTTTTTTATTTATCGTTGTATTTTGTGTGTTCGCAACAAAAAACTTCAAAATATATAAATATCACAAAAAACAACCGCTTTATGAACAATACCACATCAAAGAACAAAAAAACACCACATATTTATAAAATTACAACACACCTGAGCAACAATCATGTCCGTGACAAGAATTGAACAATGAGTTAATCTAGTGCGAAACGCATCTACTGAAAAATATCAGTAAGTAGAGGTTTGTTTTTGCCAAATCATATCAATAACAATAAATAATTTTTCTTGCTCATGGGAAAAGTTATCTCCTCAAGGAATAATGCCTAGAGCATTGCGGGTCTGCAAGCCGCCATGACTGTTATACCCCAGTTAAATTCAGTTCCGGTGTTAATACCCTATTAGGGCAAATCCACCTTCTACGCATCTGCTACTAAGCTTTCAGACTACACTTCATTTTGTTCTCGCGCTCTCTCTCTTTCATATTTTGCGAGCAGAGAAAATCTCTTACTCGTATTACCTCGTACGTTCTTACAACTCTTAAGTTTCTGTTTGCAACGTTTTGTTTCGTACACTATCGACATTCTTTAGAAATTTGTCTTAATGTTCATTGTGTACGTTTCTCAAAGTACAACGGTGTATGTAACCCGAAGGGTTAATGCAAAACACATGTAATGTTCTGTAAGAACCGTATCGAGATCGGCGAGACGTTTCCCTATGAACTATTGCATTCATTCTTTCATAAGGGGATGCAATGTTACTGCTTCTAGCAACGGTTTTATGTACTTAGTACCCATTCTCATGTCTACCTACTTATCTACATCTATGTCCTAACTATAATCACAGTCTTATATATTCACAGCTTATATATTCGAGGGCGGTAGAAGTCATACTGGCTGACTGTCTTAAAACAACACAATAATAATAATAAAACTCTATGAATGTTTGGTCAGCCATGTACCTTATATTCTCTGTTCATATATCACTTAGGCCTGTGGTCTTCGTTCCTTATACAAAGTATCCGTCAACTGTTCCTAACTAAACAGTCCAACAGGTATTTTAAACTCTCTCTTCTTTCTCTTTTAGCGCTAAAATTCAAGTGACCTCGATCGTCACTCCTCTTCATGTACTTCGTCGCCCAAATACATCTTTCGTAGTAATATATTCGATATAGCCCTTGCCGACCTTTACTGCAAGATCTTCGACATAACGTTTTACAGCTATAACTCTTAGATCTTCGATATAGGCATTGCAACCACAACTATCAGATCTTCGCCACATCGCTTCATGGTCATAACTCTAAGATCTTCGACACAGCCATTCATGGTCATAACTATAACATCTTCGACACAGCCATTCATGGTAATAACTCAAAGATCTTAGACACAACCCTTCATGGTAATAATTATAAGATCTTCGACACAGCTCTTCATGGTCATAATTCTAAGATCTTCGACACAGTCATTCATGGTCATAACTCTAAGATCTTCGACACAGCCATTCATGGTAATAACTCTAAGATCTTAGACGCAACCCTTCATGGTAATAACTCTAAGATTTTCGACACAGCTCTTCATGGTCATAACTCTAAGATCTTCGACACAGTCATTCATGGTAATAACACTAAGATCTTAGACACAGCTCTTCATGGTCATAACTCTAAGATCTTCGACACAGCCATACATGGTAATAACTCTAAGATCTTCGACACAGCAATTCATGGTAATAACTCTAAGATCTTCGACACAACCCTTCATGGTAATAACTCTAAGATCTTCGACACAGCCATTCATGGTAATAACTCTAAGATCTTCGCCACAGCTCTTCATGGTCATAACTCTAAGATCTTCGACACAGTTCTTCATGGTCATAACTCTAAGATCTTAGACGCAACCCTTCATGGTAATAACTCTAAGATCTTCGACACAGCCCTTCATGGTTATAACTCTAACATCTTCGAAACGGTCTTTCGCAGTCACATCTCTCAGATATTCGACATAGCCATTGCAACCACAACTATCAGATCTTCGACACAGCTCTTCATGGTCATAACTTTAAGATCTTCGACACAGCTCTTCATGGTCATAACTCTAAGATCTTCGACACAGCCCTACATGGTCATAACTCTAAGATCTTCGACACAGCCCTTCATGGTCATAACTCTAAGATCTTCGACACATCCCTTCATGGTCATAACTCTAAGATCTTCGACACAGCTCTTCAGGGTCATAACTCTAAGATCTTTCACGCAGCTCTTCATGGTCATAACTCTAACATCATCGACACAGCTCTTCAGAATCATAATTCTAAGATCTTCGACACAGCCCTTCATGGTTATAACTCTAAGATCTTCGACACAGCCCTTCTTGGTCATAACTCTAAGATCTTCGACGCAGGTCTTCATGGTCATAAATCTAAGATCTTAGACGCAACCCTTCATGGTAATAACTCTAAGATCTTCGACACAGCCCTTCATGGTTATAGCTCTAACATCTTCAAAACGGTCTTTCGCAGTCACAACTCTCAGATATTCGACATAGCCATTGCAACCACAACTATCAGATCTTCGACATAGCTCTACATGGTCATAACTTTAAGATCTTCGACACAGCTCTTCATGGTCATAACTCTAAGATCTTCGACACAGCCCTACATGGTCATAACTCGAAGATCTTCGACACAGCCCTTCATGGTCATAACTCTAAGATCTTCGACACATCCCTTCATGGTCATAACTCTAAGATCTTCGACACAGCTCTTCATGGTCATGCTCTTCAGGGTCATAACTCTAAGATTTTTCACGCAGCTCTTCATGGTCATAACTCTAAGATCATCGACACAGCTCTTCAGAATCATAACTCTAAGATCTTCGACACAGCCCTTCATGGTTATAACTCTAAGATCTTCGACACAGCCCTTCTTGGTCATAACTCTAAGATCTTCGACGCAGGTCTTCATGGTCATAACTCTAAGATCTTAGACGCAACCCTTCATGGTAATAACTCTAAGATCTTCGACACAGCCCTTCATGGTTATAACTATAACATCTTCGAAACGGTCTTTCGCAGTCACAAGTCTCAGATATTCGACATAGCCATTGAAACCACAACTATCAGATCTTCGACACAGCTCTTCATGGTCATAACTTTAAGATCTTCGAAACAGCTCTTCATGGTCATAACTCTAAGATCTTCGACACAGCCCTTCATGGTCATAACTCTAAGATCTTCGACACAGCCCTTCATGGTCATAACTCTAAGATCTTCGACACATCCCTTCATGGTCATAACTCTAAGATCTTCGACACAGCTCTTCATGGTCATGCTCTTCAGGGTCATAACTCTAAGATCTTTCACGCAGCCCTTCATGGTCATAACTCTAAGATCATCGACACAGCTCTTCAGAATCATAACTCTAAGATCTTCGACACAGCCCTTCATGGTTATAACTCTAAGATCTTCGACACAGCCCTTCTTGGTCATAACTCTAAGATCTTCGACGCAGGTCTTCATGGTCATAACTCTAAGATCTTAGACGCAACCCTTCATGGTAATAACTCTAAGATCTTCAACACAGCCCTTCATGGTTATAACTCTAACATCTTCAAAACGGTCTTTCGCAGTCACAACTCTCAGATATTCGACATAGCCATTGCAACCACAACTATCAGATCTTCGACACAGCTCTTCATGGTCATAACTTTAAGATTTTCGACACAGCTCTTCATGGTCATAACTCTAAGATCTTCGACACAGCCCTACATGGTCATAACTCTAAGATCTTCGACACAGCCCTTCATGGTCATAACTCTAAGATCTTCGACACATCCCTTCATGGTCATAACTCTAAGATCTTCGACACAGCTCTTCATGGTCATGCTCTTCAGGGTCATAACTCTAAGATCTTTCACGCAGCTCTTCATGGTCATAACTCTAAGATCATCGACACAGCTCTTCAGAATCATAACTCTAAGATCTTCGACACAGCCCTTCATGGTTATAACTCTAAGATCTTCGACACAGCCCTTCTTGGTCATAACTCTAAGATCTTCGACGCAGGTCTTCATGGTCATAACTCTAAGATCTTAGACGCAACCCTTCATGGTAATAACTCTAAGATCTTCGACACAGCCCTTCATGGTCATAACTCTAAGATCTTCGACACATCCCTTCATGGTCATAACTCTAAGATCTTCGACACAGCCCTTCAGGGTCATGCTCTTCAGGGTCATAACTCTAAGATCTTTGACGCAGCTCTTCATGGTCTTAACTCTAAGATCATCGACACAGCTCTTCAGAATCATAACTCTAAGATCTTCGACACAGCCCTTCATGGTTATAACTCTAAGATCTTCGACACAGCCCTTCATGGTCATAAATCTACGATCTTCGACACAGCCCTTCATGGTCATAACTCTAAGATCTTCGACACATCTCTTCATAGTCATGCTCTTCATGGTCATAACTCTAAGATCTTTGACGCAGCTCTTCATGGTAATAACTCTAAGATCTTTGACACAGCCCTTCATGGTTATAACTCTAACATCTTCGAAACGGTCTTTCGCAGTCACAACTCTCAGATATTCGACATAGCCATTTCAACCACAACTATCAGATCTTCGACACAGCTCTTCATGGTCATAACTCTAAGATCTTCGACACAGCCCTTCATGGTCATAACTCTAAGATCTTCGACACATCCCTTCATGGTCATAACTCTAAGATCTTTGACGCAGCTCTTCACGGTCATAACTCTAAGATCATCGACACAGCTCTTAAGAATCATAACTCCAAGATCTTCGACACAGCCCTTCATGGTTATAACTCTAAGATCTTCGACACAGCCCTTCATGGTCATAACTCTAAGATCTTCGACACAGTTCTTCATGATCATAACTCTATGATCTTAGACGCAACCCTTCATGGTAATAACTCTAAGATCTTTGACACAGCCCTTCATGGTTATAACTCTAACATCTTCGAAACGGTCTTTCGCAGTCACAACTCTCAGATATTCGACATAGCCATTGCAACCACAACTATCAGATCTTCGACACAGCTCTTCATGGTCATAACTCTAAGATCTTCGACACAGCCCTTCATGGTCATAACTCTAAGATCTTCGACACATCCCTTCATGGTCATAACTCTAAGATCTTTGACGCAGCTCTTCACGGTCATAACTCTAAGATCATCGACACAGCTCTTTAGAATCATAACTCTAAGATCTTCGACACAGCCCTTCATGGTTATAACTCTAACATCTTCGAAACGGTCTTTCGCAGTCACAACTCTCAGATATTCGATATAGCCATTGCAACCACAACTATCAGATCTTCGACACAGCTCTTCATGGTCATAACTCTAAGATCTTCGACACAGCCCTTCATGGTCATAACTCTAAGATCTTCGACAAATCCCTTTATGGTCATAACTCTAACATCTTCGAAACGGTCTTTCGCAGTCACAACTCTCAAATATTCGACATAGCCATTGCAACCACAACTATCAGATCTTCGACACAGCTCTTCAGAATCATAACTCTAAGATCTTTGACACAGCCCTTCATGGTTATAACTCTAACATCTTCAAAACGGTCTTTCGCAGTCACAACTCTCAGATATTCGACATAGCCATTGCAACCACAACTATCAGATCTTCGACACAGCTCTTCATGGTCATAACTTTAAGATTTTCGACACAGCTCTTCATGGTCATAACTCTAAGATCTTCGACACAGCCCTACATGGTCATAACTCTAAGATCTTCGACACAGCCCTTCATGGTCATAACTCTAAGATCTTCGACACATCCCTTCATGGTCATAACTCTAAGATCTTCGACACAGCTCTTCATGGTCATGCTCTTCAGGGTCATAACTCTAAGATCTTTCACGCAGCTCTTCATGGTCATAACTCTAAGATCATCGACACAGCTCTTCAGAATCATAACTCTAAGATCTTCGACACAGCCCTTCATGGTTATAACTCTAAGATCTTCGACACAGCCCTTCTTGGTCATAACTCTAAGATCTTCGACGCAGGTCTTCATGGTCATAACTCTAAGATCTTAGACGCAACCCTTCATGGTAATAACTCTAAGATCTTCGACACAGCCCTTCATGGTCATAACTCTAAGATCTTCGACACATCCCTTCATGGTCATAACTCTAAGATCTTCGACACAGCCCTTCAGGGTCATGCTCTTCAGGGTCATAACTCTAAGATCTTTGACGCAGCTCTTCATGGTCTTAACTCTAAGATCATCGACACAGCTCTTCAGAATCATAACTCTAAGATCTTCGACACAGCCCTTCATGGTTATAACTCTAAGATCTTCGACACAGCCCTTCATGGTCATAAATCTACGATCTTCGACACAGCCCTTCATGGTCATAACTCTAAGATCTTCGACACATCTCTTCATAGTCATGCTCTTCATGGTCATAACTCTAAGATCTTTGACGCAGCTCTTCATGGTAATAACTCTAAGATCTTTGACACAGCCCTTCATGGTTATAACTCTAACATCTTCGAAACGGTCTTTCGCAGTCACAACTCTCAGATATTCGACATAGCCATTGCAACCACAACTATCAGATCTTCGACACAGCTCTTCATGGTCATAACTCTAAGATCTTCGACACAGCCCTTCATGGTCATAACTCTAAGATCTTCGACACATCCCTTCATGGTCATAACTCTAAGATCTTTGACGCAGCTCTTCACGGTCATAACTCTACATAACTCTAAGATCTTCGACACAGCCCTTCATGGTTATAACTCTAAGATCTTCGACACAGCCCTTCTTGGTCATAACTCTAAGATCTTCGACGCAGGTCTTCATGGTCATAACTCTAAGATCTTAGACGCAACCCTTCATGGTAATAACTCTAAGATCTTCGACACAGCCCTTCATGGTCATAACTCTAAGATCTTCGACACATCCCTTCATGGTCATAACTCTAAGATCTTCGACACAGCCCTTCAGGGTCATGCTCTTCAGGGTCATAACTCTAAGATCTTTGACGCAGCTCTTCATGGTCTTAACTCTAAGATCATCGACACAGCTCTTCAGAATCATAACTCTAAGATCTTCGACACAGCCCTTCATGGTTATAACTCTAAGATCTTCGACACAGCCCTTCATGGTCATAAATCTACGATCTTCGACACAGCCCTTCATGGTCATAACTCTAAGATCTTCGACACATCTCTTCATAGTCATGCTCTTCATGGTCATAACTCTAAGATCTTTGACGCAGCTCTTCATGGTAATAACTCTAAGATCTTTGACACAGCCCTTCATGGTTATAACTCTAACATCTTCGAAACGGTCTTTCGCAGTCACAACTCTCAGATATTCGACATAGCCATTTCAACCACAACTATCAGATCTTCGACACAGCTCTTCATGGTCATAACTCTAAGATCTTCGACACAGCCCTTCATGGTCATAACTCTAAGATCTTCGACACATCCCTTCATGGTCATAACTCTAAGATCTTTGACGCAGCTCTTCACGGTCATAACTCTAAGATCATCGACACAGCTCTTAAGAATCATAACTCCAAGATCTTCGACACAGCCCTTCATGGTTATAACTCTAAGATCTTCGACACAGCCCTTCATGGTCATAACTCTAAGATCTTCGACACAGTTCTTCATGATCATAACTCTATGATCTTAGACGCAACCCTTCATGGTAATAACTCTAAGATCTTTGACACAGCCCTTCATGGTTATAACTCTAACATCTTCGAAACGGTCTTTCGCAGTCACAACTCTCAGATATTCGACATAGCCATTGCAACCACAACTATCAGATCTTCGACACAGCTCTTCATGGTCATAACTCTAAGATCTTCGACACAGCCCTTCATGGTCATAACTCTAAGATCTTCGACACATCCCTTCATGGTCATAACTCTAAGATCTTTGACGCAGCTCTTCACGGTCATAACTCTAAGATCTTCGACAAATCCCTTTATGGTCATAACTCTAACATCTTCGAAACGGTCTTTCGCAGTCACAACTCTCAAATATTCGACATAGCCATTGCAACCACAACTATCAGATCTTCGACACAGCTCTTCAGAATCATAACTCTAAGATCTTTGACACAGCCCTTCATGGTTATAACTCTAAGATGTTCGACACAGCCCTTCATGGTCATAACTCTAAGATCTTCTACACAGCCCTTCATGGTCATAACTCTAAGATCTTTGACGCAGCTTTTCATGGTCATAACTCTAAGATCATCGACACAGCTCTTCAGAATCATAACTCTAAGATCTTCGACACAGCCCTTCATGGTCATAACTCTAAGATTGTCTACACATCCCTTCATGGTTATAACTCTAAGATCTTCGACACAACTCTTCAGGGCCATAATTCTCAGATCGTCTCTAAGATCTTCGACACAATTCTTCAGGGCCATAACTCTCAGATCGTCCATACAGTCTTTCGCAGTAATAACTCTAGGATCTTAGACACATCATTTCACAGCTATAACTCAGATCTTCGACACAGCACATCGCAGTCGTAATTCTTAGATCTTCAACACAGCCCTCGACAACCATAACTCTCAGATCTTTGAGCACATCTAACTCTAGTAAATTCAACACTTGAACAGAATATCTTTACACATTTTTCACCAAGTTATCTACTTTGTAAATATAATGTATGAACTCTTACTTGAACAATCGCTTGAACTTTTAATACGGATTGAGGAGATAATTGAGGCTTCATTTTTCTTTCGTTCGAGCTGTCAATTCCATGACCTCCAGTAGAGTTTTTGCCTTAAGCAATTTCATCTGCTCTTCGTCATCAGAACATAGAGCGTCTCTCTGATTCGTTCCAGAGAGCATATTCCCTCTCCTTAGCCCTAACCCTATTCGTCCTTATACTTCCTCCTACAAGGAGCCCCTTCGGGTTACCTGTGTCCAATATACGTTTTCCATAACTGTCTTTAGACAAACCGATTATTCGTCACAAAACTGTTTCCTTCCAAACCCCTGTTTCATCACAGCTTCCTGTATATCAGCATTATTCGAACCATTATTGTTTTAAAATGCCTTTTTATATGCAACAACCACAACTACTCTTGTAACGTAACCAGTATTTCTACGTACAAAGAGTAACACATGTTACTTCCCATTATTTGAGATTCTATGAAATAATAACTTCACAACGAGCGTTCAACTCTCCACTTATCCACCACTTGGTTATTTTTTAAGCGTTTCATTCAAACCTTGATTTTATGATGGCTCTCCACTTGTCGCCAGGCTTTGCGCCATTGCTTTTATTCATGCTTCATTCCAATCACATTTGAATTCACGAATGTTTTTTTGAAATTTTGCCATTGAATGTCAACGTTTTTTTTTTATTCTAGCTAGCAGCAATAGGACAAGGAATAGTTCATTCAAACGTGAAATTGGAAAATTAAAAATATGTTTTCATCTTTTATAGGAACCCTTATCTTTTTCTCGCATGGCTTGGGTTGCTCTTGTATCCTGCCCTTTACTATATTCGGTTTCAGTTGTAGACTGTATGAGTGGCAATAAATCTCGTGGCGGTTTACCTTCTGGCCTTTTGTAGTTTATTGCTTTTGTAGATATCGAGTGCCTACCCTACTCATGTCTGTCTACTTGGCCTTTATATAATAATTTTTTTGTTTTATCAATTTCTTGTCATTTTTTGAATTCCATGAGAATTACATGCTTTTTTACTATCTCCAATCTGATCTTACTCCAATCTGTCTACGTGGCCTTTCTATAATTCTTTTTTTGTTTTATCAATTTCTTGCCATTTTTTATATTACTTGAGAATTACATGCTTTTTTAAATATCGTTTAATGTTACACCTGGATATCCATGTTACGTTATTCATTTTCCGTTTCGTTTTTCTAATGTATTCTTGAGAATTCGTTGCACATGTCCCACCCTTGTCTTACTTTACTTTCCATTCTCATAAAACGTGTTCTTCAAAAATAGACTTCTTTGTTAAGCAGCCTCTTATTTAGATCCAATTTTTGCTTATAAGTTTATGCTTATTCTGATGATTTCAACTATTAGTATCCTCACTTCCTCTATACGTTTACTGTCAACGTATTATTTACATCATCGTTTTCTTCGCTGATTTACAATACACTTAGTTCTTTCGGTTGATATTTTTATAATTTTTTAAAATGGCATACTTATTGTTACATTTTTGTAAATTTCTAAACCCTGAGTATACTCAGCACTCAACCCCTCTTGTAATGTCCTAATTCTATGCACCGTCTTACCATTTAATAAAGTCATGTTCAAGTCGTTTATAGATATCTTTCGCCTATAATCCTTCATCTCGTACGAATCTTTCATTATAACGTTTATTCTTACCATGAACCAGTCGACTTCCTCACAGTTCCCTATACAAACGCTATGTAGCGCTGGTGACGTTCACATTCACCACGATGTTAATTAAAGCTACATTTTTAGAAAACATTTTTGTTGCGCATTTTGCTATGTAATGTTAACTTCCTGAGCAAAAGCAAATCATTCGTTTAATTAGGTCGTAATATACTCATATCTTGTCAGAGGACATTTTTTCTTCATCAAGTGGTTTTTGCAGAAGATAACATTTTGCCCGCTGGTCACGTTGCTAGGGAACGTTATCGCAGCCAGGAGCAAAACCTCGACGACGACCGTCTGACCCGACAACTTTACACTGGAAAAACGTTTCATGCAACGCAAAGCGCTTTTTATGACCAGGGAATTAGAGATGCAGTTAATGTTCTTGCAAAATTCATTTGAGGATATTCGAAACAAAGCAATTAAAATTAAAAAGGGTGTCTAGTAAAATAGCTTGAAGAAATTCCCTGAGTTTTCCCTGACTTTTCCTCTTTTAGATGTCTATAGAAAGCCCAGTTTACATTGGGCCCATCCATTGATATCTGAAGGATCTTGGATAAATCCAGACTTTGAAGAACGAATTGAGTAACTCTTTTGCTTTTGTGTCTGTAAGGAACACAGAACCAAAATATCGAGCTTTCACTTCACTCTGCATCCCAATACCTAACACTCAAATCCATTTGGGCCCTTTGTGATATTTTGTTTAAACTTTCATCAAAGCCAATTACATAGTTGGAATTTGAATTTAATGATGTCAGTAACAGGTCTTTAATATAATTTGATAAACCGAATACAACACTATAGGAAATTTTATCTTTCCCCAATCTCATGTTCTGTGCAATGGTGCTATCAGGGAACATCCTTGGAAAGAGGCACACACTACCTTCTGCATTGCGTAAAGAAGTGTTGCATTATTAAATTCACCCACCATATAATCTCTGCTTCAGTCACTTCATCTTTTAGTTTATATTTATTCTAAGGAAGGAGGGGAGGTAATGACGACATCTGCATGACGCGCTTGCCCGCTACTGCAATGAAAACTGGAACCTTCCATGTTGAAATAAACAGTGTAAAAATAATCACCGTCAAATAAAACACATACTATCACGAGTCTAGGCAAATAGCTGGCTACGAATGTTTACACAGCGTTCTGTGTGGTCAGAAACAGACTGAGTTATATGTTATCCCCACCTGTGCATATGATAACAGAACCACTGCGCACCCCAAGGCCACGGTCCAGGCTAAAACCTCCCAGCTGTACCAACTCGACACTTTTAATATTTATTGACATAAGTCCTGAAGTCATAGCAATGAGCTTATCAAATAAATAATGGGCATCTAAATAAAGAAGTGTTATTTCCTGACTGCCCTGACCCTAAAGCGCTGGCTTACAATACCAAATATTCGAGAGCAATTGCCACTAGTTTTGTTTCTAATCAAAATAAATATTTTCCCGATTTTTTAAAATTTTCCCTGACTTTTCCCTGAATTTTCCAGAATGTTAAAATTCCCTGACTTTTCCAGGTTTTCCCGGTTTTCCCTGTCACTAGACACCCTGTTAAAGCTAAACAGTTGTGACATATCATTTGTATTGCACCAAAGTACTGCACTCTTGAAGATGGTGAATGTACTAGTTACAGAAATGTAACGTTTAACAAGCAGGAACGTCAGAGGCAACTGCCTGCATCGTCAACGCTCCTTTATTGTTCTTTCTTTCGGAATATCCGGAAAGTGTTTTCATCCACTTGCACCTGAAGCATTAGTGGTTCTTTCACTAAACTTTTTCAATGCCTTTCAACTGCGCAATAACTGATCCGAATCTAAGAATGTACAAACGTTGGGGTTTCTTTATTTCGATATTTCTTTCTCTCGATAGTTATCGATTTTTTGTATCCGTATGCCTTTAAATTGTTTCCCTCGTTAGAGCTACCTACGTATCCGTATGGTTTTGATTTGTTTCCCTCGTTAAAGCTACCTTCGTATCCGTATGGCGTTGATTTGTTTCTCTCGTTAAAGCTCCTTCGTATCCGTATGGCTTTGATTTCTTTCCTTCATTAAAGCTACCTTCGTATCCGTATGGCTTTGATTTGTTTCCCTCGTTAAGGCTACCTTCGTATCCGTATGGCCTTGATTTGTTTCCCTCGTTAAAGCTACCTTCGTATCCGTATGGCTTTGATTTGTTTCCCTCGTTAAGGCTACCTTCGTATCCGTATGGCTTTGATTTGTTTCCCTCGTTAAGGCTACCTTCGTATCCGTATGGCTTTGATTTGTTTCCCTCGTTAAAGCTCCTTCGTATCCGTATGGCTTTGATTTCTTTCCTTCATTAAAGCTACCTTCGTATCCGTATGGCTTTGATTTGTTTCCCTCGTTAAGGCTACCTTCGTATCCGTATGGCCTTGATTTGTTTCCCTCGTTAAAGCTACCTTCGTATCCGTATGGTATTAGGCGTAAGTAATATTATAACAAAAACGGACCAGGTGTATCTCGGATAATCCAAAACCCTGCTCATGTGGTATTTTCAAAAACCGAGAGGAAAACGAATGGTAAACTGGCGAAATGAAGGGAAACGTACATAGCTTACCATACGTAATAAATGAAAAAATATGTGAAAAAAGGAACTACTGTTTTAACAAAATGATGTTCTAAAGAAAAAAATTGCAACTCGGTTAGACGGGGTTCGGATAACCGAGACTTTATTGGACGACTATTACTTTCCCATTAAAGGCAAGAGAGAGCCGCATGTTCATCACACCTTTCGGGCTAGGCTTACATTTCATACGTAATATCCTTGCCAAATACCTTTTTAATTTTAATTCTAATATCGAATACAGTAATACCAATTTAGTTTATAATTAAATAAGAGCCAATCATGGACTTTGTTCCCTAATTGAGATACGGGAACCTGTACAACTCCGTATATAAAACGTTATGTAATTGCCATCTGCAGAAGTGTCTTTGTAGCCTTAATGGGGACCAAACAGAGCGGCTAAAGTTAACGAGCCTTACACCTTGCTTGAACAAAATTTAATTAAACGGGGATATTACAAAGACAAGATACTGCTACAACGGATTCAATATACTGCGCAGAGTTATCTTTTCCTTTCCAGGCACGTACTGTCTGCGGAAATTTAATAATATTTCCAAATCAAAATATTAATATTATAGAGGATATGAAACAACACATGCTGTCGCTAGATATGGCCTCGGTTTCGTTCAGGGCTCTATATCAGTTTCTCTTTTAGACTCAATATATATGTTGATGTTTCGACATAAAGAAGAAAAATCTCTTCGCCGTCATCTTTCATATTTCGCTGCATGTTTATTTATGCTGGGATTGAATCTAATTTTCGTTTCGTCTTGTTTTATACGTGCTGTGGTGTTTCTATGAGTGAGATTATGTTCTTGGAATTAGTAATGTTTTTGTACGAATCTAAGCTACAAACTATTCTAATCTAATCCATTGCTGATGACACGCAATATAAGTTTCTCGATTTAGCTGGCACAGGCTAATCCATATAAATTGCTCTAGTTAGCACTGTTATTGGTTTTGGAGATCTAAATAGACGGGTCAACAACATATTTTCCTGTCAGGGGTGAGGGTTAAAAGTTATCCTGGTCTGGGAGACTGAGAAAAGTATAGTCACCCTGGTTTATTTCCACCCTCCCTGCTTCCAGAACCCTCCCGGCCCTCGTGACAGCCATCCGTGAAACATGTTAGTACCTTCAATGATGGTTACTCTCTATATATTCACTTTCAATCTACTTGAGCATCCTAGCCTCCCAATCTTCTCTATGCCTTATCCTATTCATTCAGTTTCTAAGTGGCCCTTCTATTCTTTTTTAAATATCTTCTATTAGTTCACACTCTTCTGATATATATCTTGTACAAAATTTCAATCGCTAATAGAATACATTTGTATTCATCCAATCACGTTCAAATACATTTTTTAACCTGTGTTGAATGGCAATTTATGTTAACAAAGTTTTTTTTCAAATACTTATTCAATAATTAAATTATAAAATTTGAGGGTCTAGCTCGGATTCGAACTGAATACCTTTATGTTCAAGTATAGCGCTTTTTGCAATTAGCAAGAAGTTTATACCTCAAAGGACTATATGAATTTTTCTTTTTCTCCCATCTGGTTGTTGCCGAAACCTGCATTGCACAACCTTAAATTGTTACCACACAATATCATGAATAATCATCAAGGATTAAACATGAATGAAAAGAATAAAATATACAAACTGAATTAACAGTATCGAACCTTGATTCCCAAAACAGGTAGCGAAACGAAACTACAAAACAATGCAAGCGACAAAGAAAAGAAAGCATATAAATAGTAACAAAATAATAGTCGAACGTAACACTTAGAAAGAAAAATGGAAAATTGCAAGGAAATCCTCTTTTTATTTTCCCACTAAATATTGTTATTCTGACATAGGCCAATTACCTATAAAATAAAATTAGCTAAAATACAATTTTTCACTGTTGACTTAAGTGGGAATTGACTATAGAAAACAAAGTTATTAGTACTTTTTTAAAATCATATTTAACTAACATTGTATCCCATCCAGCGCCTTTCTGCAGGGGTGACCCGTGAATTTTTCATTTTTCATTTTACATTTGTTCTTTCTTTTGGTTCTCTCCCTTATCTATTATTTTCTTTTCCTGTGTTTTCTCTTGTCAGCTTCCAACCTGTACTCCTTAGGGGAGAAGTAGGATATTTTTATTAAAAGCTCTTTTACTTACTTTTAAAATACTTTGTTTTTAAATATATAGCTGAATCTGTCGATCGATACCTTGGCAAGTTTTAAATATCTTCTTCATCCCCGTGTAGGTAGAGGAATAAGGTAGTGTAGATGGAATGAAGATAGAATGCCGGAACGGACAAAGTAGTCCTTCGGTTCTTCGGGCATTTTGGATCAGGCCAGCAGACCTGGAGGGAGAAAGATTAGTTTGATCTAGAGTGAAAATACTGGACGAGACGAGGCATCCCTAACACATAACCCAGAAGGATCTCGAGAAAGCTTTTTGGAGCGACTGGTGGGTGATTTAAAGGGCGGGTCGTGTAATAAAGGGGAGTAGGAGGAAAATCATGCAAGAAGTGGTACTTAGAGACATCATAAAAATGCACAATTAAAAAAAACTTTTCTAACTGTTGTTATATTTTTCAATTTATTCTAATTAGTTACACTCTTCTTATAAATACATATTTTGTTCAAATTTTCAGTCGTTAATAAAATACTTTTTATTCATCCACACAAGTTCAAATACACTTTTTTTAAAACTTGTAGTGGATGACACTTGATGTTAATACATTTCTCTCAAATAATAACTCATTAATTTAGTTTAATAAAGATTAATTTTAGTTAACTAAAACTCAAATTTTCAGTCGTTAATAAAATACTTTTTATTCATCCACACAAGTTCAAATACACTTTTTTTAAAACTTGTAGTGGATGACACTTGATGTTAATACATTTCTCTCAAATAATAACTCATTAATTTAGTTTAATAAAGATTAATTTTAGTTTTATAACGGAGAAAAACGTTTCTCAAACGGGGCAACGTATGCAATATAGTTATTTCGTCTCATTTGGCTTAAAATAAGTGATAACACATGATTTCATAAAGCAGCTGATTTTATGTTATAGGTTATGTGGTATAGCAGATGTTTTAACGCATTGATTATGTTACTTTATTTATATTAATTGTAATATTTTAATACAAAGTAACTCCCATAAAATTTTCTTTGTTGACCTAAACAGCAATTGACTTCGAAATTTTGTTTATATTAATTGTTTAATAATTTTTTACCTAACCCATAATTCGAAATTAAAACCCTAAATTCTTTTCATTTACTTACGCCAAACCGTATACTATAAATACGAGCTACACTACGTCTCGTACAAAGTAAGACGCGAGCTTTGTAAACTTGTATTCTCCAAAGAAAAACATAATTATAAGATCGTAAGAGAAAAAAGTGTGTTAAAGGAAGCAGTAAACTCGTTGGCGAGGAAGTATTAAGCCGGTTAGTGGCGTTCTAAAGCGAGATAAATTAAAAGGAAAACCGTTTTTCTTCCCCACTTGTTTACACAGTTAACTAAAACTTGTCCAGAGGTAAAGCTGAAATTGCGAGTTTATCTGAGCGAGCCTGTGGTCGCCGTCTCCTTATAAGGAGCTCACACGACTGCAGCTTATCTCCGATCGCTACCAAGCTGACGCCACTCATCAGCGAACATATCGGTGTTAGTTTTACGGCTGGAAAAATATAAAAGTAATTAACTTCAATTGAAAAATAAGGAATTTGTAAACGACTCTTTGTAAATAATAAATAAGTAGCAAAACAAAATTTTTTAGTCAATTTCTACTAAGGTCAACAGGGAACAATTTATATAAGTTACTTTTTATTTAATAACAGCACAACCTATGAGTTAAAACAGTTGTTCTACTACATGACCTATAACAAAATCAGCTGTTTTGTGAAATCATATGTTATCACTTATTTCAAGCAAAATGGGACGAAATAACTATATTGTATACCTTGCCCCTTTTGTGAAAAGTTTTTCTCCCATAATAACTAAAATATTTCATTAAATTTAATTAATATTTGAAAACACTGTATTAACATCAAGTGTTATCCACTATAAGTATGAAAAAATGTATTTGAATTTGAGCGGATGAATAAAAAAGTATTTTATTAACTGAAAATTTGAACCATGTATAAATACATATAGGGAAAGTGTAGACTAATAAAAGGAGTTGAAAAAACGCAAATAAGTTTAATTTGACAGAATAACAAGCCTTACAATTCACAAACACGTTAATGACGATGTAGCAGGATAAATGTAAATGGTATATGTTTGTGTTTACATTCTCAAGTTTTAATAAAAAGAAAAGAATGTTGTTAGTTGAGTAAACTATCCTTTAACTCAATAAACCCATGAGTTTCACGAGCTAGTTTTTAGTCTTCTTCAGGGTTTTTGCAATTTGTGTCTACAGTTTTTTACCCAACACGTGATCGTGCCTTCATAACGAGGAAGTTTTTTATGTATTTCAGAGCTTACAATTCACTGCGTTCAAATCACGCTGATGTAAAATACTTTTATATTTCCTAGTACTGAAGAAGACAGCAAACAGCTGCCGAAACGCCAACGTTCTATTTAAAAAAAACTATAATTGACTCATATATCAACTTTGTATTTTTTTTAAACGGTGTAGTTATTATGCCGTTAGAAAGAGAATTAGGAGGCTTCGTGGTTCCGTGCTTGTGAAGCATCTGTGAGTGGCTGCGGGTAATACAGTATCAGGGTTTTGGTATTTGGTCTGGAATTAACGAGGGATGGTTTGTCTGTGTGGTTGGAATTACCCAATGCTGGGAACCCTTATATTTACAATGTACAGTGCAAACTCTATATTCGAAATATCTCGAGCTCTAGGTTGACGTCATAGTATACTTCAGGAAAACTATCCTAGCTTCGCAAGCCATGATTTTCCCTCAATGTCAGTTCGAGGAGGTTCATGTAATTTCTGTAGTTCTACTTATTTTGAGCATATTCTTCTCTACCTAGTCACCTGTACGGGAGTGTATCTTAGAATGTAATTATCTCGATATACCAGGTAGAGATCTACCAAAGACATTCTCTTCCTTATTCTAGATAGTGGTTTCCTGTCACAACCTTAATCCAATCTATGATTCAAGATCTCGTCTTTCATAAGTAAATTTTGGTGTACACAGAAGACTTACAGAAAAAAATCAGTAAAATAACGAACGTCTGCAGTACCAGATGTATATATTTAATTTTAGTTGAAACAAAACTCATTTTTAAAAATATCTATATCTATAAAAGGCAACGTTCTTCTGATTGTTAGTTTGTTGGCCTACATTTTATCTATTTATAATTATATTTATATTTTATTTGTTTAATTACAGACAACATTTAAAATAACCTCTAATTACTTTCACAACATTGATCTATGTTTCGATTCCAATTGAAGTCATCCTCAGGAGCTAAAAGTTGTTTATAAAGTCTAATATATTTTAAGCAACATACACTTTTCACATACAGCCGGAAAATCAAGGCTCTACTGTTATAGACTATTACAGAATGATGGCTGGGAGTACGTGTGGATAAAGATCAAATATTAATAGTTATAAGATATCTTAGTTGTTTATTTATCTGCAACTCCCAGCCTTACTGATTTTAATCGACGCGTTTCGGAAATCTACTTCAAAAATAATACCAGACACTTTTAGATGATCCTCTCGCAACACGACAGATAAACCCAATATGACGGGTTTATACATATAGTAATGTTATATAAGTGGACGATCCTATTAGTAAATACAAGATAATAAAATAAGTATATTTAAAATAGGAAAATATCTGCTATCTTAATAAAGTGGGATTATAATGGGTAGCACAGTCTTTCCTCAAGTAGAGTTGTTACAGAACTTTCGTAAAGCAGGGTTGCTACAAAGCTTTCCTAAAGTAGATAACTACAAAATTTTCCTAAATTAGACTTGCTAAAGGCATTTCCTGAGGTAGCTCTTCTAAAGATTTTCCTAAAGTAGAGTTGCTGTAGAGCTTTACTAAAGCAGGGCTAGTACAATGTTTTCCTAAAGCAGATAACTACAAAAGTTTCCTAAAGTAGACTTGCTGTAGGCATTTCCTGAGGTAGCGTTTCTAAAGAACTTTCCTAAAGTAGAGTTGTTATAAAACTTTCCTAAAGCAGGGTTACTACAGAACTTTCCTAAAGCAGGGTTGCTACAGAATTTTTCTAAAGTAGAGTTGCTACAGAACATTTCTGAAGTATAGTTGCTACAGAACATTTCTGAAGTATAGTTGCTACAGAACATTTCTGAAGTATAGTTGCTACAGAACATTTCTGAAGTATAGTTGCTACAGAACTTTCCTAAAGCAGGGTTGCTACAGAATTTTTCTAAAGTAGAGTTGCTACAGAACATTTCTGAAGTATAGTTGCTACAGAACATTTCTGAAGTATAGTTGCTACAGAACATTTCTGAAGTATAGTTGCTACAGAACTTTCTAAAGTAAATTTGCTACAAAATTTTCCGGAAGTAGTGCCGTAATATAATTTTCCCAAAGTAAAGCTGCTACAAAACTTTTCTATAGTAGAGTTGCTAAAGAACTTTCTTAAAGTAGCGCTTCTATAGAACTTTCCTGAAGTAGAGGACATTCATAAGGGAGAGCTGCTAAAGATCTTCGCAAAAGTAGCGCTGCTACAGAATTTTCCTACAGTGCAGTTGCTACAGAACTTTCCTATAGTAGAACCGATAGAGGACTTTCCTGAAGTTGAAATGGGGCTATAATGTTTAAAATAATATATATTTTTACAAATATATCAAAATGAAACAATTTTACTTTTAGGTTTTGTAATTGGAAAACAATATGAAAGTGTCTACCGAATACGCCTACGTGTCCAAGACTAGAATAACTCAGGATTTTTACATTTTTAATATAAGAAACGAGCTAACTATGCAAAACGGCAAATATTTGTTTGTCTAAGTAAATGTGAAATCTGCCAATAGCAGTATACTTTGTGAAAGCACGATTTGGCAACGCTGTCTAGCCAGCACTCAATAAACGTCAATCAATGGTTTTGAGAAGCGGTGGCGTGCTCGGAATCAGGCCTCGCGTTACGTGCGTATAACTTGCTTATAACAGGCGCATGCGGGCGGATTGTGCGACTACACAGTGGAAAGTTACTGGCCGGCTTGCTTGGGAAAATTTCGTGACTGCTAAATGCACCATTCTCGCTTGAGCAGATGTCAAAGTTCGTCTAGTACACGAGAGCAACAGGGCAGAGATTTGCAAATTTCTTGTATTTAGGCCTACCAGAAAACAGAAAAATGAAACTCTCAAAAACAACTTCTTCATGTAATTATCTTTTCAACTGAAATATTTTTATAAAGTACAATTTTTAATACAAAACGATCATAAGGTATAGATATATATAACCTTACGGTCCCTGCTGTACTCATGTTTGTACAAAAAAATAAAATATGGCAATTATAGACTATAAATCATCCATTTTATCTAATTATACCTGGTAATACCTAATTTGTATAGTTTCACCCAACTATACAAAAATATACCTAGTAATATATAGGGTCTCCAAGAACGGTGCTACGGAGACCCGGCGCTAACACTCAAAACATTCAAGGTTTTGAAAACGAGACAAAAATAGTCTCAATATGATCTCTTAGTTTTGTTAGTTCTGGAGGGGCTTTTTCAATTACGTCTATTAGTTCACACTCTCCTTATATATATTGGCTATCTAGATCAAATTTTCAGTCGTTTATAAAATACTTTCTATTCATCCTCTTAAGTTAAAAAACATTAACTTGTAATGGATGACTCTTGATGTTGAAACATTTTTTTCTCAACTTGTAGTGGATGACATTTGATGTTGAAAATTTTTTTTCAACTTGTAGTGGATGACTCTTGATGTTGAAACATTGTTTTTAACTTGTAGTGGATGACTCTTGATGTTGAAACATTTTTTTTAACTTGTAGTGGATGACTCTTGATGTTGAAACATTTTTTTTAAACTTGTAGTGGATGACTCTTGATGTTGAAACATTTTTTTTAACTTGTAGTGGATGACTCTTGATGTTGAAAGATTTTTTTAAACTTGTAGTGGATGACTCTTGATGTTGAAACATTTTTTTAACTTGTAGTGGATGACTCTTGATGTTGAAACATTTTTTTAACTTGTAGTGGATGACTCTTGATGTTGAAACATTTTTTTAAAACTTGTAGTGGATGACTCTTGATGTTGAAACATTTTTTTTAACTTGTAGTGGATGACTTTTGATGTTGAAACATTGTTTTTAACTTGTAGTGGATGACTCTTGATGTTGAAACATTTTTTTTAACTTGTAGTGGATGACTCTTGATGTTGAAACATTTTTTTTAAACTTGTAGTGGATGACTCTTGATGTTGAAACATTTTTTTTAACTTGTAGTGGATGACTCTTGATGTTGAAAGATTTTTTTAAACTTGTAGTGGATGACTCTTGATGTTGAAACATTTTTTTAACTTGTAGTGGATGACTCTTGATGTTGAAACATTTTTTTAACTTGTAGTGGATGACTCTTGATGTTGAAACATTTTTTTAAAACTTGTAGTGGATGACTCTTGATGTTGAAACATTTTTTTTAACTTGTAGTGGATGACTCTTGATGTTGAAACATTTTTTTTAACTTGTAGTGGATGACTCTTGATGTTGAAACGTTTTTTTAAACTTGTAGTGGATGACTCTTGATGTTGAAATATTTTTTTCAACTTGTAGTGGACGACTCTTGATGTTGAAACATTTTTTTTAACTTGTAGTGGATGACACGATGTTAATACAGTTTTTATAAAAATAATAGTTAACTAATTCACTTAAATAATGAATTGATTTCAGTTATACATTAAAGGAAAACATTTCACAAAAGGGGCAGGGTATGAAATATAGTTATTTCGTCCCATATGGTTTAAAATAAGTGATAACATATGATTTCATAAAACAGCTGATTTTATATTATAGGTTATGTGATAGAACAGCTGTTTTAACGCAAAGGTTATGTTACTTTATTTATATTAATTGTAATTATTTAATAAAAAGTAACTAAAATAAATTTTTTCTTTGTTGACTTAAGTAGGAATTGACTTAAAAAATTTGTGTATATAATACCTGATTTTTACACAGGCTTAAATGTGTGGTTTTTTCCAAAATATTACTTTTTGGAGTTGAGTATTGAGTTTTTTTTCTGTATAATTGAGAACTTTTTAAGACACAAGTTTATATATTATTTTTCACTATGTTAATAACGTCTGGCTAGCCGATAACTATTTACAATTTTATAAAGAAACACGTCGTAAATTTATCCAACTTGGTCGAAGTGTAACTAAAACACTAGAGTTTTAAGAACATCTAGAAAAGCAAATGTTTTTAGCACGGTTAGTACAGGTTTTATATCGAGTGACCAAATGCTAACTTAGCTGTAAATGCCTGTATTCAACGTCCACCCAGATTTGCTGAGCAAACAATATTCAAGTCAGAAGTATTCCTACCTTCTGAACACTATGTTTTATACGTGTGACAACAGAAAAATCGATTAAACAGCTTTTTGTTTAATATAAACTAATTTCTTTAAACACTTTCATTAAAATTACATTGCATACCTCAAGTCTACATATCATAGGTTATGTGTGTGTTGAAATTTTCGATTTGCTTTTCGTACCAATTTGCGCAATGCTATATTTTTGTATTTTTGGTTTGGTGATTTTGTAAAAATCGACTACAGGCTATTTGACCCATGCGAGTATTGTATGTTAACGTTATTTCTTGTGCGAGTTGATGTAATATGTACGCAGTGAATAGATTATTCAGCTTTAACGAAAACAATTTAAAACAAAAGTTTTATAGAAATAAAAATTGTAAGAATTTTAAAAAGAGTATAAATAAGTGGATCTGGAACGGACATGCTGTCTGTTAGAAACGCTCTCCAAAGCCATGTCTGGGAGAAGCCCTGAAGGCATGGAAAACTAATGCGAAGGTTGGGTTTGCCACTAAATAACAGTGCTACACTGTGCCTCCGGATGCCTTGGTCCAGGCACAGAATGGGAGGATAGATACAACAGTTAGAATTTAGATGTAAATATTAAATAAATCGAGAAAGGTCTTCGGGAGGACCGCAGTAGAAGACGATGTGGAAGGATCAGGTTACAGAATCATGTTGTGATGGCTACAGATAATTAGGAATTGCAATATAAGGTTGGCAGCCTTGTACGAAACCATAGTATAGAGAAATATCTATGGGAGGACCGCAGTATGAGATGATGTGGAAGGACCATGTTACTGAATCATGTTGTGATGGCTACAGATAATTAGGAATTGCAATATTAGGTTGGCAGCCTTGTACGTAACCATAGTACAGAGAAATGTCTATGGGAGGACCGCAGTAGGAGACGATGTGGAAGGACCATGTTACTGAATCATGATGTGATGGCTAAAGATATTTAGGATTTTCAATATAAGGTTGGCAGCCTTGTACGAAGCCATAGTACAGAGAAATGTCTATGGGAGGACCGCAGTATAAGATATGTGGAAGGACCATGTTACTGAATCATGTTGTGATGGCTACAGATATTTAGGAATTGCAATATAAGGTTGGCAGCCTTGTACGAAGCCTAGTACAGAGAAATGTCTATGGGAGGACCGCAGTAGGAGACGATGTGGAAGGACCATGTTACTGAATCATGTTGTGATGGCTACAGATATTTAGGATTTTCAATATAAGGTTGGCAGCCTTGTACGAAGCCATAGTACCGAGAAATGGAAAGGGGGAAAATATGATGAAAGATTATCGTAAGATCAAAAGCATATTTATAAGTTAGCGAAGAAATCTCCAAGACGGTTAATGACGTGCGGTAGCGAGATGTGAGGATTAAATCATAGATAGGAACCTGAACCTCGGGTCACAGATGAATCTTTTAGGTTTTCCCTCAGAGAGAGAGAGAGAGAGTGAATGTTACCCTACCTAACCTTAATAGACGCCCATGCTGTTAGCAAGAAAGATTATACTCACTGCTTTATTCCTAAAACCATATTAGCCAATGCTCATTGCTAGAACCTAGCATCTCCCTAAAACTCTAATGGTAGCCTAAAAACTATCTCTTATTTATAAAATTCTTACATTTACCAACTCATTTACTACTTCTACGAATTACCAACTCCTAGTGGTAAGGTTCCAAAATCTTCGCTCACTTGGAACTTTCACCAACATAGCCTACATCCGGTTAATGATGGGTTTGCCCTCAGATACACTGTAAATGTTGACAAGCATATATAATATAATGCAGCCTAACCTAACCTAAATCTGTTATTTAATGTCAAATAATAAGGTAAATATTGATTCAGTTTGGGTGAAATGAAAAAAATATGTAAGGTTTTAATTGGTGTGTTTAGCTAATAAAAATTTTAAAGAAATGCCCATAATTTTATTCCCAAAAGCAATTGGTATAACCTAGCATCTAAGAAACGCTAATGGTAAAATCCTGTAAATCATCTCTTACATATAAAATCAACGCTTTTTCAAAGTCGCGTTGGTAAATACTAAGCTTTACCAGTACAAGGGCTCTAAAGTACGCAACACAAAATACTACTCTGAACCGGTTCCTAATTATTACAAATATAACTCTACCCCCATATTAATCTATTCTCCGACATCCCCAACTATCCGAGGGGTGACATCTCTCTAGAACATAATGCACGAAGATAGTATATTCCCGGCCTTTATTGTCCCCCCCCCCCCCAATAGAACCGTTTCTTAACTATAACAGGAGCTATTAGGCCTCAACCACAGTATTCTATTAATAAATATTTGTAGGGGATGCGTCGGGTGAAACCAGCTATCCCGTTCGGCACTTTTCTTTCTATCTTACGCACGCACGCACGCACGCGCGCGCGCGCGCGATATTAGCGTATCTATATGCAGTGTTGTTACTCTAACAATAAACCACCGATGACACAGAAAATACACCAAACTGATACAAAGGAGTTTTTACTTGCCTCGGTAACATTAGCGAATTAAATGAGCCTTGTACTGTCTGTTCATGAGTTTACCTAAAGAAAGCGATTAGTGTCAATACGAGGTGAATATCTCTTTGGAGTTTTAAATGTGTTTCCCATTTGTGTGAAAATAACAGGAATCGACACAGTGCCTTGTTTCCGACGCTTCGCTATCTACGGATTTACTGCCAATGTTGATAAAACACACAGGCCTAGACATTCCTCGGCGCAAGTAATCTTCTACGACACAACGTTCAACTGATAATTTTGTCAAAAGTGTGAAACGCGAGATAAAACCGGCCAGATAAGTCTCACAGCATTACTAACTCTACACACTCGCTGGCGAATGTTCCAGTGACAACGGTGTAACGGGATTGGGTAACGTTAACACGTAGCTGTCACAAAGTTAGACGAACTGTTGTACAGGTGACTACTGTGTGGTTTAAGCTAGACGCAGGCTTGAATGTTCTATTTAAATACTATTTACATCTGAAGGCGTAAACTGGTTTTGTTAAAATTATATTTGTGGTTTTAACAAATGGAAACCTAATTATTTCAACTTATAAAATGCGATGATATATAAATATATTGCTATGAATTCTAATAAATTTTATTTTTGTCTAAAAAATTCCTTTATTCACTGTCAAAATATTTTTAGTAATTTTTCTAGTTGTGTATGTGAGTCAGTATGTAAAACACTGAATGACAGAGGCTGCAATATAAATCAAACGAGTAGGTTTCTAAAAGTATCATATTTATGCTTAAAACAAGACGTTTTATTTGAAAATTTATAGGAGACTGTAAACTTTAGTATAATGGAAGTTATTAATAATAACCTAATTTTCCTGCTTCTGATTGTTTTTCGAGATATGAATTCGTTTTTTCCTTAATGGTTTATGCTGTAGAAATAATTTGTGAACTTTCGTTTTAAATTGAACCAATTTCTTTAAAAAAATATTAAATAAAATGGGACTATTACAGGGTGGTCCAGGGGTGGGCGAGGGACGGCCGCGCCACTCAGGGCCTCATTTTTTTGAAGAATATAACAATATTATACAGATCGTCTGCTCACTGACGTCATACCGTAGTGGGCAAAGTACTGAAATAGTTACTTTGCCTGAAATAGTTAGTTGTCTGATGCCTATCGGAGCATTAGGTATTCGCATTTCGAAAAGTTGATTGAAGGAAACGACCAAAAAAGTTATATACGAAAACGCCCAACTAACTATAACAATTGGCCGAGGGTATAGCCCCAGACACAATTTGATATGAGCTGAACTGTATGTAAAATATATTGCATGTAATTCCATAATAAACGATGTAGTTAGATTTTATTTGATTATTTTTCATATTGAAATTATTTCTAAGTAGAGTTTTTCAAATTGACACTTTTTAGAGGAATTTGCTTTCACGAATATGTGGTGATTTACGGTATTACATTAATTTCTATAGTTCATGTAAAATCCAAACATAGCGCAAAATAATGCAACTAAATTTGTTGCAACAAGTTGAACCTCGGACCGCCGTTGATTGAGGGGCCTTGGGATGACGAATCGCCCAGGGCACCATAACGTCTATAGTCGCCCGCCACTGGACTATCATAAGAGAAATAAAAATAAACAATCTAGTATTAAAATATACGAATAATTTTACTTACCGATAACTGAAGTGACGACAGACGCAGCCAGAATACACGCAAACATTACGCTGGTCGCAAAATACGACGTATTGCCAACTCCAAACATGCTGTAGGTTTGTTGTTTCTGTTGGAACGTTCCGTCCAATGACGTCAGTGTTTACAAAGAAGCTTCAGGTGTCAGCAAAATGGCGGACAGCCGGGCACGGACATTGTGGGTCCACAACCAGCCGACACTACTCTTGCAAAAACTAACTGGCACGGAAAGACGTAACTTGCAACACAAACCGTCGATCACTGACCTTACCAAACTACTAGCTTAGACCTTTGTCAAACTAAATAAACACTGTTCAAAAACAGTTTAAATTACTATTATGACGTTTTATTGAAAAAACAACAACAAAACCTGTACAATTATCGTTACTGTGAAACAATAACAACCACTTCGTAACCTGTTTAAAATCGAAATGAAACAATCACATACACGTTCCTTGGCGTCCCGCACTCGACTGACTTCTTGCCAGTTGTTCAACTATTTATAGCCAAGAACAGCTGATGGCCCCTGGGTAGGTATGCAACAATGCGTCACACATATATTTAAAACGGGAAGATATACAGCAAGTTCAGTGTCAATGCCAGACTGAGTTATTAAGATTACTTGATTGAATTATCGTTGCCTCTGAACTGCATAATGCGGATAAAACAACATATCACTCACTACATTATTTATGTTTTTTATTTATTCTCCGATTACAATAGATTCAGTAGAAGTTTTTAATTACAGTTTTTACTCGTAGAGGTAACATTTATGTTTCAATGATTTGCAATTCTAACTAAACTGTTAAATTAACAACAAACAATGCTTGAATTTATTTAAAATATGAGGTTTTGTTGTACCATGAAAAGTGTTTTAATTCCATTTCAATTTGCGTTAGATACATAGAATGCATCTAGAGGTTGATGATTTTTATAATTAAAAATAAAATTCGGTTGATGATTTTATTCATTTATATAATAAATAAAATTGATGATTTTAAATAAAATGAATCTCATGAAATTATTATTCATTTAAATTGGCAATATATTTTATATACTCAACCAATGATTGATCAAAAATTAAATGTTTCTGGTTTGAATTATTTAGTTTTACCAGTGCATATCAACACCCAAGCTGTTATCGACTGAGGAAAATTACTTTTAAATTATTCAATTCCTTCGATTAGTTCACACTCTCCTTATATACATATCGTTCAAATTTTCAATCGTTAATATAAAACGTATAATCCATTCACTCAAGTTACAATATTTTTTTTTTTAATTGTGGAAGCCACTATATGTTTATACAGTTTTTCCAAATATTAATTCATTAATTAAATTTAAAGGATTATTTGAGTTTTATATGGAATAAAAACTTTTCACAAAAAAGGCAAGGTATACAATATAGTGATTTCGTCCTATTTGGCTTAAATTAACTGATAACATATGGTTTCATAAAACAGCTGATTTTATGGCAAAACAGCTGTTTTAACGCATAGGTTATGTTACTTTATTCATATTAATTGTAATTGTTTAGTATGTTATAGGTTACGTGGCTAAACAGCTGTTTTAACGCATAGGTTATGTTACTTTATTTACATTAATTGTAATTATTTAATATGTTATAGGTTACGTTGCTAAACAGCTGTTTTAACGCATAGGTTATGTTACTTTATATTATCTGTAATTGTTTAGTGTGTTATAGGTGACGTGGCTAAACAGCTGTTTTAACGCATAGGTTATGTTACTTTATTTATATTAATTGTAATTATTTAATATGTTATAGGTTACGTGGCTAAACAGCTGTTTTAACGCATAGGTTATGTTACTTTATTTATATTATCTGTAATTGTTTAGTATGTTATAGGTTACGTGGCAAAACAGCTGTTTTAACGCATAGGTTATGTTACTTTATTTATATTAATTGTAATTGTTTAGTATGTTATAGGTTACATTGATAAACAGCTGTTTTAACGCATAGGTTATGTTACTTTATTTATATTATCTGTAATTGTTTAGTGTGTTATAGGTTACGAGGCTAAACAGCTGTTTTAACGCATAGGTTATGTTACTTTATTTATATTATCTGTAATTGTTTAGTGTGTTATAGGTGACGTGGCTAAACAGGTGTTTTAACGCATAGATTATGTTACTTTATTTATATTATCTGTAATTGTTTAGTATGTTATAGGTTACGTGGCTAAACAGCTGTTTTAACGCAGAGGTTATGTTACTTTATTTATATTAATTGTAATTGTTTAGTATGTTATAGGTTACGAGGCTAAACAGCTGTTTTAACGCATAGGTTATGTTACTTTATTTATATTATCTGTAATTGTTTAGTATGTTATAGGTTACGTGGCTAAACATCTGTTTTAACGCATAGGTTATGTTACTTTATTCATATTAATTGTAATTGTTTAGTGTGTTATATGTTACGTGGCTAAACAGCTGTTTTAACGCATAGGTTATGTTACTTTATTTATGTTAATTGTAATTGTTTGATAAAAAGTAACTAAAATAAAATTTCTTTCAGTTGTACTAACCAGATATTGACTTAAAACATTTTTTCTCTGAGAATAACAACAATGTTTCTAAGGAATTTCCCAAAGGTTTTTTTTACCAGTTTATAAACCAATGTGTTCATGAACATTATATAATTCATTTAATAAAAAAAGATTTCTCCTGTTGCCTTATTGCCCATTCCTCTTTTGTATTTTAATAGTTTTTTATACCAAAGAAACACCAGATTTTATTATGAAATCACGAATACCGA